>JANQDE010000062.1:131453-272019 GCA_037157785.1 Cephalotes varians
ATGCGATTGGATAATTTTATTGGAATTAACCGTCGGTTAGTCTAACCGACGTTGGTGAAATTGGCCCTAAGGGCCACTTTTACCAACGTCGGTTAGATTAACCGACGGTTAATTCCAATGGAATTATCCAATCGCATTTGTCTTTGATCAGAATGAACCAATCACGGTTGACACTTTAACCATCGATTAACTTAACCGACGTTGGTAAAAGTGGCCCTAAGGGCCAATTTCACCAACGTCGGTTAGACTAATCGACGGTTAATTTCAATGGAATTATCCAATCATATTTGTCTTTGACCAGAATGAACCAATCACGGTTGACACACTTTAACCATCGGTTAACTTAACCCTAAGTTAATCGGAGCTTGGTAAAGCCTGTATCAAACTAGTGATTGAGATTTAAATTAGATTGGAATTTAACCAATCAGAAGAAAGAAAACTAATTACAAGTTTAGTGAACTTTGCTTTGATTGGTCAAAATCCAATCCAATCTCAATCTCAATCTCTAGTCTGATACGGGCTTCAACCTATCAGAAGAAAGAATTTTATAAATAAACCAAACAAAGAAGCGTTCCGTTTGATCACAGTCCCGATTGATCAGCCACTCACAGCAGCCGGTACCTAGAGGCTTTCCTCTGTTCAAGCGCTGTGAGTGACTGGTGATCAATCGAAACGTGGTCAAACGGATCTCACCTCTTTTGTAATATCAAGTGGAGCCGTCATCATATATCGGATATCGTGTAGTGTGAACTCTGCATAACATTCCTTCAGGTTGCGTTCGTGCAGACAACATCAGTTATTTCTTATTTCCATGGCGTTGCCACATGCAGACGCTGTAATGTTAGCTTTTTTTTCCAATGTATACATAAATTGCACGTTCGCAGAGTAGCGAAGCAAAACCGAACACAGAGTGCGAAAGAGAAAGAGAGGAAGAGGGACGTTCTGTGTGTGATATGTGATGTGTATCGAACAACATCATTCGGAGCACAAAGGGAAAGAAACTGTATTCCTCTGCGAAGCATCAAGGGCCAACGGCCAAGGGATGCGCGCATATGTCTAGGCGTTGCGATATTCAGATCTCGTGTGCTACACGGGTAAAGAAGGCAGCTGTCACCGCCGCCACCGTCGCCGCCGCCACTGCCACCGCCGCCGCCGCCGCCGTCGCTGTCGTCACCACCGCTACTACCACCACTACCATCGCCACCGCCGCCGCCGCCACCGTCGTCGCCGTCGCCGTCGATCTCACGGCGGTGTTAGAGTACGCGAGCGCAGCCGAGTGCTGCAAGCTGGCCGCGGCTGTGAGCATTACTCATCCGGACGAAATCAACACGATTAGGGGTAACGAGATCATCATGACGGACACGGCGGCCGCCACCGCTGCTGCCGCCGCCGCCGCCGCTGCTGCGGCTGACACACAGAAGCGGGCCAACTTTTCGGCGTTGACAGTCGGCAATCCAAACGGCGTCAACAAAATCTCGCCGAGCCTCGCGAATGCGAAACCCGGCTCCGCGAAAAAGCTCGTCATCAAGAACTTCAAAAGTAAGCGACGAAGCGCGCGATCTAACCCTGACCTAACCTCAAACATCAGCTGCTCCGATCTGTGAGGGTAGCGAGTCTGGCAGTATTTCGGCTTTCCTTCTTTGTTCTGTTTGTTTTTTTCTTTTTTTTTTAATTTTTATTTTATGCACGATTTAGATTTTTACGCGACGTTTCGTGGATTTAAAAACGTTCTTATTTTATACCTGAATGAAACGACATAACCTAAGCCTAAATCGAAATAATTCGACAGATCGGTCTTGGTATATTTTACGTTATCGAATGATGCAGTTAGTACAATCAACTGTGTGATTCGAATGATTTACATGGAAAACACATTGACGCATTAAATGTCTATTTATAGATGATTGTTGCAATAATGTTACAATGCAAGAATCTATAAATGGACATTAAGTTTGATTTGACATTTTACCTTTTTTGCATTTATATAGATTGTACATTGTAATGCGAGATGGCTATTTCATTATTAAATATCTTAAAATTATACAGGATTAAATTAAATCTTTATTTTGTATATATATGTATATTGTTATATAGTGTATGATTATTGTTATTATGAATTATTATGGTTTTGACTTATTATTATTATATATTGTGTAAGATTATTCTTATTAACTTTTAAGATATTAGGTTCTGAGAAAGCTTCTAAAAAAACAGGAAAGTTTATTTATATATGTTACTTTATTTTCTAACATAACCTTTTCTTTTCACAGATAAACCCAAACTACCAGAAAACTATCAAGAACAAACATGGGAAAAATTGCAAGAGGCCGTGGTTGCTATACAAACCAGCAAAAGTATCCGTTACTCTCTCGAGGAGCTTTATCAAGCAGTTGAAAATATGTGTAATCATAAAATGGCGTCGACACTTTACTCGAATTTAACTATTCTGACAGAATCTCATGTGAAAGCTAATATCGAACAGTTTCTGGCGGAATCTATGGACAGACATATATTTTTGAAGAAGATGAACGAATGCTGGCAATCACATTGCAGGCAAATGATAATGATCAGAAGTATCTTTCTGTATCTCGATAGGACATATGTTCTACAAAACCCAAGCATTTCATCAATATGGTAATAACGCAGAAATATTACTGGAAATAAAAATCTCATAATTATGCATACGCTCTACTTGATTTCTTCTTTCAGGGATATGGGATTGCATTTGTTCAGATTACATATTGTACTGAATAATTTAGTGCAAACGCGCACAGTTGAAGGTCTACTTATGCTCATAGAAAAGGAAAGACAAGGAGACACTGTAGATCGAACGCTTCTCAAATCGCTGTTGAGAATGTTGTCAGATCTACAAATCTACCAAGAGGCCTTCGAAACAAAGTATGTTGATTCAATATACATTGGATCGTACATTTAAATTCAATATATATTGTAGTTTAATACATTATACATATATACATATAATATTTGTCTAATCTTTTTATTACTGATATTATTTAAAATAGAAGAATGAATAGATTATAGATAATCTAGGCATTTTTTAATTCTATTTTATCATATTATTTGCTACTGTAAATATTTCGATATATGGATATTTCAATATATAAATCTTTTTCTGTTTATTTAGGTTCCTAGTGGCTACAGAAAGATTGTATGCTGCAGAAGGTCTACGATTGATGAATGAACATGATGTCCCTGAGTATTTGGCTCATGTGGATAAGCGTTTGCAAGAAGAAAATGAACGGCTGTTGCATTATCTTGATACGTCAACTAAGTAAGTTATTGCTGCTATGTATATGGCTTTAGCATACCAAATGCAACATTAATAATTAAACAGAACATTGTTACAATTTCATAAAATTAATTATTTTCAGATGGTCACTCATACATACTGTAGAAAAACAATTACTGTCTGAACATATTACTAGTATTTTACAGAAAGGCTTAAGCGGGTTGTTGGATGAAAATAGGATTAGCGATTTATCATTACTTTACAACTTATATAGTCGGATAAAAAATGGCCTTGTGGAACTGTGTTTGAATTTTAATTGTTACATCAAAGTATGTTTTTATTAACAATTGATCCTATGTGTATAATGAACAAAGTTAACATATTTATGTATTATCTGTTTTATATCTTTTCAGAAAAAAGGCAAGACGATAGTTATAGATCCTGAAAAGGATAAAACAATGGTACAGGAACTTTTAGATTTTAAAGATAAAATGGATAATATAGTTAATACGTGCTTTCATAAAAATGAGAAGTTTGCAAATAGTTTAAAAGAAGCTTTCGAGGCTTTTATTAATCAAAGAGCAAACAAACCAGCAGAATTAATAGGTAATATATGATATATTTATATAATAATATTAACTATAAACATTAAAATACAATGCAAATAATTATTTAGAAAATTCTCTTAGTCGTATTGTTATTCTATAAAAATATTGATTTTTAAAATATATCAAAACAGATTGGAAACTATATATTTATGGTTTCAGCTAAATTTGTCGATTGTAAGTTACGTGCAGGTAATAAAGAAGCGACGGAAGAAGAATTAGAAAGATTATTAGATAAGATTATGGTACTCTTTCGGTTTATTCACGGAAAGGATGTTTTCGAAGCGTTTTATAAGAAGGATTTGGCCAAACGTTTATTAGTAGGAAAATCGGCTTCTGTAGACGCTGAAAAGTCAATGTTATCTAAATTAAAACAAGAATGTGGTGGTGGATTTACTAGTAAATTGGAAGGAATGTTTAAAGATATGGAACTTAGTAAAGATATCAATATTGCATTCAAACAGGTAAGGAAAATAATTATTTGTATATTGCAAAAAAATTTTATATACATATACATGTATATAAAATTTAATTTGCAATGTATGTAAAGTACATATTTTACATTTAATACTAAAAATATGGAATATATACATTTGTTACACAACTTATATTTGCTATTTATTAACTAAGTCTACAAAATGTATTTTAAATGTTTATTATGCTTTCAGTATGCAGGAAACTTGCAGAGTGAGTTAGTGGCAAATAATTTAGACCTAACTGTATCTATACTTACTATGGGATATTGGCCTACATATCCAGTGATGGAAGTCACTCTCCCAATGGAGATGGTGCAGTATCAAGATGTGTTTAATAAATTTTATTTGGGAAAACATAGCGGTAGAAAATTGCAGTGGCAACCCACTTTAGGACATTGTGTGTTGAAAGCATGGTTCAACCAGGTATTGGATAGGCAATATTGTTTGTATAATGTAATATATAATTATTAACTAATGCATACAAGTATTTTTGATATGAAAATAGGGCAATAAAGAGCTCCAGGTATCATTGTTTCAAGCATTGGTCTTAATTCTATTTAACGATAGTGATAATCTCTCGTTGGAAGATATCAAAGCAGCTACAAATATCGAGGACGGCGAACTGAGAAGAACACTGCAATCCTTGGCATGCGGAAAGGCTCGTGTTCTTCAAAAGAATCCGCGTGGTCGAGATGTCGCCGATAACGATAGATTTGTATTCAACGCGGAATTTACAAACAAATTATTCAGGATTAAAATCAATCAAATCCAAATGAAAGAAACGGTACTTGATACTTAAATAATACAATATATCTTATATATTTTTATATTTTATATATGTTTTTGTACAAAAAATTTACTATTCAACATAAACTTAATGAGATGATTTATTCTTAGATGTATGAATTTTTTTCAGAATGAAGAACAAAAAGCAACAGAAGAGAGAGTATATCAAGATAGACAATATCAGATAGATGCTGCTATCGTTAGAATTATGAAAATGAGAAAAACTCTGACCCATAATCTTCTCATCAGTGAGCTATATAATCAATTGAAGTTTCCTGTAAAGGTATGTATTTTATATATATATATATATATATATATATATATATATATATTTTTTTAATATATGAGATAGAAACAAGCACATTAAAGATATTTTTTTTCTCAATCTGAGGTAAAATATGCATGATATTATTAGAAAATTATAATATTCGTATGACCATGTTTAAATATAAAATATAAATAAGCAACGCAGAATCCTGCTGTATGTATTACATATAATCCCGGTAAACGGAAATGGATTGAAAATTTGTAATCCATTTTAATTCATTTAAACAAATTGAATTGTAAAAATAGCAATTACATCATTTCAATCCTATGTCATGGAATAAAATAGATTGCATAACTGGCAAAACTTCTTTTGAATTGAAAGAATATAGAAATCACTTCATTTTAATTCTATTTTATAGATTAAAATGGATTGGCTCATGTCACTTATTTTGGATTAAAAAAATAGGACTCGTAGTTTCAATCCCGTTTTATATATTACAATGGATTCAAGAAATTCTTAAATTTTAATTGGATAAAAATGGATTCGTGTACTCACTGAATTTAAATTTTTTATTTTTTGAATCCATTTTCGTTTGCTGGGATACTTGTGTACATGTTCTTTTATTCATAGAATACATATTCTTTTTCAGCCTGCTGATTTGAAAAAACGGATCGAGTCTCTCATAGATAGAGACTACATGGAGCGAGACAAGGACAATGCAAATCAATACAATTATGTTGCGTAACCTAAAGCAAATGCCAAAGTTATATTGACTTGTAAAATCGACGCTGATTTTTCTAGCAAATTGAATCTATCGCCATTGGTGTTTGTCTATCGTGAATGTGAACGAATTCAAACAAGAGATTATATAACCAATCTGACTGTTAAGATAAAGTTATAACGCGTGTGGTGAGTTCGTACAAAAGAAAAAAAGACTCGATTCAGTGAACTTCCCAATTTTGGTTTTTAGTGTGTAAGAGAACGGCAATCCTCCTTTAATCAGTGTTGTGTTGTTTCCGAATTTTGCAAAAAAAGATAAAAGGACAGAACGATGGGCAAAGTAAATTTGATGATATAACATCTTAGAATATAACAATTTTTTATGCAACACAATTTTTCACAGCATACTTATTAAGAGGATGTAATAAAGAATGCAATGTATACATACTGTGACACATGAAAATAGAGAGTAAGAATGCAATCGCAATATAATTAATTCAAAAATTGAACAACACAATGCAGTATTTATAACGGAAATAAAAGAGTGTACTATGTTTATATATGTATATATATGTGTATATATATATATATATATATATATATACATATATATGCTAGCGTGGTACTTATCTTCGAAATTTGCAAGTTATTTGTACCTCTTCACTTGTCTTCGTGTTTTTAAAAATATTTTTAACATTTCAAATATTCTTTGAAACTATATAGATAAAAATAATAGAACTTGAAATATGCTACATCTTCATGTTATATAAAATATGCAAAAAAAGTGTCCAGTTTGTCTTGAATCAAAGTTTTAATTATATAATGCTGCAACAGCAAGACGACAGATTAAGATAAATAAGACGGCAATAAATAGAAAACTACATGATGTATATGAATCGCGATTGTTATTAAAACTGTTACATGTATTCATCATTGCCGAAAAATAATACTAGAAATTACACGAGAGTAAATGATCCTTTGTGATCATGGCTTGTTGAATCATTTCGTGTCCATGTATCTATAAATTAGATTAGTAAATAATACACTTTTACTAAGATATTTACTGACAAGAATGTTCAGCTTATTTCGATGGGAGTACTCACTGAGAGTTTCAACATAAATCTGTGAAATATCAATACAAATACAGTTATGCAATGTAAATTGAAAGACTATTGGTAATTTTTTTTTAATTGAGAGAAGATAGTACTGCCAGCAAAACAGCGTTTTGGTAAATCACTTGCGCTCCTTCTAATGAGAGAAGATTATAGCTTCACGTTGCCATGTACAGATTTAGAAATAACCTCAGGAAGTGAAGGTAGAGTATATAACTTAATATCTTCTCACATAAATTATTTTATACTGCGTTTCAATTATATGTACGACACTACAAAACTTATTTTTTTGTAATAATTAATAGATCTATCGAAATTGTACATAGAAAGTAAGGGGTTCTGTACTTATAATAAAATATAAAATCAAAAAAAATATATTAACGTCACTTTGTAATAACAGTAATGTCGTTATATTTATCATTTTTTGCAATATGTGATTTTTATTTGTAGAATGAAATGTACAAGAGATATAGAATATTCCATTTCTATTATACAATTTTTCATTGATATTAATTTAATAATTCGGTAATCTGATGATTTCCACTTTTTTTCCTAATAAAATGTTCTGCCTAAATTTCTAAAGATTAAAATAAATAAATAATATTATTAATTAATTATAAATTCAAGACTTTATATTGGCATTCAGTTTTTATTGGGAATCTAGTTTTGTAATATTGGGGATTAAAAAGTTGAAAGAATAATGATTTTGCGATGAAAAGATATAAGACATAAACTTTACGTTAGAATTACACAAAAATTTGCAATTAAAAATAGAAGCAAAAAATATTCTCTGTGTAACTTTTCAGAAATAAGCAATAATTGTCAATAATTATCTTTCATTTCAATAATTGTCTTTTTACATTTCAATAATTATCTTTTTTTCTTATAAAAATGTATTCTATGTATTTTACTAGGAGGAATTTGTTACTACAAGGCTATAATACTTGTAGGAAATATCAATTGTACATATATTATATATCTGTACAAGGAAAATTTACATCGTCGGATTATTTTATCATTTGTACATGTAGATTTTTCATATCAACTTCGTTGATTAACGATTTTGCAAATGTGTCAGCATTAGCTTCCTTGTTTAAGAAATCCGATACTAACAGCGACGCTGGTTTACCTCCTCCGTGTGCCAAGCATTCTTTTCGATAACGATTGCCCGCTGATCGACTGAAAGGATCGTTGTGAAAATACGTTTGCCAAATCCATGCAGCAATTGCACGAGATATTAGATAAGAATAATATTTTGCACCGTATCCGACCAAGTGAGAGAATCTCAATTGCCATGCCTATGAACAAAATGAGAAGACTGTAATATTAAAAGTTATACATGCTATGACTTAATCTAAACTTAATTTATTATTCAATTTATTGCAAAATTTACACAACTATTTAATTATTTAGTCAAACTTTCAGTTATATATTTACAAATTAATTTATATATTTTACAAAAAAGATCAATACGAATTTCTATACGAACTTCTGTTAACTATTTATTTTTTTGTAAGTGCAAAATCTGTGCTTCGGAATCAAGTAGTGTAGAAAATTAATGAAAATACCGTATTTTTCACATATGGAAGGCCATAATATTCCTTCTGAACATCTTCTAAAATCTCAGTGCTGGATTTTGTTAGTTTACCACTGTGATATACTTGATCCAACATGCTATAAAATACTTGATTCTGTAATTCGGAAGCATAAAAGATGTTTTTCGAAGCGCATAGTTTGTGTAATAAATTTTCCGGCATCGGTTCTTGAGTTTGGAAATGTTTTGCAAATTTCGATACGACCTATAATTGTGTAGGTGAATTAAAATATTTATCATGCCATAGTATCAGCATCAAATTCCAACATAAACTTATTATAATTTTAGTAATTACAATAATTCATATCATACTATATTATATTTAATATTTACCCTAGGATCACTTGCGAAATATTCCATTAACACACTTGGCACTTCTGCAAAATCTGTACTGCATCTAGTACCAGTAACATGCTGATATTTTGTTCGACCGAGCATAGAGTGTAATGCATGTCCCATTTCGTGAAATAAATTGTCCACAGATGATGGGCTCAATAAACATGGATTTGACCAACGTGGGTGTGGCAGTGATAGCATGAGTACAACAATGGGGATCTGAAATTGATAATAAAGATCATATAAAATCACTATAATTTCAGTAATTGTATGTAATTGCACAAATATAAATATGTGAATAAGAAAGAAAAAATTGATAATAAACACATTAATAATAAAAAAAACAACATATTCAGCTATTAATAATATACAATAATTATATATATATATAATTTATACCTGATAAGAGCCATCTAAAAGTTGTTTTCCACCTTGGATTGTAAAATGGCAGTCTTGATTAGGTTTCCCGGGTCTTTCATAGAAATCGCAATAGATATAACCCAAGATTCCTTCCTCTTCATCTATTACAGCTAATTTATGAACGTTATTCGCCCATACTTCTCCGGATAACACTGGGATGGATTCGAGCTTAACTCTGTATAATGACTGTGTAAGAAAATTTAAACCCTCCATACAGGCACCAAGAGAAAAATATGGAGCAAATTCGGTGGTAGAAGTATTTAACCAAGCTTTCTTCGCCTTTGCCATGAAGTAGGGGGTATCCCATGGCATTAATTCCTGTTTAACAATCCAGAAAAAATAAATAACTTCACAATTGTAAAATAAAAAAGAGGAATTAATACTATGACCGCCACATTTAATATAATTAGAATAATACAATCATAATAGCATTATGATATAGATGGACACAAACTTGTTTTATATGCGACTCGGCATTTTTCATCTTTTGCATCTCTTGAAAATCTTGGGCCGCTTTAGGTTGCACATTGTCATTTAATATATTGAGAAATTCCTTTACTACGACTGGTGATTTGACTGTACTTCCTTTTACAGCTCTATAATAATAAATTTTTAAATCACTTATTTTCATTTTTACAAAAAATTGTAGTTTGAAATTACCTATGTGCATACGATGCAAATCCGCAAGATTCCGCCAGCAGATGCCTGGAGTGCAAGAGTTCGTGCAACAAATATTCTTGCTCCTTATCCGGAAATAAAAACAATTTGTATGCTGCTTCGCGAACAGCAGTATTAGAAGAGTCTATGTAAAATCCTTGCACTAATATCTGATCGTTCTCCGTTACAAAACTGTGAAATGTATCCGATATCAACGAGATACCTTTCTAAAGTTTATACCTTTGAAAAGTTTTAAATAAAATAGTAGAATTCAGTCAAATGAATTCAGTGAAACAAATAGTCAATTAAATTACCATACTTACTATTGTCTGATAACGTCAGGTAATACATTGGCATTAACTGTCCTTGGGGTGACAGCACCAGCCATAAACTTTTGACCTACCTAAGAATTAAAAGCACATTTATAGATTTGACAATTAAAAATATCATTAAATAATATTTACTTGCAGGATATAATCATTTAATTCGACTACTCTTCTTCTTTGTCTTTCCGGTAAGTGTATACCACATTGTTCAAAATCAAACAGGAATAACTTAGCTACATGATCATCTATATCAGATGTGACTTGAGTATCACCATTACTTGTCACTTGTTTTAGCAAATCATACAACTTACGATGTGTGTTTAATCTATAACATTCAATTTATAAACATAATTATCATAACTTAGAAATTCAATCTTAATAACAATAATTCTTAATAATGAATAATTTGTACATAGTTTTAAAGTTGTTTCATTTTTTATTATACCTTTATATCATTTAAATATTTTTTTATAGAGTATTGTATAGAGTATTTATATAAAAGTACAAATCTATATACATTTATAAATTCTAGATTATAACTTAGATTTCAAAAAATTTCTTAAGTTATAACATAATCATATAATAAAAAAGATTCAAAATATACAAATAAATTGCCACACAGCAATTAAGTACATAATATAATTTCAAAAGTGGACTCACTTTTCGACCACACCACTAATAGTTATACAAGCATCTTCAGCAGCTTGAACATATCGTTGATCAGGGTGAGCGACTCTAATATATTCTGCCATATCTGCTACTTTGCATAGTGTGTTGGATAATTCGTCAAATATTTCGACCATTTTTCTTTTTCTATCCTTGCTTGTTGCTTCCTCGATGAGAGCATCGACTTCTGTCAGTGCACGATTTTTCAATATATCAAAACCATCCTCAGATTTTAGCTCCGGAATGCCAAACAGTCCCTTGAGAACAGTTTTAAATAATAAAACATGTACACAAAATATAATTTAATAAACGCAGTATAAAATTGGATGAATCTATATATTGTTTACACATTGTTTCAATTCAAATATAGATCCTCAATTAAAATCACATTAATTTGTGTGTGTGTGTGTGTGTCACTCATTTTGATATTTAAAATCCTCCACTTAAAATTCTGATAAGTGCAATCATTTAGTATCATTTTGTGTGAAAACTTATTTTTAAATTGCTGCAATTAATTAGATAAATACTTGAGATTTTACCGTTTCTTTCTTTAATACATTCGCCGGATGATTTTTGACAGTGGAATTAAACGCCGTAGCAAGAGGCGACCACGTATTCAATCTCCTGCTGCCTCGTACGTTTCGAAAGATTTGCTTCTGAAATATTCGTAGCATCCTTCGAAAATGTGAGAATTATATCGCGGAGAGACGAATCGTTGATCGTTTAATGAGACAATGCGGTAATTAATGCAATCCCAATAGATACGTAATGTTTACAAGATCGCTAGGGAATAACCTGCAAATCACCAACGTCAACCAATTCAAAAGGAAAATGAAAAAAAGGCTTGTTCTTTTTCTGTACTCCAGGACTGAAATTCTTGCTCATCTTCTTTTTTCCAATGCAAAGAGAAAAGGAGGAAAGAAAACGTGCAAAAAATTTAGTTCCTGGAGTATGAAAAAAGAACAAACCTAAATACATCACGTGCACAGCATGCGGCGTTTCTAATAATTCAATCGCGCAACTAGAAACTTAGAACTTTCCAATCTTGTATAACTTATAGTCACTGGTGTTGGACGGGTGTTTTGAGGTTAGGTTAATATCAACAATAACACGCTCCGCGTAAAATTATATTTAATGTGGTATTTGATGTAGCAATTTGTGATATTAAGCATGTCAAAAATGAGCAACCAATTGAAAAGGTATCTCTTTTGGTTTGCTCACGAGCATATTGACTTCCGATTGGCCGTGAGTACTTTTCATCAAAATTAATGATCATATTTTATAGAATGAATTTTTACAGTGCTAAAGTGCTATTATATTCGACACAGTATGTCACATTTTTTTAAATCTAAATTTTATATTTTTAAAAAATTAACAATTTTTTTAAAACTGCTTTTGTCTTTAACAAATATTTATGTTTGGCTCTACAGCAATAGCTGCAAAATTTAATAAGTTTTAGTCAGTTTTACAGTAGAGTTATACATGAAAAAAAAGAAATATAATGTTATTTTTATATCTATTTTTATATGTACTGTATGCAAAAATAGTATATGTTTGTATCTTATGTTTAAAGAAAAATTATTTTTGATTTTTCGTAATACATTTATTTCAAGGTTTAGTGCTTTCATAAATGTATTTTATTTACAAGATTGAATGTTGTTTTTATATTTATTGTATTTTCCAGGAAATGGAATCTATATTTGATATGTATAACATTAATCCATGCACAATGATAAAACCGAAGGAACATGTAAGGAAGTATGAAATATATATTATTAAAATTAAATATGATAACACATACAACGTGAATAAATATATAATATATTTTTCTATAGGATTACATATATACTATAATAGATTTAGGAGCAATCCCTTTATAAGAAAATTTTTTAATTGCAATTTATATCGTGAAATAATTTTGCAAATGAGAAAAATCTGATGATTTATGAAAACACTTATTAACACAATCAATTGTATTTTAAGCTTGCAAGTAACTTATGCAATTAATATGGAAAAAATATCAAATTTTAATGATAATTAATCAAAAGAAAATTTTAATAGAAAAGGTTAATAACATATATTAAAAATAATGTATAGTATTGCGTGAACAGAGAAATAGATTTGTCAAATTTTTTCAGCCTTACTGGATTGTGGATTTATTTGACGAAAATGCAGTGCATCAAGTCGCCAGCAGGGCAGTCTCGTTGCGCTTTTGTTTGGAGCTTTGGACGCAAGCTAAACGAAATGAGGACTTACATAGTTCTTTGAAAACTTACTCAGTCAAAAATTCGGAAACTATGAGTAGAGACAAAAAAAAATCGTTTAAGATTGTAGTGGAGACTTTCTGTAAACATTTCTCGCAACGTGAGAAAATAAATAAAATCGAAGTAAGTCAAGATATCTCTTGATTTTATACTCTACCATGAATCCTAAAATTCCAATAAAATTATCAAAAATATAATTATTTAATAATATATTTAGATTAATGTAATATAATTGATTTAATGCAATATTCGGATAAGTCTTTCAGTTATCTACCTTTTGAAGGGCCAGTTAAATTGAAAAATCCAGATATCACTTTATATTATATAGAATATTATGGACTTAATCCTAATGACATTCCTGAAGAACCTCATGAATATTTTTTTGGAAGATGGGTGAGTAATGTAATTGTATATTTGCCATTATTTATAGGCTGTAATAAATTTTATTATAGATTGCCGATGGTCAGCGAGAGTTAATTCAAAAGTTGTCACTAAAAACTAGAAAATTTATAGGAAATACGTCAATGGATCCTCAGCTGTCGCTGATAATGGCAAATCAGGCACAAATTAGAAATGGAGACCTAGTTTTCGATCCGTTTGTTGGGACGGGCTCCTTATTAATTGCCGCATCTCAATTTGGAGGCTATACATTCGGAACAGACATCGATTTTTTGATGCTTCACGGTCGTACGAGACCTACACGGATATCGCAAAAGGTGTTGCTAACGACAGTTTTATTATTTTTTATTATACATAATATCAATTTAATACACAAAAAATAGTTAAATAATTATTGAATGTATCAGACAAGGGAAAAAGATGAAAGTATCGCAGCAAACATGCATCAATATGGAATGAGTTCTTATTATCTTGATGTTGTGGTAGCAGATTTTTCATATCCACTGTGGCGGTCAGACTTACGAATAGATGCTATTGTAACGGATCGTAAGTAAATATCGCATAAAACCTTCAAATATAAATTATGGAAATTCTTTAAGATTTACAAGTAAAACAAAGTATATTTTATAATACGAATTTAATGTTAAAAAAATTTTTTGTGCAGCACCTTACGGTATAAGGGAAGCTACGGAACGTATAGGTACTATGAAAATAAATCCGGTGATAGAGGAACATCAAGCAACCTCTCACATTCCTTCAAAAATTGTTTACGGCCTGAATCAAATATACAAAGACTTGTTGTGTTTTTCCGCGAAACATCTGAAACTTCAGGGCAGACTAGTCTGTTGGTATCCATTGTTTAGGTATAGATATTTATTTAATATTTACATGTAAAGAAATATTTTGTAACACTAGAAATGATTGAACAATTACTAATTATCTATTGATTAGTAGACAAATATCAAATTTATGATTTAGAGATCAGTACATGGAAGATCAGTTACCAGCTCATTCTTGCTTGGAGCTGGTAGCCAATTCCGAACAAATATTGAGCAACTACACTAGTAGAAGATTATTAACTTACAAGAAAGTTAAAGAACCGGAGGTACATATGCATAAGTTGTAATAAAATTTTATTAATTCTTACTTAGTTTTGCATCATATCTAAAAAAATCTCAGATAAGATGTACTAGGAGATGGGATTCTTTCTTTATACAATTGTAGAAACAATTTTCTCTTTTCAAAATTAAAATCTTATTCTCATTTTCTATCACCTTGCATTTTGACGATATGATTAAAAATTATAAAATTAATATTTTTAAATATTTGCTGACAGGCAACCGACGAAAGCATCATTATGAATTTAACTGATTTCCGTGAGAAGTATTTTGCATTACGTGAAGAAACAAGGAAAGAAAAACGAATGAGAAAAGCCACAGAAAGAGCAAAGAGAAGGGAAGAATGGGAACGTAACAAAGAAGTTACTGAAAGATGACTGTAGAGCAGACTTATATAGTATTATATAAAAAAGCAGACATTCTGACCTCTTTATTCAATTTTATATATCTTTCTCCAATTGTGAGAAGATATATAATTATTCAAAATTATTTGTTAAAGTGTGGCTGTTTAATTTTGTAATTCTTGTCTGTTATGTACAGAATAGTTATAAAAGTTGATATGAAAACAAAGTAATTATTGCAACGATTTAGAAATAAATGATATTTTTTGCACACATTATATATTCTATCCATCCAATGCCATTTTTTATTGCATTAATATGTAAGATATAACTGATAATTAACAATGAAATAATGACGACCGAGTTACAGAGATTCGAAAGAATGACCACAATCACAAAATCAATGATTATAACATTTACTTAATAACTTATACAGCAAGGAACGGAAATACGACTGTATATTCAGAAGATAATTACGTATGGTGCACTTAAAATTCGACAGGTATCTAATAGATTAATTAACTAATATATCAACATATACAATTGTACATGGATATTAGCAAAATTACCTGGAACAAGACAAAATTACCTACAGCATGATGTACATATATTATATAATAGAAAATAAGATAGAAAATACTGTTAGAATGTATCCTGATCAAATTTTGTTAACTATACAGTTAAAAAGCGTGTCTAAAAATCTCTCATGTTCGATAGATTCTTCGGGAATCGTTATTGCAATGTCTTTAAACACATACATACGTTTACATGTCTCCCACAAAATTAAAATAAATATAAGAATAATTACATAACATAATACCTAAGCATCAAGTTGTAATTGTCCTAGTAAACGTTCTACGTTTTTAACGTCCTCATTTGAAACTTTACTTTCATATTGTTTTTCAATTTGTTTACTAGCCCATTCACTCAGCTTCATCGCTTCCTTCTTCTTAGATGAAGGGCATTTAGGTGATGTCGCAATATTATTTGTTGTCTGAAATTAGATATTTGCAAAAATATAAATACTTGTCATAATTGCTATGTAGTATTATAATGCAAGAAACTTACTAATAACAAGCCATATAAAGCTCTAATATTATTTGGATTTAATTTTGCAGCTTGGCAGAAGTATGCTTTTGCTAGTTCCATGTTATCAAATCCACCCTATATAATAAAGCATAATTTATATAAATTTCTTTTCATATTAATTTTACATAAACAAAATATCTAAGATATATATTATTAATTTGATTGCATTTTTTGTTAATCTAAGTAAAAAATCTAAGTAAATTAACAATCGTCATAAAATCCTAGATGTACATATTACCTGAGAATATTTTATTTCCGCATATCTTTGGTAAATTAAATGACTATGTGGATTATGCAATATAAGTTCTTCCATGCAGTAAGCTGCTTTGGAATACTCTTGTTCTTGTAAGTATAGATCGCACAGCTCATGCCATGCTTCTTGATCACTCATAAATCTAAATGATTTAGATTTGGTATGGTATTACTAATTTATAATTTTATAAAATTTTTTAAATATATATGCATTCAAAAACTGTATGTAGAAGTAATATGTATCACCGACCTTTTTAGATATTCTGTAAGCTCTTTGATTGCTTCTGGAATGCGTCCCTGAGCTTTCAAAATAGCAACACGGCGTTTTCTTGGCGCGGCATTGGTTTCATCTCTTTTTATGATAGAATCCAAAACTTCCATTGCTTCATCATACCTAGAAAAAATATCAGTGAATCATCAGAATAAATATTACCACATATTTGTACATATTTAATGACATATTATAATATTATTACATTTCTAACGCTTCCAAATGCATGGCATGGTACTTGTGAACACGCAAGCTGCCAGGAAAAGCACGCATTAAAATTTTGATGCAATATTCAGCTAATGGTAATCGGTAACAATCCAATGCAGCTACACACACTTGTTCCAGAACCAAATATTCTGAATAACAAAAGATGAAATATTACATGTTCATAATATATAACTTTTTGTTGATTTTAAAAATAAGATAAGAAGATATTTAGTACTTTCATTGCCCAAACGATCGATCTTTCCCATCAGTGTATTTTCCCAAAAGTCTACTACATCTTTACTTCGTCGTTCAGAATCTTCTCTCCAAGTTCTTAGTAAATCCCGTACTTCTATATAACAAAATCATATAAAAAGTTATCACAGAAATGCATAAAGATTCAATGCCATCTAATAAAATAATTTATAAAATAATATTTTTGTTTAATAAATTATTGATACAGCACATTTTTATTATGCTTTAGCATCCAAAATAAATTCGCAAATAGTAGAGTACATTAAAACATTCAAACCAAATTAAAAAATATGAATAATATGTTAAAAAGTGAATTATAAATGCTAACAATAGGTTTGTTCTTTTTAGCTGAATTGGCTGCACTAGTTCAGTGTTCATCTTTCTTCTTCAAATGTAGAAAGAGAAAGATAAACTGTGAACTAGTGCAGCTAGTTCAGCTAAAAAGAACAGATCTTACGTCTGATGTTTATTTTACAACAATTTACTAGTAATTTTGCGAAAGTTAATGTTAAGATTAAGATTACTCCACAACACAAAATGTTTATTTTAAAAATCAATCATACTTAAATATTAATATTATGATGCTATGTGTGAAGCTATATATCCAACACAACATTATTGTTAATGTTTAAAATGCAGCATTAATATCCGTTTCAGAAAACAGGATGAGATATCTTAATGTATTACGTTAACTGTCACGTGTGACGGAAAAACTCACCCGTCCAAGATAGCTTGTCGTAACATCCTGCCATCGCTTTGTAAAACGAAGGAAATCTATACGGGCGAATAAAAATCACGATAAAAATTATTGTCACGCACCGCTTTGGAGGTTATGCGATGTGGCACATAGTGCTCACGACACACAATGTAAACATCATTAAACACATTTGTTGTTGAAGATAAAGAAAAAGAAATTTTTTGTTTTCGTATCAAAAAACAAGAGCACAAAAATCGCAACGTAATGCTACTGTGAGGACCCCTTGAGCATGTCGACTTTCCCCTGACAGCGGATAGAGGATAATTATAATAAATAATAATAAAATGATGGAAAGGTGAGAAGGAGGGGGTGACAGCTATTCACTTCGTCATGGTTATAAAATTAATATCTGTGATCATGACAAACCATGTGATTCGTAGACTTGTCTGTTGTATCGACAGATCTGTTTCTTGTGCTGCACTATAGGTGCGGTCTACTTAATGCTCTACAATGAGGTCGCAGTGCTCTTGCGACGGACCAATCAGAGAAGAAAACATCGTATATTAAGCTGGTACTATATTAGAAGCAAGACAATCGCAGCGTCTTGCAGCAACTAAAGCCTGTATCAGACTAGAGATTGGGATTGAAATTGGATTGGATTTTGACCAATCAAAGCAAAGTTCACTAAACTTGAGATTGGTTTTCTTTCATTTGATTGGTTAAATTTCAATCCAATCTCAAACTCAAACTTTAGTTTGATACGGGCTTAATCGGAGATGTTAATTTTAAAATTGGTTGCCGCAAGACGCTTGAGATTGTTTTGCGTCTTAAGCCTATATCAGACTACACATTAGGATTGAGATTGCATTGGAATTTAACTAATCAGAAGAAAGAAAACTAAACTCAAATTTAGTGAGCTTTGCTTTGATTGATCAAAATCTAATCCAAACTCAATCTCAATCTGCAGTCTGATACTGGCTTTATGGTCCGTCTACAATAGATGTTTAGGCCGTAAGCCGTAAGAAATTATCCAATCACAGTTGAATATGAAGAGAATACTAGACTACAATTAGTCAGTTTCTTACGGCTTGCAGCTTACTACATCTGTTGTAGACAGACCATTATGCGTGATCTACAATGAGCAGTAGCAGTATGGATGAGGCTGTAAGAGTAAGAAATTGACCAATCACAGTCGAATRTAAGAAGAATAGTTGAWYGTGATTGGTCAATTTCTTACTCTTACAGCCTCATCCATACTGCTACTGCTCATTGTAGACCACGCATAAGACTCGCAATGTAGATCTAACATGAGATTCGTATTATAGCATTTGTTAATTTTAAGGAGTTTTTGCAATAAAGTCACGATATCGGATCGAAAGACGAAATTAATTGAATCTTTCGACCCGATTACGGATCTCGCGTAAGCGGATTAGCGGATCGCCAATCACAGAATCCTTCTGTTAGATCCGTTTGCAAAATAATATTTAAAGTTATCCGTGATTGATAATCCGCTAATCCGCTTACGCATGATTCGCTGCATGGGACAGTAGAACAAAATTGACCGGTGAATTCGTTTATGCAGTCACTGCTGCAGAGAGTATCACTTTATCTTCATTGTTCATTGGACGTAAACAAAGATAAAATGATACCTTCTGCAGCAGTGACTGCATAAACGAATTCACCCGACGCGTACGTAAAACGGCGGAACATCAGCGATTGGTCGAAGCTTCGATACGTGATACGCGCGTACAGCAATACGCGTCATGGGACGGCATCTTGAGTGTTGCGTGGGATCACGTGCCATAAGAAAAAAAAGAAGAAAGAAGATTGAGTGAACACTTGTATATTGGTATATTCCTCTAAAGGCCTATTTCAATCATAGGCAACAATTTGAGTCCTCATTATTTTATTATTATCTATTATTCTCTACATTGTCAAGAAAGAATCGACACTTTGAAGGTATGAAGTTGATATCCCTAAATGCAAATTTTTACAAAATTGATATGGCATTTGATTGTCCACAGTTTGTACATATTTGTCCATAAATGATTATCTTTTTATCTATCTTATAAAGAAAAGTAATAAACAAACAAAGGCCAGTAGTTTCATAGTCGAGTCTTATATTTAAGGTCGTCTTAAGTACACTCTTAAGATGTCATAAGCCAATCACAGAGCCATATTAGCGTTTTAAGAGGCTTTCTACAATAAGCCATAAATCAGAAGTCAGAAGCAATAAATTGATCAATCTAATCAAGTATTTTTTTCACATTTGTCTGTGATTGGTCAATTTATTGCTTCTGATTTCTGATTTATGACTTATAGCTTATTGTAGAATGGTCCTAAGACATTACTTACGACAATCTTAAAATATGAACGGATTATGAATACCGGCAGAGTTAACTAAATTAAACTAAATTTCGCCAGGAACTCTAAGTTTATTTTTAAATTATATATGGAAATCGATTGTCTGCAATTTGTACACAATAAATAATTCGTGTCAAAAGAAGAAATTGATTGGGTCTTTCGATGCGATCACGTGAGTTTAGCGTTTCTGAAAGACGGTATTGCAAGAACTCCCTAAGGTTTGTTCGCGTCGTAATGCCCCAACATGCTCCTATTTGCTCCAACACGTTCCATTCTATAATATACGTTACGTAATACTATAGATTGGAGTGTGTTGGAGCAAGTAGGAGCATGTTGGGGCATGCGACGCGAACAAACCTAATAAGTCATAAATCAGAAGTCAGAAGCAATAAATTGACCAATCACAGACAAATGTGAAAAAAATACTTGATTGTGATTGATCAATTTATTGCTTCTGACTTCTGATTTATGATTTATGGCTTATTGTAGAATGGCCCTAAGAATCGACTATGAATGTCGGCCTTAAACCTTGTGTTCACTAGAAATCGATCCGAGATCTCGGGTGAAAAGAGAAATGATCAGTCGCATTGGTTAATTGCTCGGATTGTTCAAATACGATTGGTTAATTCATTCTCTGTTCGAGATCTCGAAACAATTTCTAGCATCATGGGACACGAGGCTTCAATGAACTGCAGAATGATAGCAATAATGCTAATAACGTCTCCTCGAGTCTGTCTCCTATCGTGTGTGTCGAGGTCGATGTAGAGAGCCCCCCCTCGTGCAAGCGAATCTGTCGGTACTAATGGGAACAGGTGTCACACATAGTCGCTCGAACGTGTGAGTGGCGCTGTGGGTGGCAAAACGTCAGGGAGCGCCACATGCCGTTCCATAGCCCCTCGGGTGGCTCTTGTCGCTCCCGTTCCCAGACGGAATTATCATCGCCCGTCGTTGTTTTCTGTTGTGTTTTTGGGGTCGGGATCGTGCCGTCGAAGGGGAAAAAAAAGGAAACATGCCGTCGCGATAATTACCGCGCATAGGGGCAGCCGTATGCGTGCGTGAGTGCCGCGAGTGCCCGAAGTGATCGCGCTGCGCGTCCCAGCACGCGTCCGTCCGTCCGTCGTGCGTCGGCCGCGCCGCGTGCAGGCAGGTGTAATTTAATAAGCGCAGGCAGGCTGGGGAGGCTGGTGGCTGGCTGGCGATTTAACAGGATATCGATTTGTCTGGTGGCGGCGAGCCAGTGCCGCCGCCGCCGCTGCCACCGCCACCGCTGCTGCTGCTGCTCGCGGCACACCGCACACGCAGCACCGCGTACGGCTGTCAGGCGTTACGGGAACAGCCATGGACATCGATATTTTTGGGGTACAGCGGTGTGCAGCTGTGCCGTATGCGTGTGCGACCGCGTATCCGCGAGGCGACGAGATGTGACGCGAGACGACCGTCCCGGCGACGATTATTCCGTTTCAACACGAAGAGAGGAGCGTGGCCAGAACGGGCAGAGTCAAAGAGAGAGAGAAAGAGATACACGCATATACACACACGAGCAACACGGTTGTGATCGGTCTTGAATGAGAAGCGGATGCCTACGTACGAGAAGGTCCGTTCGTTGTGTTGATTTGTCATATGCGTGGAACGCTCTTCCGCTAGGTCGCCAATTCGATTGTATGTGTAAAATTGACCATCGGCTGTAGGTAACGATGGAGCTTAACGGTGCGGGAACGCCCGTCGGGGCCGTGGCCTGTCCCGTGTGTACTCTGTATTTGCGCGAGGGCATCAGTCTGCAGAAGCATCTGGATACTCACCCCAAGGAACAGGTTATAGATGCTCTTATCAAAGCCAGCGCCTCTTCGTTACAGACCCAACAGCAGCAACAGCAAGCTTTACCAGCATCGGCAGCAACGTCATTACCGTTATCGCTGCAACCACAAGCTGCTCTTCAGACCCCTACCTCTATCCAGGCGCCCCAAGCGTCCTCTCAAGTCTCGCAGAATACACACATTTCTACTCAGTCTCCATATCCTGTAGGACCCATCTTTGAATGTCCGCCCATAAGCACCATGATGCCACCACAGTTCACCTCATTTAGTTATCAGCAATTTGTGAACAATGGGACCATGATGATACCGCAGTACGCGATGGCGCCGCAAGCCAATCAAATGATGCAGATGCTGTACAATCCATACGGTATGTATCAACAGCAAATACCCACCGTCCAAATGATCTCACCAGTTGCAGCTATTCCTGGCGCAACGACGAGGGTTCGACCAGTAGTCACTATGACCGGGGAGAACAATGTCAGAACCCTGACGGTTCCTGTAAATAGTCCTGAGCCGAAGCAGATTCTGCCTGAGATTTTGTCAGAAACGGAACCTGAATCCGGGCAAGTTCTACCGGATATGAGCATCTCGGCATCGCCTGCGTTACAGAACGAGAATACATCTATTAGATCAAGGGAGGAGAGCGACAATAGTACGCTGCCAATCGATCATCGAGGACAGCAGACACAAAGTTCTACACCTCCTGATGATAGTACAGTGCAGCATGAATATAATGATATTTCTAGATCTATTACAATTGCTTGCACTATAGATAACACTGATAATAAAGTGGAGAGTGTATTGCCAGACATGATAGACGAGGAGCCATCAAACAATTCGATCACAGATTTACGATGTAAATCTGTAACGTACGAGCAACCAGAAACACAACAGTTCACACAACAGATTATTGAAGAAGGATATGTGAGTATATCCGATAGGAAAACACCCAGTGGGACAACTGATTCCGTGGCTTGTGAGCGCGAATCGGAAGTGAGAAATGACGAAAGATCCGCAACTTGCAGTAGCAACATCAACAATAACGTTGGATTATCGCGGGATCTGATAGCAATAGATGCATTGAAAGACTCTGTTCAATCTGAACTTAACTCGGTAGAAAAATTGGAGAATTTGATAACTATAATGGAGACGGAACTCAGTAACGCTTCGCTTCAGAAAGAAAATAATACACCAAACGATCAGGAAAGATTGGTAGATGCGAAAGAGAAAACCACTGTAGTAGATAGGGAGGAGAGCGTGATTCATGATACGATAGTCGTGATCCCGGACTCTCACGAGAAAGATCACACATTGCTCGACATACAGGAAGAAAACAAGTGGGATTCCAGCAATTGCATAGCTAACGAATTGAGAATGCTAGAAAAAACTTGTTCGCCACACAGAGTAGATTGCTCGAAAATAAATGAAGCGTTGGAAAGACTGGAAAGAACTTTTCACGCGGATAATTATAAATATAGTTTTTCAGCACCGGTGTCCCCGGTCACGAGAAGAAAAAGTCGTAAGATCGTGCGTCGTTCGCGATCGGAGCATGGCTCGTGCGAAAACCTCAGCGCATATCGTCACCGTGTTGGTTTCGATGATGCCGCGGCTATACACGACGACGACGACGACGACGATGATGATGGCGAAGATGACGACGAGGACGTGGACGAGGACGAAAAAATTGACGAGGAGGACAATTTTGATGAAGCGGACATGGAAATCGATGAGATTCCCAGTCCACACACGCCTTTTGCGGATTGCGGCGTCAGATCACACACGCCGTTGTCCACGATAAGTGGCATTTCTGTATTAAGAGTTAGAAAAGATCTCAGCAAGCCATGTTCACCCACGTCCATGCATTCGTTTCATCACGTGGACAGCGATAGCGCAACTCATGATGAGGACAGTAACGGCATAGGTAACATCGCAGAGAAAGATCCGATTGACTGTTCTCAGTTAGAGGAGGAGAAAATGAAGACTGATCATCAGCATCAGGAGACGCAGGTGGCGGTGTGTGGAAGTGTCGCGAAGATTCAGGAATCGAGCAGTAGTTACGCGTACCATCAATCAGTGATAACCGAGCACATTAGTTCATTCCCCGTCATACACTCGCAATCATCCGTTTTGATGCACGAGTCGTATTCTATTACGACGAGCACCAAAACGCAAAATCTCTTGAATCTCTCCGAGTCAATAAATCCCACAACCAGCACCGAATCCAGAAGCTTTCACTCCACCAAGTCATTGATGCCGAAGCAATCGATGGAACTGCTCAACATAAATGAAGATGCTCACGCCGGGCCAATGAATGTCTTTGAATTCGACGGACTGCAAATATTAGTTCCTAGTACGTTTATAAGTGACTCGTCCCAGAAAGCGGTGAGTGCGACCAGCCAGCAATCTATGGCGAGTAGCGAGGGTGCAATAGGTATCGATGAAGAGGTGAAAAGTATTAATATGCGTGCCGATGAGACTATGCCGCCTAGAGGTGAATTGTCGGAACAAGAGAGTAATGGATGCACGGAGCAATCTGCATGGCAGGTTCGTAACATGTATATTCTTTCTTGATGATTTCATATATAACAGAAGTTCTATATATACAATTTTTTAGTTTGCATCTTTGTATTATTTATATGACTAAGTATTTGTAATCATATTTTATATTCACAAAAATATTTTATAAACGTTTTGATTCATAACTGCATCTACAAATTTTTCTATGTATGTATAATACATAAAAGGAATTTTTAAATTGATTTGTGCAGTTATTAAAAAGCTAAGTTATGCCTTGTATACATTCCAAGGTTAATTATTAAAGGGAATAATACTATTAAATATTTTGTTATATTATTCTTTTATGAAATGAATTAATAATGAATTATTGTTATGAAAATCATTATTGTAATTGTTATTAAAATTGTCATATTTGGATATTTTGTTCCATATTATTATATAATGATAGAATTGTATATTTAAAATATTAATAAAATATGTTTAATTAATATAAATAATGAAAAATAATAAAATGTTATATATTACATATTGCTACAATACGATAATTTGTACATATATATTTGTATAAATTAATTATGAAGATTAAATGTAGCTAAAAATGTTATGCAAGTTAAATAGTGATAAACCTAATAATACAGTCAAATAAAATCTCTTATTATTCATATATTTAAAAATATTGACAATGAATATATATATGTATATATATGTATATATCAATCTATTTTATATTTTTTCTATATTTTATATTTTATCTATATATTTATATATTTATCTATTAATTACGTTTTTGTAATTAATTCGTGTTTCTAAAATGCGTTTTTACTGTATAGCTGTACATGGGTCAAGAATCTTCACGCATGTCCACTTCTTACGATCTGTTGGCTCGAGAAAGCTGGGAAGAATCGGAAGGATCTGACAATGAGATCAGCGGGCCATTGTTGGACAGTAGATCATTGGCCACACATTTTACTTCAAGTCTGTTTCTGGATCGAGATCGGAAGACACCGACCAAACGAACTTTCAAGTGTTCTCACTGTAGCGAAGTGTTTGATTGCCCAAAAGAGCGTAGAGTTCATAGCACAACGGTGCACAAGGATGCGATGCCTAGTAGCAGTAGAGATCAGTTGGATCAGCCAGAAGTAAAGGACATCAAGTTGTTGGATAGTCGCATGAACATGTTTGACGATATATTCATGCCAAGTATACATATGCAACAGCACATGTATCATCATCAGCAGCCGCTCTTGCACCAGCTGCAGCCACCGTCGCAGCCTGGATCGGACGGCCTGACGAAGGCCGAAGCTGACCAGAAGATCGGCGAAAATCTGGTGATACCGTCGAACATTGAGGTAATCTGCACAATATGCAATCAGCGATTTAATAGCGAGAAGTCTCTGCAGGCGCATCATCGGCGCATGCATATCGCCGACGTGAACAAACGCATACGCGAAACCGCCAAGTGCCAGATATGTAACGAGGAATTCCCGTCAGTGTTCCTATTCAACGCTCACCTGAAGATACACCCGTTAGAGTGCGGACAGTGCGGCAAGTATTTTTATCGCAAGCAGAACTTCAAGCTTCACATGAAACGTCACCTGGGTATCAAGCCGTTCCCATGTACCGTATGCGACAAGGCATTCCTTACTAAGCAGAAGCTGGAAGAGCACACCAACGGCCATACCGGCAACGCGCCCGTCAGATGTAGTTTGTGCAACGAAACCTTCCGAAGATATTCGAATTTGACCCAGCACAAAAACAGGCATCATCTTAATATCAAGAAGAAGCTCAAAGACTACATATGCCACTGCGGCGAAGTGTTCCACACGAAGAAAAAGCTCGCCTGGCACAAGGAGACACACGATGAGAAGCCCAAGGCGTGCACATACTGCAACGAGCGATTTATCCACATGGCCAGCCTGACGCGTCACATGCGTCGCGCCCACAATCGCCGATTCGTTCCTGACGCCCAGCGCGAGAGTGAGAACGTCGAGTGCCCGATCTGCAAGTGTATCTATCTGCGTTCATCGCTGGCGGTACATATGCGCGTGCACAACGGCGAGCGGCCGTACGAGTGTCAGGTCTGTTCCAAGGCGTTTAGCACCAAGTGGAACTTGCAATTGCACAAGTGGACGCACGCGGCGCGCAGCACCAAGCCGTTCAAATGTAATCAGTGCAGCGCGGCATTCTATCGTCACAGCGATTATACGGCGCACATGAATTCCCATCGGAACGTGCGGCCGTACACGTGCAATTACTGCGGCGCACAGTTCATCCGCAAATACAATTGCCTGCGACACGTGAAAGAGCACGAGGAAAACAAGGCGTACACGTGTGACGTATGCAACAAAACGTTCCACCGTTCGTACTATCTCAAAGAGCACTTGCGAGTACACTCGGGTGCGCGGCCGTACACGTGTCACATCTGTGGCAAGTCCAGCGGCACCAAATCCAATCACAACAAACACGTGCGAATTCATCACGCTCGCGAGCCTGTAAATACCGAAAATTGAATAAGGATCGCCAGATCATCTATGTTCTGCAACGTTCATTTGGCGCTCTTATTGGTCTCACAGTTGGGACGAGTCGGACGACTCAGCGCGGCCGCTCGCGCTGTACTTATAGAGCGAGATTACGTACAGTTCTCAGGAAACTGGAACTATACTTTTACACTTTGATCAAATATTGATGTAATATCTCGAAGAGTTTTTGTGGAGTCCCTAGAACCACGATGTAAAAATATAAGGTGGTTTCACTCATTTGCATTTCCATTAGAAAACTGATTAAACTGAAGAAGTTAAGACACATAAGATGACATATTGATTTATCTACGAAACAAAGCTTTCTGTGTGAGAGCATGTTTACTAGTACTAGTTTACTTTACTATTAGTAATTCGATCATATGTCATCTTGTGTTTAAATAAACATTCTCAGAAAAATCACAGTAATATTTTACAGTGAGTGAAAACACCTTTTCTTGAATATGATTGGATTTCAAGCCTATTGAAGCCCAATATTTAACGTTTTTGAACGCGTGGTTCTACGACTATAATAGTTGGAAATCCACTGGCCAAAGAAGAAGAAAAAGAAAAAGAAAAAGAAGAAGAAGAAGAAGAAGAAGAGTGAAAACACCTATAATCTTACACCGTGCTTCATGCTCTGTGGACGCTCTTCCACGTGCCTGTGGCACATTAGAATCTGAACTCGTCAAAGTTGTAACAACGGTGTTAATTTTAATTTTGGACCGGTTTTCAAACTGGCTTCGTTCAGCCTGAATTCTATGCGGGACAGTCGTGCTAACTGGTTAGCAATTTGCTGTCCTCTTCTAAATTATAGGTACAATTACTGTCGGTACTACGAAATTTAGTTAAGATTATTTGGCGCCGATTGTACGGATAATGGCAGTCGATTTATTGTACTCAATTGGAGAGACGCGTGTTCACGCGATACAGAGGAAAATATTTAATGAATATGTACGGCTGCACGCGCATCTGCGCCAATGACAATGAAGACAATTAAGTCACCGTAACGGTATTCGAGTGCTGAGTCTAAAGCACTGGGTCTACTGTTAAGGATTTTTATTCGATTTCGTACATACGAGTATATACTACATTATACATGCCGTACATTTTTAATATTATTATACTATAAAAGTACATGAATTTTTTATATATCCGAAAGTGTCTTATGGTAACACTTTAAGCATTGCCATACGTAGAATAATTCGGAGACATCATTAACTTTGTCGTCCGTGTTTAATTCTAGACAAGTAAATTCATCTTATCTAAAGTTTCCTTTTTTTCCTTTTTAATCAAATCGCTATCAAGTAGCTGTTATATCATTATTAGTTTTTTGTTAATGATTGCGCGATGTATTTTTTTTTTATTTCTAAGAAATTCATTAACACACTTTTGTACTATTTGCATATGATATTTAAACTATGTTAAAATGTGATTTAGCGTTAATTTAACGTGAAGCACTTAAAAAAAGAAAAGAAATCCTTAGATATCCAAGCGTTTAAGACTAATGCAATTACGTGCAAGTATTCTAAGGACTTCTTCGTTCCATAACAATTTCGAGATTTCTAGAAAAACATGCATATATATGTTGTGTACATATACATTAATTCTATTATCACGACAATGTTTTGCAATACATTGTAAATTATTTATTTTTTTATTTATTACGTTGAAAAGAAATAAAAAAATAAACAAAATTTCATATAAAATTTGTATATTAAAATTTCTTAAATTTTATTCTAAACCAAGTGTTACGTGTTTATTAAAGTTTGTTTTCGTTTTGTTTTCTTTTTTCTTTTTTTTTTTGCAAAACGTAGCTTCGCAAAGATATCTAAGGATCAAAGTTGTTATCTATGATATATTCACATTATCAAGCAACTTGATTATACGGGATTGGGGGATTTTATTATGTTATGTGCTATGTTTTAAATATTTGCGTATTAGGTAGGTCCAGTGACTTCAGACTACAATTACCTAAGCTAATAATATAAATTTTTAATGAAGATTAGCTATCATAATATATGTCACAAAGATTCTCGAACAGTTCTTTTGCGGAGGAAAATTTGCTACGCAATGAAAGAACACATTTGCCAACTAATAGTAATTAATTATTATATACAGAGATAATTAATCCAATTAATATTTACAAAGGTACACAGCACTTTTACGTGTCGATGGTTGTAAAGAATTTCTTTTTTACAATATCTATTTTACAGAAACATGCATATTACAAGTTTCCGTGTATCGTTTGCCCAATGTAAGCCCAATATAAGCATGAGACGACTCGTATTGAATTGCGATCAATTTTCTATGCAAGGGCCTATAAATTAATATTATAATTATCGACTATCACATAATAGTTACAGAAATCTTAGTTGTTATTCTTCTATATTTATATATTTTGAGAGAGAGAGAGAGAGTGCGTATGTGTGTGTGTGTGTGTGCGTGTGTGTGTGTGTGTGTGCGCGCGTGTATGTATGTATAAGACCGGTATTTTATTGGTTACTATAATTTCAAGACTGATCGGTGTTGGTTCTTTGTATATTGCTCTCTAATACGAATCAAAATATGTTATGTTCCTCATTTTAGTTTAATACCAGTTATTCATTGCGACAAATAATTTGCAATAATATAATTTGTGGAATAGAAGAATGTAAATCCAAAAGAAAGATTATAAATGTACTTTGTACTTTCAAAATAATTGAAAAAGTATTTTTCAATTATTTTTAAGTGATACTGAGTCAAATTATATATAATTATATATTGTAAGATATATAATTAATTCTGTTATTTACATATAAACGGAACCTCTGATTGTATATAAAATAACAGATTTTTGTTAAAATAAAATTTTTAGTTTAAATATGCGCAATATTTGAAATTACATCAATTTTATTGTAATGTATGTGGAACTTTATGTTGCTGCTATTATTTCCGAAATATATTAGTTTTAGAGAGTTTGTTTTATTGCGACGGCATAAAAAAATATCAAAATCGGTCGTTTTGGATTTACTTTTTTCTGATACTCACTGTACCTTTTAAATACAAATACCAAACTACATGTCATTTGCAAAATTAGATCAGTGTCTTGTATAGATATATGACATTGTTAAGTTAACTAGATGCACTATGCACATTTATGAATAGAAAAAGTGGAAAAACATTTATAAAATTATTAGGCGATTGTTTGTTATTTTGATGTAAGGGAGCAATATTGAAGAGGATGTAAAGCTGGCTGAAATGTGTTAACGTATTATTGATTGTTTGATTGACTTTTGTGCAAATCAAATCGTTTGCCAAAACGAGTTTCAATTACTAAAAGAATTTTTAAAAGAAGCGACCAATGGAATGACTATTAAATATAAAAAAACATGTCATGTAAGAATTTATGGATATTTCTGTAACAATTTAAATCTAAAGATATTAATATGGCAAAAAAAGGTAGAATATTATTACATATATATTACGAAATGGAATCTTTTTAAAAAATATTAACCCTTTGTACTTGAAGTATTTGTTATCCGATAGTATCAGGGATATTTCGTAGTGAAAGTGTGCAAGTAATTTTACCTTTTACGTTATTTCTAAAATTCACTGCTCATCTAAGATTTTAACTTGTTGGTAATTAATGTAAGAAGAATAACCGAAAGGAAATATCACTACAGAAAATTAAATTTTGACAAAAGGTATCCAACTAGCTGTAGAAAATATAGATTGTGCATTGATAAGAACAATCACACGCTGAAAACAATTACGTGAACGTGATGAAATAAAAAAAGGATGTCTGTGTACGTGTGTATATATAAATATATATATTGTGAATACGTGAATCATTAAAATAGATAAAGCGTTACAATACACTCGAGCAGCGTGGAAGTGAAAGTAAGCGTGACTGATAACAAACACATTCGGTTTTCGTCACAAGATTCTACTCATAAAAGAGTGCATCACGATTAAGATAGAACGAATTTATTATTGCGTGTATAACTTTATATGAAGATTTGTAACTTGTAAATGTGACGTTTTGCAGCTGTAATCTATAACTCTAGGGATAAACCACACAGAAAATCAGAATATCTGTAAGGAATAAATTAAATTCTTTGCAATAATATGTAATACTGTCGTGACTAGACGTGAATATTTCAGGGATAGATTCTTTTGATAATGAAGCCTCGAATTTTCTTGGAATATTCAAATGATATTTATAATTGATTTTAAAAGTAACTTGATATGCGAGGCAATAATAAATAAAGGAATTCAGAAACTAAAGTTTCTCTCTAAATGAACATTTATATTGAAATTGAAATAGACTTTCACGGTATTAATTAATTTGATAGTATAATCTTTCTTTAATCTGAAGAAAAATAAATCAACATATAATGTTGTGACTGAAAAAGAGTAACGAAAAATAAAGTATATCTCGATTTTAGATTTTTACTGAAAATTTATTGAATCGATGTATATTCACGAAATAATCTATCCCTAAAATGTATGTTTTATTATTCGCGCGTTTTGCAACATTCAGTGTATACTGACGTGTTTTTGTAATACTGCATAGTATTGCAGGCAATATTCAAGCACAAAGGGTAAAAATATTTTTCATAACGGTCTATATGGAGATAGAAATACATCCATAGTTCTTAATAATCTATCCATTTATCTGTCAAATTAGTTAAATTTATGCATAAATCTTACTCGCAAATACAGTAAACAGCGATTACACGTCTCCTCTGTCATCTTCATTAAGTTTACTCGTTTTAAAAATGATTTGATATGCGATGAGTATTCAGGTAGTTTGAGAAGCCCACCTGCAACCAACATCGACGTCCAAATGTGCAATTGTTTAGTTAAACTATTCATATTATAATCTATTCATAACGAACATTATTGTAAATAATGTAAATATGTACATCAGTTCTATTTTATAATAGGGCCAATGAATTGATTTGGCAATTGAGTATCATACGAAACTCGATCTACGCTATAAGCAGATTAAAAAATAGGGTAACATTATTATTAAAAAAGGAAAAAAAATAATAAATCAACATATGTATACCTTAATAAAATTTATGTATTGAGGTACGTTTTTAAATAAGTTCATTTTTTCTCTTTTTTTTTTTGTTCACACCAATGCCCTTGAAACATTAGATGCAAACGCGAACTGAAGCAATAAGGATCGCTCAAATGAGAAACCTATTTTAAGAAAATATATTTAAAGATTTATTTGCAACAGCAAAAACATCAAGTTAAATTAAAAATAATTTAAAGTAATTAAATAAATTTTTCTCGAAATGAAATATTTGCAAAGTAATGGCTGTGTTCAGCAGAAAAAGCAGCTTAGTAAGCGCTTTGCACTGATTGGATTATACTTTTAGATCTAGAAGAATATTCCTATCTCAATTTAGATCTAAAAGTATAATCCAATCAATATAAAACGCTTATTAAACTGCTTTTTTTTAATGAATGCAGCCAATGCTTCTAATTATAATTTATATTGTATGTACAACTTGCTAAAATTAAGCAAAAATAATTTATTACTATATTTATTATTATTGCATTATGCGTGATGTAAAGTAAAAAACGTCAAGACATTAGTAAAAGATATTAATTGTGAAAAGAAACCTAATCATTTTTAATTATTTCTTAACTTCAAAGATTAATGAGAAATTTAATTATGTATAACAATTCCTTTTAATTAATTTCTTAAGATAAATATATTTTTTGTAAATATATAAAAAATGCATCATCTGAATGCATCCGTTTAGAAAAAAATGTAAGTTTGAAAAATATGACAAGTTATTCGTACTAATTATGATTTGCTGTTTTTCTTTTCGTCGATTTAAATTTGCGGAAATTAATGTCTTGAAATCGTAGGAGTTCTGCAAATTCCCTATTCTTCGTCTAATTAAAACGTTTGCGATAAGAAATTGTATTCTATAATTTCTAATAGCAAAATTATTTCCTCGTTGGCCATTAAATGTTAATGAACATTGGAATTGAATTAAATCCTTTTTTATTATTTTATTATACATTTTAAACCACTTAAAAAATGTTGCTATATGATGCAATTCTAGTAATTTGCCTTACACGTGATTTAATACGGAAAAACACACTGTATCTTACGTCATAGGCTTAAGGTTTGTTCGTTATAAACTTTTTATACTTTTTATCTTTCTCACTCTTCAACGTCTAATTATATAACTATCTTATTTTAAGTGCAAAAAGTATAATATAGTGCAGTCATAAAGAACAGAATTATTTTACGAGTATTGTTATGTGGTACATAACCTCGAAACACTTGCCGCTTGACGTGTACTTCTTCGAGGAAGTTGCGATATAAAGTACAATATAATATTAAACTAACATAAGAAAAAAATAGTAAGGGATTAATTTTTTAAGGAAAATTCCGTTTCGATAAAATGTCGACGAAGAGAAAAACCGACACGCAAGTGCCGGCTGAGGAGAGCGATCTGCTCTCGATCCGACCTCTTGGCGCGGGCCAGGAGGTCGGCAGATCGTGTATCATGTTGGAATTTAAAGGGAAGAAAATTATGCTGGATTGCGGCATACATCCCGGTCTTTCGGGGATGGACGCTCTTCCGTTTGTTGACCTCGTCGAGGCCGACGAGATTGACCTGCTGCTGATTTCCCACTTTCACTTGGATCATTGCGGGGCACTACCCTGGTTTTTGCTAAAGACGAGTTTCAAGGGTCGTTGCTTCATGACGCATGCCACCAAGGCCATTTATCGCTGGTTATTGTCAGATTACATTAAGGTGAGCAACATAGCCACCGAACAGATGCTGTACACGGAGTCTGACCTGGAGACCAGTATGGACAAGATAGAGACGATCAACTTTCATGAGGAGAAGGATATGTTTGGGATCAAGTTCTGGGCCTATAATGCGGGCCACGTGTTGGGCGCTGCTATGTTCATGATAGAGATCGCTGGCGTGAAGATTCTGTACACAGGGGATTTCAGCCGGCAGGAGGACAGGCACTTGATGGCCGCTGAGATCCCGAACATTCATCCCGATGTACTCATCACCGAGTCTACCTACGGCACTCACATTCACGAGAAGAGAGAGGATCGAGAGGGCAGATTTACGAATCTCGTGCACGAGATCGTCAACAGGGGTGGTAGATGTCTGATACCTGTGTTCGCTCTGGGAAGAGCGCAGGAGCTTCTCCTCATTCTGGACGAGTATTGGAGTCAGCATTCGGAATTGCACGAGATACCGATCTATTATGCCTCCTCTTTGGCAAAAAAGTGTATGGCCGTTTATCAGACATATGTGAATGCGATGAATGACAAGATCAGACGGCAGATAGCTATCAACAATCCTTTCGTATTCAAACATATTTCCAATTTGAAGGGCATAGATCATTTTGAAGACATTGGACCATGCGTAGTGATGGCCTCACCTGGTATGATGCAGAGTGGTTTATCGAGAGAGTTGTTCGAATCTTGGTGCACAGATGCGAAAAACGGAGTGATAATAGCCGGCTATTGCGTGGAGGGCACGCTGGCCAAGACTATTCTGTCGGAGCCGGAGGAAATTACAACTATGTCTGGGCAAAAGCTACCATTGAAGATGTCCGTCGATTACATATCATTCTCAGCTCACACTGACTATCAGCAAACATCGGAATTCATACGCACTTTGAAACCGCCGCATGTAGTGCTGGTGCATGGCGAGCAAAATGAGATGGGTCGATTAAAAGCAGCGTTACAACGAGAATATGAAGACGATCCTAACACTACTATGGAGATACATAATCCGCGAAACACGGTCGCAGTGGAACTCTACTTCAGGGGTGAGAAAACCGCCAAGGTGATGGGCACGCTGGCGATGGAGACTCCTAGACCAGGGCAGAAGTTATCCGGCGTGTTGGTCAAGAGAAACTTCAATTATCATATGCTGGCTCCATGCGACCTGTCTAAGTATACGGACATGAGTATGAGTCAAGTTATACAACGGCAAAGTATATACTTTTCTGCATCTTTACCCGTATTGAAGCACTTGCTGACGCAGATAGCTGGCAACCTGGAAGTCGTAGACGACAAGAAACTGAGAGTGTTCAAGAACGTCGACGTCACGATTGACGGCAAGATTGTCACGATGGAATGGATAGCGACGCCGGTGAACGATATGTATGCGGATTCCGTTCTCACCGCGATCCTGCAGGCCGAGATAATGGATCAGTCGCCGAAAGTGTTACCTGCACCCACCAAAATGGACAGGATGCATTTCAAGGAGTGTCTCATAGAGATGTTGCAAGAGATGTTCGGCGAAGATTCCGTGCCCAAAATATTCAAAGGCGAAAAACTCTATGTCACGGTAGATGGTAAGAAAGCTCATATAGACCTGCTTAACTTGGAAGTGACCAGCAAAGAGGACGAGACTTTCCAGCAGATAGTGCAAACGGCGGTGACAAAATTGCATCAGTCGTTGGCGCCGCCTTGCGATGTAATATAGCGCAAGATGTTCGTACAGTCATTATAATAAATATCATTTTTTACTGTTAATAATATATTTATTATTTGTAAACAACTGTCTCATATCTCCGTATATAATTTTAATGCTGTATCTTGTCCAATCTATCATATCTTTAATTATTAATGATAATCATAATAATTATAAAGATTATATATTATAAAGACTGATAATATTTCATATTACATATTATCATATTTAATACATAAAGTTTAAACAAGTTAGTACTAAATCTCATTATATTCTTTTAACAGAGTTGATTTAATTTTCTATTGTCTTTTTTATTGAAAAAAATAAAACTTAAAAAGAAGAGATGTGTACATAGAGAAATATATTTAAAATATTTTTTTATTGAAAAGGTGTTAATTATAATCTTTCTTCCTCTCTTAAACACTTCAAAGGAATATAAATATAAAAATTTATCAAAGAGATTGCAATCCATTATATAAGCTATTTATAATTTCTATTATATACTAATGTCTATTTTTTTTCTTATGTGCATAATAAAGAGATTGAGGTAAATTATTTAGAATATTTACAATTTTTGGAAATATAAAATATGTGAACAAATAAAGTATTTTTACTTTTAAATACTAATTCGATTCAATTAAGCTTCAGTACGACAAAAAATTTTTTTAATATGAAAAATTGATCTTTAAAAATGATGATTAATACTTCATCGAAAAATACTGGATTCTATTTCAACTATTTATAATTTTCATTGATTCTAAATCTCTATCATTTGTGGCAATTGTATATGAATAATATGAATTTTAAAATAAACAAGTATTTACAATATCCATAAATATAAAAAAATATACATATAAAATATTTGATAAAAATTTGGCATGATCCATAAATAGTTTAACCGTGATCAATTATTTAAAAAATGTATAGAAATAACGATTCAAAATGATGATTAGTGCGCTTTGATCAGAAATGTATGCTAAAATTGATAATCATTTAAATCGCCCCATGCAGGTCCAACTCTGATTTTTACTGGCAATGGCACAGTAAGTTGGCACACATTCTCCATTGATTCTCTGATTATAACAGCAACTTCCTTTAAATCTGCTAAATTTACCTGAAGTAGTATCAAAAGATTATCTGTCTTATATTTGTAACATGATAAAATGTGCTCGAATAATTTGAACTTGTAGTAGATATATAAAAAAAATTGAGAATACTTACTTCATATAACAATTCATCATGTAACTGTAAAACTAAATAACCGCCTCTCTGTTGTAAATTGCTTCGTAGTCTACGAGTGGTATGCACCTCCGGAAATATAATAGCCCAATCCGGAAAATAGCTTCTTATCTTATCCTCTATACTTATCATGGCTTTCTTGACTATATCTGCGGCGGAACCTTGCACCTTTGTATTTACAGCTTGTCGTTCTGCTTGTGCTAAAATTCAACAAATATATAAATTTGTTAAATCATTTATAAAATGTAAACAAAAAGTATCGACTTTTGATAACGATCATTCACCTCTTATAGATGATTTTGTACTTTTTAAATCCGGAAACTGTCTGCGTCTTCCGAGTAGCGTTGTCACATATCCATCACGATGCGTGTCTTCTAGTACATCATTTAACCATTTGTATATACCAGGATATGCGCTCATAAAAGATTCTAAAAATTCCTGAGCTTCAGGTTCACTTATACGTAGATTTTCGGCCAATGACTTTACCCCCATACCATAAATCATGCCATAGCATAATTGTTTGGTACGCTGACGCATTTCATCGGTTACCTAGATATTCAAATAATTAATAATAAATAAATAAATAAATGATACATAAAATATTTAAAAGCAGACAATTCGTAATATAATACTATACACGAATTATGTTAATCATTATATCAATGTGAATACCTGTTCTTCTACTACATTATTCCATTTAGCAGCGATATTTTTAAAAATGTCACCCGGCTGTCTCATAATTTTGCACAATACCGAATCTTGCGAAAAATGAGTCAAGAGGCGTAACTCGAGTTGACAATAGTCGGCGGATAGCATTATGTTGCCTAGAGCTGGTACAAATGCCATTCTTACGCTCACAACGAGATCATTGTCTGCGAAACTAAAATCCTTTGGCACATTTTGTAAATTTGGTTCGTGCATCGAAACTCTCCCTGTCACCGTACAAGTGATGCAATTACCACGAATACGAGAATCTTCTTGCGCCAGATTTAATAACGGATAAATCATCTGTAGGCAAAAACATACTTCATAAAATATAATTTTATTAATAATTTTTTTGTTTTATATCTTTACTATTATATTTTCGCACAGCGGTAAGGTTTTTTTCTATTAGAAATAGAAAAGCAGTGAATTAAGAAACGCAAGAGAAATTCTTGCATTAAAAAATGTATATAAATGGATATATAATAGGAAAGTATTATTAGCTTTGTAATATAGCAACATATCACATGCATATTAGAAGAATCAAATAAATCTGTACTTATCGTATAATTACTTTTGTTCTTGCTGCATTTAATTTTCGCCAAGAAATCACCAAGGTCGATATCGGATTATCACATTTTTCCAAAACAGCCTTGTTTGTACTAATTTTTTTATCTTTGTATAATCCTAATACCTGTATAACACGTACATATTGTATAATGTATGTGTTATATAAATATTAAGATTATATAAAGATATATAATGTAGAATGTATATGATGTGTAATATCATACATATGTATGATATATATATATATATGTACATATGTACAATATGTACATATATACATATAAAGTTTCAATTTCACGAACCTGACCGACTTCTTTGGACGACGAAAAATTAAATTTTCTACCTGCCAAATTGTAAGCTTTCGTTTCTAAAGATAGCATTTCGTTTGAAATAACTGATGATAATTCTTGCAAAGATTTCAGATTCACGCCAATACCTGATAATTCCATACAAGCTAAAGTTGTCATGATTCTCATTTCTACTTCTGAAAACAGATAATATATATTATACTGGATATTAGAAAGATATAATCTCTATTATACCTCTAAATGTATAAAGTAGGGCAGGATTAAGTTCTTCTAATTTACTCATAACGTTATCCATCATGTGCCATGTAAGCACGGCTTCTGCTGCTGATCTAAATTCCCCTGGTAAGGAATTTCGTACATCCATCCCGGGACCAGCATAATAACAAGAATTTGTACGTTTCATTATAACATTTCCTTGCGGAAAGTACTGCACTACCTATTTAAAATTTGATGAAATGTATTACTCAATTCATATAGCATTAATAATCTTTCTTAAATTGATATTTGTTTAACAACACATATTATTATTTCTAATCCTTTTTAGCTCACTTTATACAATGAAATATGATTGAAATATAATTCTCACCATTTCATTGAAATTTCTTTCGCAATCATTAGTGTACAACCAATGTGCAATCACGGGATCAAGAAATCTACATTTGGCGGTGATTCCAAAGCATTGATATAGGAGTTTGTATATATTCTTTATCGCAAAGCATTTCATGTACAAAGTCGTATCATAAAATAATTCTTTCAATAAAGCCATTTGTTCTTTTCCAGAGACTTTTGATTCTGAAACAATTATAATACAATATTTATATTAAAATTTTTAAAATAATGGTAGATAATTTGCAATTAAAAATTAACTAAAATAATTAAAATTAATGCTAACTGAAATAATCCTGTCTGTTACCTTGTGAATTACTGAAGGAGATATAATATGCAATATTATTTTCCCAGGATATTGCAACGCCACGAATTTCTTTATTTCCATGCGCAAAATTTCCAGATCTTCTGGACTTTCGTTTTCCTTCTGCATTGGAGGCATAAATCTTCGAGCCTATATTATTCGTATTATCTATGTATAAGTCACAGTGTAAGGCTAATGCGATATTTCGTTTTTTTAATACCTCGCGTTTGAACAGATTAAAAGTCGCTCTATTGTCCGCAACTTTCACAATATTCAATGTATTCCAATCTATCGTTTCATTCAATAAATTTTTTTTGTTATCAGGTAATATATTTTTGTTATCAGGTAATATATTTTCTATCTTTGAGTTTAAATTTTTATTCAAATTATTCGATTGCGTCTCATGTTGTTTTGTCTTAAAAGTTGACCTCACCGAATTCGTCGGTTCATCTTCGGAATTATAGATAATGCTATCGACACTGCAATTTGTAGAGAGAGGTAACGGATTTTGTGCCGAAATTTCCTTCAACTTTGGCCTCACTTTCCGTTCTTCTTTTTTTATTTTATCCTCCACCGTATCATTCAATATTTCTTTTATAGGAGAATTCAAACGATTATTTATTTCTGCTATTGTATCCTCATCGGCAAGTTTCTGAGAACGCAGCTTACGCATTTTCTCTAACGTCGTCCTCGTTCGGTTTTTGCTACTGCTAAAAGGAGATTCGAAGTACTGCGAGTTAACGATAAAATCATCCGAATCGGATTTATTTGAATCCGCGGACGTTTTCCGCTCCTTTCTGAAAACGATTATATTTGCTACAGGGGAATCTACGTCTGCTACTTTTGGCAGTTTAGGTTTCCGTGGCGCTTTCTCCTTAACTATGGCAGTACGTTTTTTAACTTCCGTTTTACGCATATTTTCCTTGTCGTTTTGTGCGCAAGTTTTTGTATTTTTTAATGTAATAGATATATTTGTATTTACAATGTTCCTAATTTTGGGATTAGATATTTCCTTCTTGGATTGAATCATATCTTGATTTTGAGCTATTTGTTTCAGCAATCCTTCGGAATTATTCCACGAATCGTCACCCCACGACAATATACTGTTTTTGGACTGTAAATTAGCTGGACCTATGCTTTTCGCACTATTTTCTCCACTCACTTGCACATTGACGGTATTTGGACTTGTAGATTTTTTCTGCAATGTATTCGCGGCATCCGATTCGCTTACGAATATTTTAGAATCTAATCCTGTCAAATGTGCGATATTCATGACATTTTGTTCGAGAATATCACACATTTGAGTGTCAAGATTCAAACTGTCATCGAATAGACTGGGACTTCTTGAATAAGATGGTTTAACATCCTCGCTTATAATAGGTATATTTTTGTCTTTGTCTGTCAAATTTTCGTTATTTTTTATCTCATTTGTACTAGAAATTTTTATTTTTTTGTTGGATATATCGTCAGTAACAAAGCTGGGTTGTTCTGAATCTTTATTACTTTTTTTTATTTTAGAGTTATTATCGATTGCAAAAAAATTTTTCTTTTCTTTAAGAATATTTAATTGTTCATTTGCTATTATATCACTATTTAGATTAAGAAAAATAGACGAATCTCTATTGTCTTCTGACACTTTAGGTGACAAATTAGCTTCATTTAAATGTTGATTGTCCAACAAGTTAATTACTTCCTTGTCGAATGCATTAGTTCTACTGATTTTTTTACATGTATTAGGTTTTGGATTATTATGATTTTGATTTTCGCTACTCACTGGCGATTTTTCGTATGATGAATTTTCTATGATGAATGTTATTTTCGGAGAGTTCTTTACATTCAAATTCGTTTGAACTTGTTCTTTTATATCGGACATATTTTCAGCATCTCTGACACACGTATTTACTTGCGAAGATCGCTCATTTTGTTCCCATGGCACCTGCTCTAATCCTAACTCATTCTATAAATAATTATTTTATTGTAATAAACATTAAAGAGAGCAACGTATTTTATTCATAAAAATTTAAATTATATGAACCTGAATTAACATCCGCGCTTCTTGAACCAATAAAATTGCAGCTTGTTGAGGTGTAAGACCATCTCTTCCAGTGACGAATACTATTCTCATTTTATTTCTTTTTTCCACTTCATATGTATATTCTCCCTCACATTCTTTTTCGCTAAAATGTAGGTAAGAAACATTTAAAATAGCAATATAAGTGTTCATATTCATATATTAGATTTAATGCTAAATATGATCCTAAACTAAATGTGATCCCAATCCATTACATGCGATTTTACATGCGCAGCAAAGAGAAAATTTAAAAATCTTATTTATTATTAAACATATATGCATGATTACATATTGATTATATATCCCTTAGATAAGATAATTTATATATAAAATTTATAAAAGATATGATATAAAAGAAAGGTACAAATAACAAAATTTGTACCTTTCAAAAGGGAGAGCATTGTAAAGCGCACGTTCAACGTTAAGTTCATTAGCAACAGCCAAGTCTGCTACGGTTTCTATTCCTTGTTTATATAGGCTTCTTGCTCGCAAACCGTTTAACATCGGCAGCCGCAGCAAATCTAGCAATTCTCTGCAGACGCCGAATTGTAATCTCGTTTGAAATTGACTCACCAATAATTCCATGCAATCCCAACCTAATTGCTTGCAAAATTGTGTGACCATACCTAAGATAAGATTGACACATGCTATGGAAAATTTGTCCGAATAATAAATTTATCGTTATTAATCTATTCGCTTTGTTGGTTTACCCGCGTAAGTAGCAGCAGACTGTTGTAAGGTTTGCAATACTCCGCGACAACACCCATATTTTTTACAAACTACATGAAGTGGTACTTCTTTAACCAAATCATGTAGCGCCAAAGCGCTGTAGAATCTCCTGTGTACATTCAACTGTGATACGAAGCATTCACGTTAGCAATTCTTTAAACCGATATCAATTTTAATATTTCATGTTTTGCATATCTAAAATAAACAAATACTCAATTACCGATTTTCCAGGTTTAATAATTCCCCTAATAGCTGATAACACAAAGCGCTCTTCCACTCCGACGAGTTTTCCAACTCTGCGCTCGCTTTCAGACATAGTGTTCCACAATTCGTGAAACGTCATCCAATCGACAGTTCCAATTTGACATCCGGACGAGAGTGGAGTCACTAAATATATCACATGCAACTCGGTATCCAAAACGAAACATCTTCGTGCTTTCTGAAGTTCTTCAAACAGGAACAACCCTTCTCTGGGAGGTATACACGCGGCCAAACATGCTTTTCCAAGTGGCGTTGCCACCCACCTAGATTCTCGCTCTGTAGTTTGTAATCTATGGAAATAATAAAATTATACAAATTTTAATGTTAAGATAATCGTCAAGTTATACATTTAATTCTATATATATATAAAAAGGATTATAATAGTTTAATTATACTTACAATAAAAATTCATTATCTAATAAAAATTTTATCGCTTCATTGGAAAATGTTCGCACATCAGACTGTTCATTCAAGCTTAGCAAAGTACAATTAATATATAACTCTAAATCTTCATATGTGTATAAAACTTCGCTAGCTACTGCTTCTAAAAGTGCCCTTATTAGTAGCATGGAATCATTGAGACAAGATTCAATTGGATCCAGAATTGCAGAGAGTAATGATGCAGCTGCATTGCGTTCATTCGGTTTACATATCAGTATACTTTCTCCTGGAAATTATAAAATTTTGCTATTATTGCATTTATATTACTAGTAAATGGTGCGTAATATTTTAACTTTTTGATCTTAATTTAGAGACTATTACAAAATAATTATAATTAATTATTAATGAAAAACTTTTAAGTGTTATTTCTTTCATATTGTTCAAAGAAAGACTAAAAGATATCTTTCAATTTAATACTGATATTTCTTACCCGCGCTGTCTTTCCCCATACGACCAGCTCGTCCTATCATTTGTTTGTAAGTTAAAGTGTTCAACGGACTTCTACCAAATAAAGGTGATCTTACGATTACTCTTCGTGCAGGTAAGTTTACTCCGCTACTTAATGTCGACGTTGCTATAAGAACCCTCAAAGACCCCGTTCTAAGATATCAAGTTTAAAATGTCAAGTTTAAAAATACATAAGACACAAAATTTATCAACCAAAAAAAGACAATTCACCTGAAGGCTCCTTCTATGATATCACGTTCATCCATCGTGAGTCCAGCATGATGAAATGCAATGCCGAACGAAATGGTGTTCTTTAAAATTTTGTCTAGACCAATTGGACTGCGTTTTAATTGTTCCAAAGTTTCATGGATTAATGCAGGATTGATCTCTTTCTTTAACATCTCACCAAGCTTTGTATTTTCACAACCTAATTAAGATAAATTTAAGAGACAAAGATCTTTTTTAAATTGCATTTTGTAGTTTTTGTGTTCAAAATAAAACGAACATATTACTATAGTTTTAGAGAAAAAAATGAAATCATAAAAAAATATAAAAAGTTCTGATAAAAAAACAAATCTATATTTATTCATATTCGATCTGAAAACAATTGAAACAGACCTAACTTGAAAAAAGTTGTAGCAATTTGCTCTGCCAATTTCTCACACCATTTTTTTGTAGGACAGAAAATCAACACACTATGACCGGCGCTTATTGTCTCGGTGCAAAGCTGTAGAATATTATCTGCGTCTGTTTCTAATTCCTGTAACTCTGTTAATTTTCTAACAAGATTCAATTTGTTGTCATATATATTTGCTCCTATCTATAAATAGAAATTATCTTAAATAAAACAATATCAAAATCTCTCTAGAGAAAGATTGTCTCAAGCAAAATCAAATCAAATCTTTATAAGCATAAAAGTAAAAATAATTTTTATTTTATATATTTTTACCTTGCAATATTCATTCAAAGGTATGGGCCGAAATTCAGTTTTGTATAGTTCTGCATTTAACCACTTGGCTAGCAGAGTTAAGTTTGGCAGTGTGGCTGACATACCTATCAATTGTATATTGACATCATTGTTGCTAAAACGTTAAATTATAAAAGATTTTCCATTATATTGCAAGTTGCAATTCAATTACATTAGCAAACTCACTGGATAGTCATATATTTCAACTTTGTCAAAAGCAACTCTAAGAGGTAGCCACGATTAGGATCACCGAGTAGATGCAATTCGTCTATTATCACAGCTCCTAAGCTACTCAAGTCGTTCTCCTCCATTAAACGATTCACCAAAGAATTTGCTTTCTCTATAGTAGCTATTGCAACATGAGTAGCAGCAAATCCTCCAGGTGGGACATTTCCTCCCATAAATCCCTCCACTCTTATTCCAATGTCAGATAGTAAATCCTGAATACCAAATTTATCAATTATTTATAAAAAATATTGTGATTTAAGAAATATGCATAATAATTTAACTTAAATATATCTTACTTGGAAGTAATACATTTTCTCTCTAACGACAGAAACAAACGGTAGAATAAAGATCACTTTCTTGTTCCTTTCTAAAACAGTCTTAATTAACAGTATTTCAGCGACAAAAGTCTTTCCTGCAGAGGTAGGTGCGGAATACACAAGATTCTTTCTCTCTTGCATTACTAGCTGATTTGACAAGCATTCCATTTGCCATGTAAACATACGTTCTACTCCACGAGCAATGTATTTCTGAAAAATAATAGTAATTATCAAAATTAAGATATAAGAACATAGATTATATATCATATAAAATTTTAAAAATATTGTACATTTCTACAAATATAAAACATCAAAGAATATAAAACATCAAATTACAAATAATGACAATTACAATCATGATATGAATTATAATCAAGAAATATCAAAATATTAATATCAATAATTGAAAAATTATACAAAAATATAACACAATACAAATACACATCTAATAAATCTTAATTTATTGCTTAATTTTTATTTTGTAATTCTACTTCATTTACTAAATATTTTAAAATTTAATAAAATCTATATCAACAATACATTGTAAAGATACTTAATCTAAAATTTAAGAAAACTTATGACATAAAATAAAGAACATCTTCTAATACACTTTATGCGTGTATAAATATTTGTTAAATTAAAAACATATTATAACGTAATACTTCTAGAATATTTGGTGGCAAACCCCACGATGCCAATTTACAACGATCCTGAGTGCAAAGAGACGGAGACAAAATAACAAACTCTGAATTTTCTTTATCACACGTAGCATTAATAGTTGATAATGTTCTGATATTGTTACTACTTGTTGCATTTTGTGTATTATCAGGAGACTTATTTTTACAAAGACCCTGATATTTATCACATTTCTTTGTACTGTTAGCTGTGCCAAAAAAATGTTTCTCCTTCAAATTGGTATCAACATTCTCCTTGTTTGTTTTATGAGGGCTCTGATTTCTTTGAGACCGCAAGAGCCTATTTCCTTTTGAAGCACTGGAGGCCGACGATAAATTTCTTCTGCTGTCGACATTGGGAAATAAAATACTTTCTTCGAAATATTTCATGAGATCAGATGCGTTTTCTTCTCTTATCCTTTTTGTGCCGGAATCAGACAATTTTGGTTTATCCACATAGTTTTCCGTATTCGTGAATTCCGACAGTAGCGAACTTGATTTGAAATATTTACCCAGATCACTATTTTCTTCCTGCAAAGGGATTTTATCTCCGGTTTGCTCTTGTAGAACTCGATGCTTTTTTTCGATATCTATGCACGCGAATAAAGTGTCATCGCCGAAAGACTGCATTATTTCTTTGCTCTGCGAGTCTTTCGGCGGATTTAACCGAGGCGATTTAAATCTGGGAGCAATCCAAGTGTTGCCACCAGTCCAGTCAGTCCAACATATGTCAATCGAGAAATCCCTATATTTAAAAACAAATAAAGAAATCCTTATATTTAAAAATATTGAACGTCAATTGGATCTTAATTACGGAATTTACAGAACTTCTAATATAATTTCTAGTCTTAGTCTTCACAAATTAGATTTGCTCTTTTTAGCTGAACTGGCTGTACTAGTTCAGTGTTCATCTTTCTTCTTCAAGTGTAGAGGGAGAAAGATAGACTGTGAACTGCAGCCAGTTCAATTAAAAAGAACAGGCCTATATTTTAAAAGCCAGTTATGTAACATTTGGGATGACTTTGATTGAAACTCCGATTGCTTAAAGCAAAATTTCTAATTATATAATTCATCCTAATCTTTCTTTTTTTTTTATATATGATAAAACATTAATAATTTTTTACTCAAATTAACAAATTAATACACTTATTTAATAAATTAATCGCGATTAAGTTAATCGGAATTTGATCGAAATCATTTTTGACAAATGTCTGTTTGTGGAACTGAGTGACGTTCAAATGGACACGGTTCAATTACCCACCAGCCACTCACAGCGCTTGAACGGAAAGCCTCTAGGCATCGGTCGCTGTGAGTGGCTGTGGGCATTTGCACCGTGTCCAAGTGAACCGCTTCCTGTGGAACTTAGCTCCCGGTCTACAATATGTGTATACAATACGTGCACAGTCGAATATTCTCTTCAAATTCGAGTGTGATTGGTCAATTTCTTAAGGCTTAAAGCTTACTATACCTACTGTAGACCGGGGCCACTGAAATATAATAATACTGGAACGAGCGCGGGCGCTAGTGTCGTGAAATGACAAAGAGGGTCTTAAGTGGTATCTTTGTCTCTTTTTAGTACAATCTGGCCAAAAGTTTCTTTGTAACGTTTATTGGATACATGTAACCGTCTTTTCTAAAACGAGACTGTACGATCCCCACTATCGTTTACCACACATGCGTAGTATAGCTTAGAGAAGGCTAAAGATACCACCTTGGACGCTCTCTCTCGGATCACACTTATTCATAGGGTCGCGCTCGTTCCAGTATTATTATATTTCAGTGACCGGGGCTAAAGCCTACATACAAAAACGTAAAGCAGTAAGACGTAAGCAATAAGCGAATTGACCAATCACAGTAGAGAACGTAATGCGAGTTTCAACTATGATTGGCCAATTTGCTTACTGATTACGTTTTATTGCCTTATGCATGGTTTATGCGTGGTCTACAATGAGCAGTAGCAGTATGAATGAGGCTGTAAGAGTAAAGCATCGTCTACAATGAGCAGTAGCAGTATGGATGAGGCTGTAAGGGCTGAGTTATGCAAGCCGTAACCGTATGCCGTATGCCGTAATCTATAAGAATTGACTAATCACAGTCGAATGACAAGGGAATACTCGACTGTGATTAGTCAATTCTTATAGATTACGGCATACGGCATACGGTTACGGCCTGCATAACTCAGCCCTAAGAGTAAGAAATTGACCAATCACAGTCGAATGTAAGAAGAATAGTTGATTGTGATTGGTCAATTTCTTACTCTTACAGCCTCATCCATACTGCTACTGCTCATTGTAGACGACGCTTTAGGCTGGATCCTCATGCAGACACTGGCGCTTTGACACCGAGCGCTGATTGGGTAAAGTGTTGTTTTTACTAGAAACTTTCTAGAAAATTTTTACTAAAACAACACTTTACCAATCAGTGCTCGGTGTCAAAGCGCCGGTGTCTGCATGAGAATCCAGCCTAACTTTGCAGATTCCAACTGAAACAACAGCAACTGACTCCGACAACTGTCTCCGACTTCAGCTTCAGTAATAAGTTAACCAGAACTTGGTAAAAGTGGTCCTTAAAACATAACATCAAATTAATTGATTGTAGAGAGAGATACATTAATGACAATATCGGAGTTATGGATGTGGATCTGCTCAGACCGGGTACTGTGCCGATCTCGCCGGACACGATATTGTGGTTTGAATTCTTACTGAATCCTTCGTTGCTGCAGAAGCATCTGTCAAAACCTTTCCCGGGTAAACAATTGTAACGCTAATACTAACTACATGAAATATTTCAGAAATAACATCAAAATAATATTGGAAATATTAAAATAATATTCCTGAAGTGTTATTAGAAATATTTTTAATATTTCTAATATTAAATAATATTAACGACATGTATATACATATAAATTATATATTTTATATAGTCGATAAAACATTTGCAATTTACTCATGTAATATCGAATAAATGATATTAACTTTATATTATAAACAAAATCTTTATATACATATGCCCTGTGATTTTTAGATCCATCGCCCACAGATCTGATAATAAAATTTATGACGATTAATTCCGATCAAAAAGAAACTGAACCAAAAGCAATTGATGCAGAATCAAATGACGTAAAACCCAATGGCACAATCAAGTGGTCTCACAGAAATTTAGCATTAAAGATACTTTCTCTCAAAGTAGCAGCTTATCTTAACTGGGACTTGGATGTGCTAGAGAAGAAGCTATCTTTGCCAATACAGTTGACATTACTGCAAGATCTATTTTATATCACTGCAGACGTCATAGTAGAAATTCCTACAATTCCAGAATTCTTTATGGAAACTGCTTCTGACCAACTCCTGTTTACATTGGTTTTATATCATAGATGGCATCTAAGAGCAATTATTTGTAGGGCTCTCAGCAACAAACAACCAAAACAACAGTTACTTCATATGTTAGTTTTATTCTTATAATGTATTATTGTTTGATACTTTGAAATAATTCTACTTTATTATAAACTATGATTAAAATGATCTTATTGCAAACCAGACCAGGTACTCAAGAATCGACGTATGTACCTCTAAGTATAGTGGACGATATCATTAGGAAATTAGAAGCGCACATACCAAGTAGTGTAAGTGCTCTAAACAATATTTTACAAATGCCCGATATAAAGCCAAAGGTTCTGTCTTTTGATACTTTTCAAATGCTGACCGAGGACAGTACAGAGATCAAGCAAAATTGGGAAAACATGTACTTGGTGAATATAGATGAGTTTAAATGTCAGGTATGAGAGATTTTCGCAAATTAGATATTATTATCCTCAGTGGAGTTGAGAGAAAATAAAATGCTTTTTAGATACATTATGATCTCGGGATGTTTCATTTATTGAGGGAAGAATATCAAGAGGCCAAACGTCATATTAATCAAGCGAAGGAGCTGTATAGTAATTTTAATCCGGCAGAAAAATTAACATATTGTAAAGTACAGAAAGAGTTTTTAGATGGCTGTTGTTTAGCATGCGAAGTACCATTAGAAGAAGTTACGCCTAGTCTTACGCAGCGTTTACATACCTCTATCAAAGATCAATACACTGTAGGTATATTTTTATGTATTCATCACCTGTATACACTTTCGAATAATATATATTTACGATACACGCAAAATCTGCAGAATATATTGCAGATTTTGCAAGCAGATAATGTTTTTAGGGAGATACCACAGGTTTATAGAGATAATTTGGAGCTGGATGTGCAAGGCGGATTAGTTAACAGAAAATTCGTGGTTGCTCGCGATCTTTTGCTGCAAATACAGTGTTTGAATCTAGTTAGAAAAATTCTTGATGACAGCATAATCCTGGGTGACTACATAACTGAAATTAAGGCAGCTGGTACGAAGGGTCTGGATATTTTATTCTGGGTAAAATAACTTTAATCTATATTTTCAAGTGTTTCTCGATTATATACTTTAATCATTGACACAAGATCATTTTTTAAAACTTTTATATAATTGAAAGTTTTCAGATCTTTTTGTTATTCTGTAAAATAAGTTTTTATTTATTTTTTTTTTAAATATGTCTTAAGTTAATATTAATTATTCATATAATTTTTAATAAAATAGTTTTTCTAAACTATTATTAAATAATAAATAATTCTCAATCATTATTCAATATTAAATAATAAATAATTCTCAATCATTTTGTTGTATGCTAGGCTTTAGATAATGTCCTGGAAAAAGCAATGATTATAGATAAAAAACGAATTTCATGTTATCTTCTTTATCTTGTAAATACTGCTAATATAGAAGGACTTGCTTCAAAAATATTCAACAATCCTTCCTATACATCATTATTCAATGAAACAGAACTTGCGGTCCTTCAACAAGCAGCTGTTTCTGATGAGATAGAATTACCAGACTTGTTGTTACATAACGATTGGGGTATCTCATCTGTATCATTTATACGTAAGTATAAACTATTACGAGAGAAAAGAAAAGAAAATATTAGGTATAATTATAAAGATATTACTAAGATTTTATTTCATGGTCTTACGGATTGACTAAGATCTTCTTGTTAAAATTTATAGAAAAAGCGAGGATTGAAGTGTTTGAATTGGAGCAAAAGTTGATAGAGTCATATGATTCTCATGTAATTCGTGAAACATTGATCCAACTTGATGGAAAACATCGAATGAAACCATTATATCATGTAAATGGCTGTTGGGAGTTACCTATTCCATTGCAGAGTGTAATAATGACACTTCCTAGAGGCTTTATCCAAGATTATTCATATGTCCTGCTTGCGAAGAGTCGAGAATTGGTGACTTCCAAAAACTTCGACGGTGCCATCAAGCTCCTCAAGATATTGGATAAAGAGCTGCAGGAACATGTGAAAAGTGGAAGTTCAATTTCTAAGCTGTGTAAATTAGTGAACTGGGAATGCTTGCTTGTCGAGATATGGAAGTGTTTCCAGGCTTGGCCAACGACAAATGTCTGTACGTACACGAAGAATTAAAAACATCTGTGAAAAAGAATGGCGAATTTGTAATATAATTTGATGTACGAATACAATATTATTTTTCAGGTGATGTGCAAAGTATGATTGTACGGAGTAAACAATGCCTTGGTACATTACAAGCATCCGATCAGCTGATTCCGCGACAAGAAGTGATAGAATACTGTACAGTCTTCCTTCTAAACATGGCTGAGTGGGATTATCTTACTAATTTGGAGAAGCGCTGGAATTACACTGAATTTGCAGCTGCCATTAGTAGCGTTTGCCAGGACATTGTTAAGTACAAAGGAACCCGCAAATTTCCACGGGACGCATGGGATATGAGTGTGTATTTTTATCAAAGCCACATAGAAAAAAAAGATTCATATCTCGTACTTTAAAGTTTTGATATATTCTTTTTAATTTTGATATGCTCTCAGATAAGAAAAATAAGTTTCCTTTAAATACGGATATTGCAGATAATCCAATTGTTTTAAATTAAATAAAATAAGAAAATAGATAATAACATACAATAAATTCTATCAAATAAAATCATGCACTCTTTTAGTTTTAGCAGCATTTGGTCCTACTAGAGATCAGGCACAGAAACGCAGCAGTAGTGGCAGTAACAGCGGAAGTTCTAGTGCATCAAGAGATATTGCCGCTAGTATTGCCCTTACACTTACTCGACTACGAGAACCTATGGTTCTCACTGTGGTAATATCATTATTAGCTCGTTTGCGCAATATTTTGCGCGATGAATCTAGTCTGGAATTACACACGCAGTATCTATCTCTTTGGCCTGCTGGAGTACCAAAGTATGTTTTTTTATATTTACTGTAATTTTTACAAAACTTATATATTATTATATTAACAATTTCATATTTTGATATTTAATATTACTAAATATGTTTTGAATATTAGTAATATATTAGTGATATATTCAATGTCTCGAGTGATACTTACACAGAAATTAATGTTTATAGTGCAAATTCGTATAACATCAGACATATTGGAGAACTATTGTTCCAATTGCTGATGCAAGCTCTAAAATATTATCCCTGCAATGTGCCTTGGTTAAGGCTAATGGGTGATCTTAATTTTGGTACGTTTCATTTCATCAAATACAAGTATCAAATATTATATACAATACTGTTTTACGTTATATATTTGTACTTATATTTTGCACACATACGTACACACACACACATATATTTAAAATATAGTTTTGTCTCTTTCTAGTTCTAGTTCACTACGAAAGTGCAATGAGATATTATTTGGAGGCAATCATGATAGCCAGCGATTTGTTTAGTCAACCCATCTCACGCACGCAGATAGATGATCTTGTTTACAGAAGGATGATCAAATGTTGCGCTCATTTACAATGCTACACTCAAGCGGCCGTGCTGTGCCAATTTTTGGAGGAAGTAGATTATTCTCTGGCATTCAAAATGGCAGCCAGCGATCAAAAGAGCTGTGCCGCGGCTGATGCTATGGACGCATATTACCATTGTATTTGGGATACAACGATACTCGAGTATCTTATACATTTGCACACGAAACGCGGAGAGCATCATAGAAAGCAACTCGCGGTAAATATCTGAAGCGAATCAACAAGTATTTAATGATTTAATAATAACATAATTAGGAATAATAATCAAATTATTGCTTTAAATAATTGAATATCGCACGATCAGCAGATCTCTTTTATTCTCTACAAAAAAAATTATTTTGTAGATCAAAGTCATCGGTTTGCTGGAATTAAACTCTAACAACAACGAAGAGATCCAAAGAGAAGCGGCTAATATTCGTAAAGCTAAATTTTTGAGGGCACTAGCGAAACAGTACGTTTATTAAAAGGATTGCCAGGATTTTTTAAGAATATACATTCATAAATACAATATTGGATATATTAATATACTGCAATACGTACATCCGTACGTTTGCGTAATTTTGTATAAATGTATGCTGTGTTATAAAACAATGTGTAAAATAAATATGTTGACACATCTCTAGATCTAAATTATTAGACATTTCAAAATTCGCGGTTTTGCGTAACGTAAAGACGAGTTTCTAATGTGATAAGTCGATAAATATTCGCGATAAACTGTTGAACAGAAGATACACGAAATCCTTAAAGAACAGCCAATCGACATTTGCCGACAATTTCGTACAAGATAATTGAAATGACTAAAGCCACCACGAACGTGTTCGGATCAATTTTGAGGTTAGAGTCGCTAACGACGATCGACATGTCAACTTGAGCCAATCCCGATCATTCGTCCGACGTGTGTGTCTCGAAAAGACGCGACGTGTAGTTTGTCGAGAGGTTATAGTCGTAATGGGTGCAACAGAGAATTCCGTATGTTTCTCATTTATAACTGAAATCATTCTCATTCGTCATCGAAATGTCATTTTACGAACGGCGCGACGAAAATAATTGTTGCGCCAAATCACACGATAGTCGCTTCGCCGACAATAAGATTGTTGGTGTTGCCACGTATGGTACTCCGGAAAATTGAAATTATATTTTAACGGGTTTCTTGTTAACTGTACAATTATTTCTTTTCACAGTATATTTTAAATACATCATTCACGAATGACAAATTTTTGTAACTGAAACGAAAGTCTTGAACTTCTAATTTTTTAGTCCAAGCAAAATGTATATTCTAATTAAAAATTCAGATGCCTCCGTATAATTCTTACAATACAATTATATAACTTTTTTATAATATAATTTTAATTTGTAATTTGTTTTTATGTAAAATATATTTTCTTTTCACCAAAATAAAAGATGTTTACTCTGTAGGTCATAAAAATCAATAAGTGGGACGGCTCAGCCGTGAAAAATGCCTTGGATGATGCAGTCAAGGATGTACTTACGAAGAAGTATAACTACATAGAAAATTTTTCTCTCCTAGATGGAAGATTGTTCCTGTGTGGAATCGCTGTTACAATAGCCATTATAGCGTTATTGTGCGATTATTTATATCCATTCCCTGCCTCTAAGCCTATTTTAATAGCTTGCGTCTCCTTTTATTTCCTTCTAATGGGACTCTTGACATTGTATACAACATACAAAGAGAAAGGCATATTTGTAGTTGCAATTCAAAGGTGAATTTAAATGTGTCTGATCTATAATTTATTAGATTTCTTTCATTTTTATTTAAGCTATTTGTCTTTTTATTTTGTTCATTTAAACTGTTTTAAACTTTTTTAATGTTAGGAATGAAAGAATCAAACAGTCGTATTTAATACTGATACATGATTCTAGAATTGTATCATAATCTCTCTCGCTCTTTCAGAGATCCAGCAGGTTTCAATCCTGACATGATTTGGGAAGCAAGTTCCTATTTAAAAAAATATGATGACAAATATAATCTGGTGCTGTCAGTTAGGAGCACGTCAATGGGAATCTTTAACGAGACAAGTGTGACCAAATCCGTTGCGAATTTTATCGATGTTAATGGTGTGGTGATACCGGAATTGATAGAAACTGTAGTGACGAACATGCATGATAGTCTAACGTCGCAACGCAAGGAGAAGTAGCAGTATTCTGATATAAAAGAACAGAGATACTAACCAGTAAAAGCTTTTTTTCTCTAAACTAAATAAGTTTTTTTTCTTATGAAATTTTATGTTGCATTACAGTTTTTTAATTGTTCTGAGACATGCTGTCCATATTTCCAGTCTCATGTAACGATATAAATAACACGTAAAAATAAGAAGCTAAGCATTTTCATTCATGTATTGTGATTATTCCACATCTGAAATGGGAACGGATATTACAAATCTTTTTCTAGACAAATAAGCATTTATTACTTATTCCTATTCTGCTGCTGATAAAATTGTACCAATGCCATAATTTACATCGAGCACTTGTTACGAATATTGACTAGTAATTTTCTATTAAATTATCTTAATTTTGACAATGCATTTAAAGAATGATATACTAAGCTGATACAATATGCATCAAGATAATTATACACATACATTATGTATGTGTTTACAAGCATAAAATTAAAAATATCAAAAATAAAAATAATTTAATAGAAAGTTACTAATTAGTATGCATATCAAGTATTTGTATAAACTAGGTAAATATCCGATATTGCAGAAGAAGCAAAACTCTGGTTACACACATGTATTTGAATTAGAATTATTTAATTTACGGAATTTTGATTTGAATTGGAATTTTTTTTATTCGAAGAATTATACAAAATTCAGGATATATCCTAGTCATTTTCATGAATTTTCGAGATTTGCAAGATGTACGACAATATTCTAATTCTTGCTATCTGAATATATTCTGATGATAATTTCAGGTTTTTTTGAAAGCCTGAAAGATGCGTATTTTAATTCTTCCTATCTGTAATCAGAATTTAATAATTTTGATGATTTTTTTTTTTAACTTTCCTAAGAAATGTAGTCCAATTCTCGCCTATCTGAATGCATTTTAATAATCAATAATTTTTTAAGAATTTAACAGTATTTTAATTATTTGGCCTGTTTCTTTTCACTGAACTTCTTGCATGGTTCATCTTTCCTCTCTTTCTTTCCACGTTGGAGAAGAAAAAAAGATGAACTGTACAAGAAATTCAGCTGAAAAGAACAGACTTACTCTCATTTTCATGACATATATAGCTTAGTTTTGAAAGCGTGTATGACCAGGAGTGTGTTTAGGGAGACACTATTAATTCCTATCTTTCTATTCTTGTTTCATCTAATAAACGATAAAGATAGAATGGTAGCAATAGCATCTCACCTCTACTAGCATACTGATTGCGTTTAGTTTGGGCTCGTAAGCATCACTTGTTCTTGTTTAATATTTGATAAACAACAAGGATGAAATGATTCCAGGATTGCTATAAGCGTCAAACCGAACGCAGTCACTGTACCGCTTTGTTGTTAAGTACAATCGTTCTCGTCCTGATTCGGCTAAATTTCATCGACAAGTGAATACAGTAAATTATTTTTTTCCAACTTTCAAAAATGACGACACTTAGGCCTTTCACATGCAATGATTTGTTCAAATTCAATAACGTGTAAGTAATTTTTAGACAAGTTTCCTTCTTCTAACCTAAAATTCAATTGGATGTTAATTATTTATTATTGTTGTGATTATATTTATCATTTTTAGGAATTTGGATCCACTCACAGAGACAGTATCCTTTATTTTACTTGACAGAAAATTGATAATATATTATTAGCAAGTATTTCATTAACCTATTAAATCATATTAATTATAATATATTTTTGATAAATGTTTAAAGTTGGATAATAAATCTCAGAAGATTATTTCAAAATTCTTTTATTCATAATGAATATAATTTTAAAATTATTTTATTATAATAAAGTCTTTGTTCTAAAAAGCATCTAATGGGAAATTAAAAAATATTTTTGTATAATGAATTACGTTTTATTGAAATAATACTAGAACTTTTCAATGCATGTTCCTTGATTTTATACATTTTTACCTAGTATGGGCTTTCGTTTTATATGCATTACCTTTCACATTGGCCGGAATACATTCAAGTGGCAGAATCCCCCAGTGGTGAAATTATGGGTTACAGTAAGTCGATTTGGTTCCAATATGTTTTTGCAAGTAAAGTATGAGTTTTCATTATTTAAAATTAACGTTATTATTTGAAACCATCAAAGTTATGGGAAAGGCTGAGGGTCACGGAGAAAATTGGCATGGTCACGTAACAGCTCTCACAGTTTCGCCTGATTACAGAAGACTAGGTCTTGCTGCGATGTTAATGAAGTATCTTGAGGATGTATCAGAAAAGTAAATCATAATTTATTAGTTAATTGTAACAATACCTTATCTTTCGTTATATATATATTTTTTATTTAAATTAGGAAACAGGCATATTTCGTGGATCTCTTTGTCAGAGTGAGCAACAAGGTGGCTATTACAATGTATCAACAATTAGGATATATAGTGTATAGGACAGTATTGGAATATTATAATGGAGATCCAGACGAAGATGCATATGGTAGAGTTAAAATAGAAATATAAAATAATAAATCTTTATGCATGCGAGATGTAATAAATATAATCTTATTTTTAGATATGAGAAAAGCCCTGTCAAAAGATGTAAAAAAGAAATCTATGATCCCATTAACACATCCTGTAAGACCAGAAGAAGTGGATTGAAACGTTTGAACTTCTTGCCACATTGGCAAAAACTGAAAAGTAAATTATATACGAATTATCCGTACAAATTATAAAATTAACTAGTGTATAAAATATATAAAAAAAATTCGTCGTTTATTAAAGTCGTTAAGTCAAAGTCGTTAAAAATTTGACTCTTATAGTGATCTGTTTACAAAATTTCTGGATGTCTTTCTACAATCCTCCCCTTTATCAGCATATTCCATCTTTTTCAAGTGAAACAAACAATGGTTCAACAGCCGCTATCGACATCTGTAAAATTGTATTAATGTGCAGTTTATTTGTTCTTCTGTACAATAGTACACAATGTTTTCCACTTGTCTCGCTCGTACCTTTTTCATACGAATAAATAATAAATATAAATGTAAGATAGGCTCGGTAGAATGCGATCCAAATAGAGTTCGATTGTGTAAATTGCTAGCTGCCTATTTTGATTCTATTAACTTTAGAAACGCAAGTCCATTCTTATGATGATATTTACATGAATAAATGAGTGTAATACGCGTACGATTTCTTCAATTACGTCATGATACACAGGTGCTAATCACCCTCGCAATAGCATTCGCATATATTATATAAAAAATTAAGGACAAAATGTCGTTCTTGCATATCTTTGTACTGCTCTCAATAGTCTGAGGTTCGAATTATTCGTACAAACATTCACAATGTGCTAAATGAAGCCGAACATACACGCGTCTTAATCCGTCGAGATATTTAAAAGAGATCGCGAAAAGATGAGGGATCTTCGAGTCTTTCAGATACCTCGCAGAAATCCTTCGAAAATTGAGACCTGCTATTCCGCTCGGGACAGACGCAGTAATCTCGAAAATTACAAAACCGTAGAAGTCTTGTACATATTGCACGAAAGCCCTACTTTCAGCTCATAAATTGTAACCGCTAGAAGGAAGACGTTTACTAGTTACGTAGGACACGTCGAACGCGAGTACAAAACTTCTCTCTCTCTCTCTCTGTGTGTGTATGTGTATATATATATATATATAATATATATATATATATATATTATATATATATATAACACTATCGTTACGTATGTTTAATACATAGTTACACACGTATTACGCGCAGGAACGCAACATTAATTATATTAAATAGTAAATTACGTTCCCAATTACATCTATTTGGTCGTGTACCTGTAAAAAAAGAAAGAAACCATGTAGTCGCTTAAATCTTAAATAAATATCAGATACGAGACTAGCTGTTATCAAAGTTAATATGAGTATATCGAATTTTTCATTGTTTATCGATCTCTGAGTTGTCTTACAAAAGAAGCAAATGACATTCGAAAAGAAGAAAGAAAAAAAAATCTTTTTTGTCAATAAACGTCAGCGAGATAATTTTGTTTACCAAGTTTTGTTTAACCTGTAATATATATATATATATATATATATATATATATATATATATATATATATATATATATATGACTATTAAAATAAAATAATCTTCATCTTTTTTTCTTGATTTATGTTTTCCTTTCTTATCCGAATATCACAAAATCGAATTTAATTTCAAATAAATTCAAATAATGAAATATACAATTTCAATTAAAATCTCAATTTTTATTAAAAAATTTAAATTCTCACACACAATTTAAATCTCCATTAAGTCTAAACTCTCAATTTGAATTTCAATTAAATTTAAATAAAAAATCAATTTATTTTAATAAAATAAATTTAAGCAAAATTGATTTTTTGTCCGGTAAGAGTAAACAAAATATAACAAAAATTATTGAATAGAATTTAAAAAAATTGTTATGACATAGCGATAACATTCACGTAGGCTTGGAGACATTCCGTTCGAAAATTGGAAAAGAATGCATCGCTATGTCACTTGAGATATACTCCTAAACATTTAATAACTTCGATAAATATATATACACGATAAATATATATGGTGAATACATCACTATTACGCAATATTTTACGCCTTTTTCTGCTGTGTTTTTAATTTGATATATAAATACATAGCAAAAGGTCTCAGCACGATACGTAGCCGCTGGATGAACTTATTCGATGTGTAATCGCGCATACTAATTAGGCAGTGTTACAGATCGATTCGATTCAATTGGATTTCAGCCGCTCTCTATAACCATTAGCACGATCGTTCGTGGTTAGCGCGTGCGCTTATTGTTAAATATTTACATAGATACGTTCTTACAAGCGTCGATACTAATTTACATGCACATACGAGGTAAACATAAACATGATTCGAACGCGTTTGCGACTCCTCGTTTTACAGAAAAAAAAAAACAATGCACCGTACATCGCAGTGTACGATACTAATACTGCACTGTTACGCTGCCTTTATATAATACAAATGACGAAAGAAAATATGCATCGTAATCAGATCTCCGCGCAAATCCAAGAAATATATTCCCATTGTCTTTCCAAAAAATTAACGAGCCTTTTTATTAAGGTCTTTGGTGATCTGGCGTAGATTTCAATATATCAGGTTGAGTTGGAAGACAGCTTGAACCTACAAAAATAAAATTTATTAAGGATTGTTTTCTGTAAAACATTAATTTTAATTAATTGTTGACTAATAATACAATTACAATTGCTGCTTTATTAGATTAAAAAATCAGTTAAAGATTTTAATATTTTAACTTGCTGCTTGTCTATCAAGAAATTAATTCTAAGAAGAGATAAATCATTCATGATACATGAAAAAGTTAATCAAAAGCTGTTTTAAATCAATATTTATAGTAATTTTATTCTCTAATTTATTAGTCTTCGAAACAATTTTATGCAATTATAATTTTGTCGTCAAGAAAACAGAAATTTCTTTTTCACCAACCAGTCGCAGGTCTCAGAGTGGATTTTATGGACCGGTGTGATCCATTGCGTGTTAGAGTGTTCATTTGTGGAGTGCCTGGTAATGCATGGCCCAACGCATTCATATAATCGGCGATCAATAACGTTATCTCCAAAATCTGAAAACGATGAATGAAATAGTTTTCTAAATGACTAGCTTTCTATGACGTTATAACTATACGCACTTTGGGTTTAGAGAGTGCAAACAGCAGTTTCTGTTCGGCCGCACCCTCGTCTGGGCAAGCAACGAGCATGAAATCATCCAAACAGCCACCGAACGTTACTATGTTCGCATAATTATATCGGCACATGACAGCCATTGTTTGTAATTCAAGCAACGTTACACTGTCCTCGGAAACCGCTATCCAAACCGTCACGGGATCGGCTTGCTTCAACTTTTTGAATAAGTTATTTTAAAATAAAATGAAATCATACACGTATATAATCATAATTATATTTTAATCTATTATTATACAATCATCTTGTCCTTACTTATAAAATATTTGCACAACAGTATCATTATACCTTTGCTTGATACAGGGTAGCTCCAAAGAAAGGCCATTTTCTGGTGCATGTGAGATATATACGAACACAATCCAATACGCTGCGTCCTTTTAAACCGATCCACTTTTCCTGCAGCTTTTCCTGCAACTCTCTGACGGAGTCAAAATAATTTGTTATAAAACAGTGAGAAATGTATAATATAATATAACATTTAAATAAATATTCTCTCCATGAGTTATCGATCATTCACCTCAACTGATCGGCAGTAATGTTGGCTCGATAGCGTACTGGATAAAATTTGTCCAAAGCTTGAAGTACGAGATGATGCGGATTACTTCCAGGACCGCTGCCGCGCGCTTTATCATTATTGTATTCTCCAAAATCGATCTGTAAAATTAGTGAATGTGCAGAGTAATGAATTTGTTCAGTTATCCTTCACAATAATTATAATAAATTAATATAAAATATATGTCTACACAATTATTTAATGTATCTAAAAGAACATAACATGTATCTAATATAAATCAACCTGTGCCATTAACGATGCCAGTTCGAAAGCGAGTTCACGATTCAGTGGAAATTTTCCTTGCACAACTTGTTGATTCACTTGGTAACATAGCAAGAGCCTCTCCTTGTCTGTTTCCATTTTAGCAGCTTGCCGCCAGTAGCACCGAGATTTATATGTCAATTGTATCACTCTAGTATTCTCGAATTTTCCTGAACCCTTCTCTCGTAATGCTGTTTCCCACTTTGAGATAATGTCACACAGCTAAAACATAGTTCGCATTAAGTCTTAAATATTGAAGAGTATAGGACAATAAGTTTTCATTCTATTTAAAATTTTAAATTTTATAGATTTCATTAGAAATGCAATATAAATTCTATCAATTAATATATATTTTAAATATTTGATAATTTGGTATCTTTTTTATATAAATAATCTCGAATAATTACGATAATCGAGTAATTTAATGTGAAAAGATGAATTCGCGCGATTTCAATTTTCACGAACCTTTGCCTCTAGATCGATAAAATGCTCCAGATCCTTTTCAATCGGATCATCGCTGAATAGCGTGAAGCCGGATTGATGAACATCCCTACAGCCGATCTCTTGATTCAGAGTATTCAGAAATTCCTCTATCGTAGTACTACCATCAAAGCTCACGACCTGATAGGTACCATTCAGAAAGTGAACCGGTATGGCATGCGGCAATGAATGATGGTACGGATTTTTCATGAGTATTGATAATACTTCCATTCTCGACGGCTTCACTTCTCTACCACCGTTCTGCAATGTTCTCTCCAAGGCTCTCTCGCAGTAAGCCGCATACTTGCCGCATTCCGTTCTGATATAACACAACGCAACGTGATACAAGATGAATTAATGTTAACAAAAATTAGAATTGGATCTGTCATTGCAGAAAAGACGTGTTTTTATAACTTTTTCGACTCGTTAAATCAATTAAGATAGATCCATTTATCGCAAAGACTATATCGGAATAGCTTTAGCAAAACGTAGAAAAGTATTTTTCGAGTTTTGAGCTTTGGGCTAAGCAAAAGATCCATAACAAAACTTTTAATTATATTTGCAGAAAAAAAGCAAACACGTCAAAAACTTATACTCAATTTATATCAGCAAAAAATAAACGGAAAAAGAATTCTTAAAATTCACGAGTCTTGCAAGCTCAGTTTCATCTCTTAAAGATCCAATTTCATTTTTATTGAAAGGAACTGCTTCAAAATTCCTCGTTGAAATTCCAGAATCGATTTTAAAATTTACTTTTACGTTACATAACATAATAATAAATCAGAGCGCATTGTTAAAAACTATTCTCCTTCCTGAGAGAGAATTTTCTTCTTATTTACATTTACATATCCTCTTAGAAAGACTTTTTCTTCACTTTTCTCTCTGCAATGATCGATCCGCTCTCCGATCAGCTCTCACTCACTTGCTGTCGGCGTTTCTCTGCAGGTGCAGTTTCAGGTACCATAGTAGCCGATTGTTTTTGGGCAGGAAGAGAGAAACGGCGAGCGCTAGGAGCTGCCATCCCTGGATAAGCACATACTGCGCGGGATTAGTTTTGCAGTCCAAGATAGTGGAGGTCGAGTGGCCCTGCGTGAGCGGAGGACTGTGAGAAGTCGAGGCCGTTGATTGCGCGTCCGCATTTTCACCGCTGCCATTTGCCGCGGGACTTTGCGTATCGCAGGTGAAGAGCGATTGCGTGGCGCAGAGGAGGAGCTGCTGCAATGGTATGCTGGCATACTACTACGTCCCGGCATATATACTCAGCCAATCCTAGTATACTATTTCTCGTTGTCAAAGGGTAAACGCGACACGTTTTACACGAGTGACGAATCGTTTTGATCTGCGTTTTCATTTATCTCTTCATCTATTTTTTTATTTTTTTGATTGTTGTAAATGGATATTCATTCTCCATATGTATGCATAAATACTATTTCGATCGTGAACGTTTTGCAAAAAATCAGCAGGTTAAAAGAAACTGAGATTAATTCTGCCAAATCAAATTTCTATCCTTCGAGAGGAAACGAGGATTAGTTTAAAGATTTGTAATTTTCTTAGTCTCTTAAGATTCTCTTAGTTTTCATTCTATTCTACTCCTTTCTATTCTTCCTCGTATTACGCATTCACTGTGTTACGCACAAGTGATCAAACAGATAATCTTTCTAAATAAAATTTTCGATGCAACAGTTTTTTAAGAATTTAAAAAAATTTATATTTAATTTTCTCAAATTCTTAAGACTGATTTTTTTCTATTTATTTGGAATAAGACGATGATACAATTTAAGTACACACAATGTGACAAGAAAATCGCTTTAATTCTTGACTTAGTATTCTTCTTAAAAAAATATTCAACTGATAATAGTAAAATAAACAAGAAGAAATAAAAAAAACTAAAGAAAATAATCTGAAAATCCTATGATTCCATCTAAAAAATTAGAAGTTCTTTTAGTTTGGAGAACAAATCTCAATTGATTTCTCCTAATTAACTGATTTTTCACACCACAGATCTCTCTTTCTTATAAAAAATTTTTTTATTAGAAATTTATTAGAAAATAAATCCAACTTGTATTTCGGTAGTAGTTAGTAGATAAGCACGAGAAATCGAAATTTTAACGCACAACTCTACGTGTTAATTGAATAAAAACGCGTACTCGATATAAACCCTTAAAAATTGCATGAAAATTAAAATGTGTCAATGAGAAAAGCTCTTAGAGGCCGCGTGAATCTACCGTACCAATTGTAAAGCGTTGCGTTTACGTTTGTTGACATTACATGAGACGATTGAGGCTTTCTTTCTTCACAAATTTGCGTTGATGCAAAATTTTGGACAACATATTCATGTATTATCTTTTTTTTCAATAAAGGTGAGGGAAGGACAGACAGAAGAGGAAAAAGGAAAGGATAGCAGAGAGGAAAAAGAGAGAAAGGAATTACAAAGATAGGAAATAATACAAAGATTCAAAAGTTGTCTACGAAATGTCTAAAAGATATCTCTGAAGTGGTTGATTTGAACCACTTTATAGATATTTTTACATCTTTGTGACATCTTTCAGAGATTTGTATTATTCGGAAAAGATGTATGTAAAGGATTATAAATTTTATTTGTTAGAATAATCTAATTCCGGCGATAAGAATCTAAATCTCTAAGCAGCATTCAAACAGAGAATATCCAAGTAACTATATATTGCAGCTATTATAAAAAAAGGAACTCGTGTGAAAAATTAGAAAAAAAGAATTTAAAAATGTTTCTTTCTGTGTGTGTCCTCATGTACACCAACATACCATTCTGCAAGTGTGTGTGTGTGGCGCGGAACGTATTTTGACGGATTTTTCGTTCAGAAAGAAAACATTACGCTTTGTAACGTATGTACAATCATCAGATTTAACAGTCGCGAACAACAGATATTTATATCGATAATAATATCAATTGATGACAATCGTCGAAATATGTTCGGCTCACATGATGGGCGTTAGGGTAATTTATGGGTATGATGTATAAATATTAAGTATATGATAAAAAGTAAATGAAACTTAACACCATCGTGATGCTTAACAGAATTATAAATGCATGCGATTGAAATAGAGTGAGAATCCAAAAGACAGCACACTCAAAGCGGCAAATGAGAATTAAATGTGTGAATGATTGTTAAAACTAAAAATAGTCGTTAAACTTGGTCAAGTATTGTGACGGCGAAAAGCGATATATTTTTGTAATTATTATCAAGTGCTATATTTTTATTTAACTGAACCATTCCTAAACCACTACTCCACGCCCGAAAGGATTATTTGTAATACTTGACTAAGCATACCCAATGTACCATTTTCCGCGTTGAAAAAAATATCACTCGAATTGATAAAAATATATTCAATGATGAATATGAGATGAGATCTATCCGAGTTTTAAAAAAAACGGACAATCGATGAGTATCATTTTAACTTTAAAAATGGTACAGGATGGTTGAATGTTGTTTTTGTTAAACAATAAGCAGGACTTACAACGCGCGCAGTACCCAGTGACACAAGTCTGGCGGCCTTTTTTACCTGTACGCCCAAACGGTGTTGCGTGTGACGACTTGTCTGCTTTACCAGTGCGCATATAAATTCAGACTGAAGTTCAGGCTGATCTAGGCATTGCTGTAATGCGTTTTGCGCTAGAACCACATGGTAGTCGATACCTGCTTGTTCTACTGCTACCGACATAAACAGCTGACAGGCCTGTATGATTAGACGTGTGTTAGATTATTTTAATGATACAAGCTTGTTTTTTTTAAGCTACTTCTTGCTATACACTTTTCTGCATTTAAGATAAAATAAATACATATTTCGATGTATATAAAAGGAAAAAGGAAAAACTGAAAAGTGTAGAAAATGTAGCTAAGATTTCATTTAGAATTAATTATTAAAATAAGATTTATTATATCTATACAAAAATTGAATTGTAAATTTGAAAATACCGTATTTAAAATGAAACAAACATATCCAGTTTCGAGAATAAAGACAGAAAAGAAAAAAAATAGAAACAATAGTTCTAGAGCATCATAAGACCTAATGTAATAAAACGTCGGAAATAATAAAATCATTATTTTTATCATACAAAAGAAAAGTATTAAAAATTTGGCATAAATCGCGAAAGAATCAATGAGGAATCGTGTCACCTTAAAGAGTTTTATGGCTTCAGTCTGCAGAGATTCGGAGGTCAGGCTTGTCAGCGGACTTGTGATGCTTTCTTTCGTATGTAGTAGCAGAGGATGTCGCCACAGCACACAGCTAGGATCACCATCGGTTTCCATTAGTCTCTGCACCAGTTGCTCGTATTGCGTACCCGCGCTTGGTCCACCACCCGAGACCACTGTCAAGTGGTAGAGCCAATTATCCTTGTCCTGTTTATGCGGCATCAGTAGATAAGTTGGACCCTGATGCGTCGGAAAAATGCCAATTGTTCTTTCGTGTGGGCATTCAGCGTCTCTTTCTTCGCTGTCGCTATCCGAAACATGTTCCACTTCCTCTACTCGAGCGTCTCTCATGTTGATTTGGCCTATAGGATTCTAATGATTCAAAAGATCGATTGAATATATTTTATACATGTGAGTTTTATACATATGAAATAATGAGTACTAAATGTTTAAGAAACACAATTGTTATTCAAATAAATTCGTTAGTTAAGAAGCGATCTCTTAGTGAATGATCTCCTGTATTTATGAAATATCAAATTTAATAGTAATTAATTCAATCAATTAAATTATTATATAATAATATACTTAAAGTTATTTAAATCTTTAATCATGATAATAACAGTTGTACAATCGTTGTATTTAGAGAATCTAAATAACTAATAATTTCGTTTATACTCATGTTCATTCGTATATACTCACCGTATCACTGGGGCACTTAAAGTAAAGGAACATCTTGCCGATGAGCACGCACCAACACTTCTTCGCGTGACCGTTTTTTACTTTGGTCAACCAACCCTGTATCGTTGGTTTATTATCTTCCCTGCTGAGCAGGAGTTTCGTTGCATTTCGCCTTTGCACGTTCTGCAGTACTCTTATCCAGTCTTCCATCGTGGCAATGCAGTCCGCAGTTAAGTAATAAGTCTTCTTACCTGTGGCTATTTCAAAAGTGGCGGCTCCTTCAGCTCTATTAATTCTAAAAGATATTACAAAAATATATAAATATAAAACTATAGATTTTTTTCAAAAGAAATAAAAATTAAATATAATGCTATTCAAATAATGCTTTCGTAAGATATTAATTAAATTAAATTTTTTTATATAAATCTTTATGTTAATTGTCTTTTATTACAGTCTATTCAAATTTTTTTTCTCCGTGATTTATAAATCAATTTTAAACTATTTTATATTACATACCTGCACACTTCATCTAAGATTATTTGGCCTTGAGGTTTCCGGTTGACATCATTTTGACTCTTCCAATATGTTAATACACCGTTTTTTAACACAAACCATCGTTTCCGCCAAGTTTTTAACTTTCCGCCTAATTTCGCAAGATGACCCGTTTTCTCCAGTGATTCCTGTCTTTTTGGACTTTCGCCAGAGACGCGCATTAGAAGGCTAGGCATGCTAGATTCTAGAGATGTCGAACTTAGTGCATCGGGAGGTATTGCATAATCCTCGGATAATCCTGACTCGAGAGAAGTATCTGCAAGCCAAACAAACTTAAAGTTGTTGGATGTCGAATATTTTGTATGTAAATTTCGATACATTCTCTTTTGGTTAATAAATTATCTTTCTTTGCATCTCTTTATTATTCTTTTTTGATGAACAAGATATTATCGAAATAATTACAATAAAATATATTTAATTTACGTGATATATTTCTCTCAATAAAAATAATTATAGATATTTATTGAGATATGCATACAATAAAAATATCATTTCATTATTATTCATTATAATACACTGTTTTTCTTTATTTGAGAAATAGATGGAATTTATTTTGAAAGTAGTAAAAAAATTATGAATGCTAGATACTATTTAAAATTTTATCATGAAATGGACGGAAAGAAAATTAAACTCACCACGTTTTACGCTTTTACTAGGAGATCCGCTAGAGCTTCTTTTCGCGGGACTGAGACTACTAGTTGTTTTAATACTTTTCGAAGGACTGCTTCCGCTACCGAGAGAGGAATCCGTATTGTCGGATGAGCTATTAGTAATCCTAGTATTAGTTTCGGTTTGATTCGGATGTTCCTCGCCGTCCGAACTATCATCAGAACTATCGCCGAAAGGCATGGATCTGATCTGACTGGCACGTCCTGAAAAAATATATGATCAATAAAGGCAAATATATTGTATATATATAATATATTCCATATATAATATATTAATTCAATATATAATATATTGAATTAACTATTAATTACGTTGATAAATGTGATTTTTGTCATATTTTTGTTAGACTTGCGTATTTTCTTTTAATTCCTAAAATTTAATTTTATAACCTACCTTTGACAGTAGCGTATACTGGAACAGAAATATCGCAGTAGCCTTGAGAGTTGTGCGCTGTCAAGTTGTGTCCCGTGGCTTGAGAATGTTTAGATGAACTTGTTGTGGTGGTCATCGTCGAGGGTGCGGATTCTTCGTTTGTCGGTGGGCCGATGCCAAGACCACCGTCCGCTACCTACAAATATTCATCAAAGCAAAAATTTCAGAAATTATATATATAAAACAGGGGAGATATACAAGAAAATTCTTTCGAAATTTTAATTAATGCGCTGATGCAATCTTTACGGTTTCTACTGCATTTGTACACGTCTTTGGAAAATTAAAATCACCGTTACCTGATATATTTTTGCCTCCCAGCTAGGAAACCTGTGCAACGGCGGGGTCGGCGGACGAGGACCTTGTCCGCCTCCCTGCAACCAGTTCATGCCCTCCCGACTGGGTGTATATATTTCGGCATAGTCGTGCAGCGCTTCCGAACTTCCGCTGTCTCGACTCGCCTCCGAAACACCGGACATATTTGGCAGCATCACCAGGTTCTCCACCGCCGCGGCTAGCTCCTCGGATAGTAGACTAAGAGAGGATAAAGAGAAGCGGCAAGTATAAAGCACAGAATCAATTCAATTATCTTCTGTGTGGATTGATATGTGCGTGTGCGCATTGCGTCTTTAAATACTGTTCGTTAACCCGTTTTGTACAAACGGGAATATTTCGAGTCCGATCGATTTCTATCTATGAAAATTTCTCGTAACTTTGAAAGGTCTTCCACTCCTTATACTTTAGCTTTTTCTAAAATAAAATACAAACATTTATTCTACAAACTTGAAAGTGTATTCATGAATTTTTATAGATTTTTTTGAATCACTTTGAATAGATGAAACAGTGGCCCGAAATACTCCCGTTTGTACGGATAAAGTGTCGTTTTTCATTGTAAGGGTTAAATTAAAAGCACCACGTAAATTTAATTCGAAAACTTATGAAATATTATGCCATGATGCAAATATCATAAACGTATATATAATTATAATAAATATGATAAATAAAATACACGTAATAATAAAAGTGTAATAAGAGGGTGGGACGACGGATCCCCTCAGGAAGTCCCAGGACGTTACAGGGTACCACATTTCGAAAACTCGGGCGCCGCTATCACGTCGTGAGGCCTCCCAAGGAGAATCGAGATACGAGTGCCGAATGCATATTTAGTGTCCCCGTGAAAGTGGCAAGAGAAGTGTTTAAATCTCGTAAGAACGTATTCCGAAGCGTTTGTCGGGCGAAAGTTTTACCTCGAGTCCATGTTGGCGGTCGCGGCTCCTCGTTGGATGGTGCCGCAAGCGGACAAATGTCTCCGGTGCTTCGTGCTCGTTTGCGGTTCCGCTACGGTATTCTGCACGCACTCCGGTGCCGTCTGCGGAGTACCCTCCAAGCTCTCGGATCGTCTACGCAAGGTGGGATCCACTTCCAGGGACAATGACGCTCTCGTCGGTGCCTGCATTTACAGAATTTATTGTTTAAAAATCTGTCAATATTACATCTGTCAAAGTTTCATTAATATCACAAAACCGACAACACAAGTTTTTTTTCGCGCAATTGAGTAACACTTATTTACAATTATTTCCACAAATCATTTTAAATAAATTTAATTATTAAAGATTAAAAAGTTAAAAAGAAAGAAAAGTGATACGGAATATTCCAAGAAAACTTACGGGAGGTTTAAGTCCGATATTAGTTATATGATTACGCAACAATTCGAGTTGCTGGTTACACTTGTTGTTTTGTTCCCTCAGGTGTTGATTCTGTTGTTCCAGTTCCCTCAACTTATTAGTGACCCATTCCTTTATTCTCGCTGCTTTTGCTTCCACTTGCCTGGCGTCTTGCAGCCGTAATTGCCTCTGCGACAATGATAAACGACTGATTGATAAGATGATAAACCTGATCCCACCCATTTGGGTAGTCATCAAATATCTCAACAGATTATAGATAATCTGCTTTAAAAAAAAATCGCGAATATAGCGCGAATCGTGCGATTATCAAATAAAACGATAAATGCACATAATATTTTTAGATAAATATTATTAGATAAATGATCATGAAATGTTATTTATTCAAATAATATAATTATATTAATATTATTTTATGTTATTTTTTTATTCATTATAAAATCGCTTTTCAAAATCATTAATGTTCTCCAATAATTATAGCTGCCGAAGAAAATACTTGATACTTTTATCTTATCAAGATAAATTTTTAAGCTAATTTGTCTACCAAAGTATTATTCAAAGATACGTTTTTTCGACGCTTTAACAGTTTTCTGGCACAGTAAGTTTTACCTGTTCTTCGACTTGAGTCTCTAACTTCGAAATGCAGGCACAATGGACCTCCTCGATCTTGTCATTCTGCGTACCGGAGGTCGACGGCAGCGAATGTGGCGGAGAACCAACACCGGATGTGCTGAGGCAGTACTCACCCTTCACCAGCCGCTCCTCCATCATCCGTACCTGAAATGGACAGGGAATGAGCAAGCGCTCAATGCTCATGTTAATGCTACGCTTCCTGAAGGCATCGACAATCAACTCACAAACACGCACAATATTATCGATTCTAGATTTAATCGTCGGTGAATCATCTGTTACCTCCACGAATTCTGTGATTAATTTGAAATCGTTCTTTCTTTAGTTCAAGGAAGAGATGTTCAAAGAGACTGTCAGTCGTCATAAGTAGTTAATTTAAATATCTGAAGATTTGATTGATCTTCAAATTATACAACAAATTCGTTTGAAAATAAATAAAAAATAAAAATTTATTAATTTGTTTTTTTGCAGCTTGAATTCTTGAAGAGCCTTTCAATTTAAATTATTTTCAATTTAAATTATTAAATAGTTTACTTGATTATTAGATAACAATTCTTATTTCGCAAATATATTATATTTAGAAATGCATTTATATAAATTATATATAAATTATATATAAATAAATATTTCTAAACATATCTCCGAATATTTCGTTATTTCGCTGTTTTTCAAATAATTTATATAACAATTTATGTAAGAAATTATTCATAATCTATATATACATTTTTTGTGCCATCAAGTAATCTTCAGATAATTTTGCTAGCAAAATAAGCATCCTGATCGCTAACAGAATCCAACGAATAAAATAATTAACGGAGAACTTTTGATCGCAAATAATCGCAAATTAAAGGTAGTAAATGCTCAGATCGTATTCGACCAAGAAGGTATCTAACGAATAATCATGAACTAAAATATGCTGAAGAACTATCAAAGAAAAAATCTGATCTGCAAATAATCGCCAACAATAATTGCTAAATAATTACAGAAAGCTAGGCAGTGGAATCGTGAATCGAGAGAAACTGTTCAATCACTAAAATACGCTCGTTATCGAGTAATCGCGTATTCAACCCCGAGGGAATTCGAATTCCCTCTGCAATAACTGCAAATAATCGCGAACTGAGAACACTAAAAAAAAAAAAATAAATCTGTCTGAGAGGGTCGGATTAGTGACAAATAATCGCGCGAGTACGGACTGAGGAGCTAAAGAACCCATCACGCTCACAATCGGGTAGTAACAAGCGAACGTGCGGATCGAATTCGCGCGAGTGCGTACGTCACATTGTGTCGCGTGCGTTACGTCGCGTTGCGTTGCGTCGCGCTGAGGGAGAGAGGAAGGGAGAGAAAGAGAGATAGCTTTGTGTATGCCGGGGAGAGAACCCTTCCCGCACCGTACGTACCGTACATCCGCGCGTGTGGCGTTTACACACGGTGTATAACGCGGCGGAGCAGCTGTCAAAAATCGATATCGCCTTAACGGCTCGACGAATATGTACGGTAAACGCCGTGAACGGGCGAGAGCGAGCGAACGTTCACGGCGACTAGTCGAAAAGGGACTCGAGAGAAAATCAATACGGGGAAATCCTCTCTCTCGCCGAATGTTTTCCCGGCGTGTGCCTCGTCGTCGTCATCGTCGTCGTCGTCGTCGTCGTCATCGTGCATGTGCTACTCTTGCTTATATCGATCTTTCTCCGTCTCTATCTTCCTCGCAAACCCCTGGCTCTCCCGTGGCCGGCGCGTTTCCTCGCGCACGTTTCCCTTTTTTCTCATCGCCGTTTTTGCGGTCGCGGCCCTCACGCGCATTCACCGGCAAAAGGGAATCGACTTCTGCCTCGAGACGATTGCAGTTGCGTTTTCCGCGCTGTCTCTAAAATGCAACGCACGCTGGATTCTAATGATGGAGCCAACTTTACGTCAACAGAAACGAAGGAGATTATCGTTTACCGCGATATTCCAAGTTTCTTTATTAAACTTCATTTACGAAAATTAAAAAAAATTGAATTGATATTTTAGCAATACATTTCCGAAGTATTACGTTCACTATACAATGTATGATTCAATATATGGGAAATTTTCGTGTTACGCGCATTATATATTCACTTGCATCATTTAAATTTTAAAAGTAAAAGCTCTAACAGTAAAAAAAGTAGAATAAAATTAGATTATTCAAGGCATATTACGTAACTTAATTACCGGCCTTTTTGCGAAATATAACTACTACATAATAAAAAATCAATTTTACTTATATTTTAAATAATACAATAAAAGCAGATAAATAAAATAGAGTTAATGCAATGGAAAAATTTTCCGTATTCGAGTGTTGCATGAATTTCATTTACACTTTAGAAATCGGCTATCGTAAAATCTTACCCCTATTAAACGTTTCCATGGTAGAAGATTTTTTTAACACCGGCTCTAACTTCCTCTCTTACTTCGGCGATTCGTCGAAAAATAATTCATCCACGACGAGCACTCCTCCGACGAAGATTCGGTTGGTGGCACGTAGCGATTTCTCAAATAAGACGGGGGACAACAAAAACGAGACGGCGAATCTCGCGGATGAACGCACGTGCGGAGAGCCAGTTTCTCGTCCGTTCGCCGATGAAGATCGCGCCAAACTGAAGCGAAGCGAACGAACGTACAACCCAAGTACATAAACTATGGGGGTTTTCTAGAGGCGGTGAGTCACGTTGGCTCATAGCCAATGAGTGAATTTGTGGATGCTACTCGTATGCATGTACTCGGGACGCGCAACCACCGTGGGGTCAAGCCGATGACCCTGAAGCGAAGCGAACTCGCTCCCCAGCGATGTTGTCTCGTGACGCAATGACGAATCGATCGGAAAAAGCTGCCGAAGATGCAAAGAACGTGAGAAGAAGTCAGCTTCCCGAATGATTAAGAGCAAATTAACTCTACGTAAATGCTTACGGAAAGATATCGAGCGCGTTACAATTTGTAGAAGATATGTTTAATGTAATTTTCGCAATTTGCCGAGAATTTGAGACACTGGCTGCTTCAGAAAGGCCAAATTACGAAAGGTGCGACTTGGAACAGGCTCGAATCGTGAATGTTTCACCCGTTCCGTTTCTCGGGACCGTCTTGAAATTTATCGATCTACTCCACTTCTCGCTAACGTATCTCGTTAGCGCAGGCTTAAAGGAAGAAGATTCGAAGGATGGTGAAAACGATTCGTGCTTTTTGACGAGTGTACGCTACGGTAAAATCGGAGTTTGGTCTCAGCGTGTCTCGTACAGAGTGACTCATTTTTCATGATTCAGAATACTAATTCTTAGACACAAGAATCGTTAAACGTTCGTTAATGTCCTAGCAAGTGTAAATGTTCATCCACCTCGTTACTTTCCATCGTTGATGAGTTAAAAAGCGATTAAAAGCGAAAAATGCATGCCGCTTTTTTCTTGGTGCACTCCGACGCGACGACGACTGGCGCAATAAAACCACTGGCACAACTGTGTCAGTGAAGATTCCCATGATTCGTGTTATAACGAGATTATTCATACATTCGAAAATCACATGCATATTTTTAGATTTTATGAAATATGTTATAAGTAATATACAAAGTTAGATATTAAATATTAGATATTAGGTAATTATAAAAAATATAGGCGCGCGCACATACGCGCGCGCGCGCGCGCGCACACGCGCGCACACACACACACACACACACACACACACAGCAATAATATGTATTCTTCGGTTTACTCCAATATATAAATTTACATTATAAATACTATAATTTTCAGAATTAATTAAATTAATTTTTAGTAAATAGATTCGTTTGTTTATTCAGACTTTTAAAATAATTGACAAATAAAATAAAATTTTCACGTAGAAAAAGTATATCGAAAAATAAAAGTGTTAATAAAAGTAATAAAAGTATTAATTTGATTTTTTGATTGATAAGTATTGTATCTTAAAATGTAACTTTTCTTTGACAAAGCATAATGGCCTCACAAAATAGAGATCTACAGCGAAAGACGTGCACGTTACAGGGAGAAAGAGACGAAGACAGCATCCTCGTTTTATTTAATGCACGGATGTCGGCGGGAAGTGAGGATTACTCATACACTGGCCGTAAGCCAATTTTACACGAGATGCGACTCATTAAGTCGCTGTCGCAACCGGTACGTCGCGTTTAAGTACCGCTCGTTATTCCTGTTGCGATCTATGATATGGCGCGATAAAGCTCATCATCTCTTGCTTCGACATCTCTACATTTTTGTAATTTTAAGAAACGAGACGATAGAGCACATATAAGCCTGAAAGCCTTTCTTATCTAATATTACGCTAATATTTTTCTAATAAATTTTACTTCAATTTTTATGCACATAAATAATTAATGGTAATATATAATAAACTTTTATTATATATAAATCGGGAGAACCTGCTAAAATCCTGTACCATCGAAATAATTGATATAATAAAGATCTCGATTTCTAAATGTAATTTCGATTAATGCAATTTTCAATGTTGCAGCTGATGAGAAAATAGACGCTACATTAGTTTGTTTGTACTGCCATTAATAATCATGGAAATCAGTTCTGCGTAATTAGAGCATCAAACTCCAAATTGAACGAGATTATTGGATTTGATTGGTATTCAATTGTCGGTGTAAAGTTTCATTTTCGGACTTTGTTGCACAAGGGCATCTCTTTTATGCCAATTATCATGCGTTGCAAATGAAAATGAAAACGATTCTACACGGAAAGACCGATTGAAGTATCTAAAAATTTAGCTAGATCTGAAAATAATTTTGTTTGGATTATCAAAATAATTATTGGAACGTTCAAACTAATTGCTATAATAGAATGTTAAAACTTTTTGCAGCGTTATCAACGCGTTAAGCGTTCTACATAATTATTTTGATAGTCCAACAAAATTATTATTATCAGATCTGTATCTAGATTCTGTATCTAGATCTGTATCTAAATTTTGAGATGGTTCAACAAAACCGTTTTCTCCGTGTAGTGTGCAAGAATTCTGAATTCCTCATAGTGATCACGTCAGTTTCACGCCAGATAAAATTTCGCTCGACACCGCAGAATATTTTCACTTTGTGTGCACGAAGATGCTACGGTCGTCGCGAGTCCGCCGGTCACGAACGAGCAAGAAATAATTTTTGTGATTCATTTCGAGTTCGTCGAGAGATTACGTCGATTTTTTGGGCAGCGCGATCCGTGTTCATTACCTTTCATTGATGTCACCTGCTGCGGGCCATAGTTCCTCGCGGACGGAAATGACAATTTCGACGATTCGACCTTCGACACTCGACTGTGGACGGGCGCGATGAATCAACGATCATACAACGGCGATCGTTTCCGAGAAATCGACGCGGGGGTGACGTCGCTGCACGATGCACCGTCGCGGATATGCACGTGGTTTCGCGAGGGCGAATCTCAGGGTCATAACAAAACGACGACCTCACCGGCCAGCCGCACGGCCATCTTGCTCCTCTTATCACTCTTCCCTCTCGACCTCTCCCTCTTTCCCTCCGCGCCTCTCTTTCGCGCTTTTATCCTTTCTCCTTTCAACGGATACCGACAAACGCTGCATCTGCGTCAATTAATCGATATTTCACCCTTTTCGTGGATATCGGTAACGAAGTTACCCGCTTACCTATTTTCCCTTTAATTAACATTATGGAGCAGAGAAAATTAAACTTATTAAAGGGGCGTAAAGAACTCATTTTTTGTTTGTCCGGTAAAATTAGAAAATTACTCTAAAAATTAATTTTCATTAATATAAATAGTGACACATATACTTTTTCAATATACTTTTTAAAAAATGGAGATATCTATCGTCAGTGGGGTTGCAAATAACTCGTCGTTGCCTCCGGTTGGTAAATTGGATTCGCGGGGATGTTTGTAGGATGTACCATTCATGGAGGGATGTTTCGGTGTCCGTCGGTAAAGCCAGATACGAAGATAAGAAACACAGGGTCGTAGAAATGGGGTCGACTCGTTGTCGGTAAAAGAACCCCGTGCCAATGTATGATATAAAATGAGGGTAAACAACCCCAAAAGAAGAGAAAGCGTGATAAGATGCAACAGCTTCAGAATTCACCGCAGGATGCGTCACATATTACTGCCAACTCCACGTAGATGGGGAGAGCTCGCAAAAAAACTATATCAGAATATGCATTTTTGCAGTTCACTAATTTAATATGAGAGATTTAAAAAACAAAAATTTGTGTTTCATACATAATAAAATAAATCTCGCATTTGTCTTTTCGGCATTTACGTTTCGTACATATTGAGGAAGGTGCTTTCCATGATGACACAAATATCGTTCTGTTTTTGTTATTTACTGAATAAATAGAAGTTATTTATTGAATAGATAGAACCAGAAAGATAGAACAACATTTGTATCGACTTGCGTAAACGGAAAGCATCCAGAAAAAACAATTTTGCTAAAGTATAAAAATTTTGCTAAATACAAATCTAAATATAATTTTGTTAGATCATCAAAATAATTACGTGGACTCAAGTTAGTTGCTAGAATGTCAAAACTTTTTACAGCATTGTTCGTTATATTTGAGCGTTCTACATTATTTTAATAGTTCAATAAAATTATTTTCAGATCTAGCTGAATTTTTATACTTCAGCAAAATCGTTTTTGTGTGTATATACATTTTCAATCTAGAAATATCAATATGTTCGCTCACCTTGTCTTCAGCTTCGTCTGCCCTGCCCTCCGCCTCTAACACCCGCTGTTCGAGCTCCGAAAGCTGAAAGAAAAAGCAGGATCGTTTTAGCGATACGTCACTTCACGCAAGATTGATGGCGTTTTGCGAAATAGACAATCTTGGCTTTTAACCATGATTCTATCTAACTTCGTCAAGATTAAACGCCGCATTGTAATTTCATGGCATGTGTGTACGTCTTTTCTTTCACAATTACTTGTCATTTCGGTAATAACAATTTTTTTTTTTTTTCAATAAAAAGTCATTTGTGTGTACTTAAATTAGAAGAATTATTTATTTTTATTTTCTCGCTTATGATGGCAAGAATGAGTGACAAGAATCTTTAATAACACGTAAGAAATTCGATATTCTTGAGGAGAAAGTTTAGCAGGCGTAATTCGATGTCTAATTTCGTAAGGGAAAGTTTCGTCAAACTTGGTTAAGTCCACGGACGAGGCGTATTATTGACTCGATGACAGTTTAATGGAAACGATAAAGTTAAACCGGACTCGAGAATCGACTCGATCTAACCGAGATTGATTTGCGTATAAAGTGACAACTTCGCACTTTGGAAAATCTTATCCAAAACGTGCAAGGTATCTCACGTAATTCACGATCTTAATTTTAAATCAATTTCAAGTCAATCTTCAAATCTAAGAATTTTAGTTGAACGTAGTTTTAGAACTTTTAAACTTGCCTTTTTAATTAAGAAAATATCAAGTTGCCGGAAGTTCGTGAAGTATCATTTTAAATAAAATCATCCATCGATGATTATTAAAAATATTTGAAAATATTACGGACAACTTTTCTTAATTTTCAAATTTTTAATATTATTCCTCTCTCTCTCTCTCTCTTTCTCTCTCCCTCCGTGTATCTCAGACGCAATCTTTAAAAGACGCAATTTTCACGCAATACTTTGCCTCGCCATGATATCACCGAGCAACGAATGATCGTCAGCTCCGCCACAATAACGAGAGCAATCGGCGAATATAAAGAATCCGTGGTTCCTCCTCGCTCGGGCGAATAAAGCGGCCGTAGTGCGATTTCGTCTTTTTCGAGGAAGATGAATCGGCGTGAGAAGAAGGGGGAGAAAGAGACGCGAGCTGCAGAGCGTGGCGAGGGGAGCGGAGGGGACCAGGATCTCATCAGGGTGAGCGCAGTTAGCAGCATCTGGCGTCGGAGAGAAAAGAAAAAGGCAAAGGGCTGTGAGGAAAGAGAGGGAGACTGAGAACCGTAGAAACGTTCCTCCTAATGCGGAGGGGAAGAAAATGCGCGCACTTTCTCGGCGCGTTACACACTCTCGACACGCTGCTGCCAGAGAGGGAAATCCGCGATGTAGGGCGGGTGGATGACGGGAGAACGACTGGTACATTAGCCGTAGGGAGGGACCTTTCAAACTGTCATCAGTGCGTAAATTTCGCTTTTTGCGACGTCGAGATAACATCGGAGGGTATCTAAGGCTGATCTAATCTGCGAAATTTCGCATATGCATTCCATCTGGTTTCTTTCGGAGACATGAATCCTTGCCCGTTCATAATTCTTGATGATTCTTTAGAAACTGCGATAAATTCTCGCATATTTTTATGTCGAATGATAGCGTTAGATTCCCGACACGTTGTTAGAAAAAGTATCTACATGTGGACGAAACAATGATAATAATAACTTAGCCGCAGCAAAGGGGGTTGCTCACGTGTTTGTCGGATATTCAAAGAAAGCGTTCTTTTTGGGATGGAAAAAAATAGCGATAAGTAACTTTTTTCCCGTGCCCAGTGTTTCCCATAATTCATCCAGATCCATGCATAAAGCACGGAGGGTGAAAGTCGCGAAACGATAACACACCCTCTCGCATTTCGATCGTCGGAAGATCACGCGCGCTTCGGGACGTCGTCGTTGTGAGGATTGGCTCGTTAATGTTATCGGTGGCTCGCGTGACGCGAGACATAGAGGCCGGTTCTTTCTTGAATTTCGTTCGCTTTGTGCGCGGAAAAATTTATGGCCGGTTCCCGATGTTGTCGCGTGCGGCTGGGAAGAATCACGGAAAGTGCGGACGAGGAAAGAGCGCTGGGACGGAAAAGGAACGACAATCCGGTTTGTTTCTTTTCCAGAGGTAAGAGAAAAAACAAAAGCGGAAATTACTTCCGGTTACGTGATTTACGTACTCTCCTTTTTCTCTCTCCTCTCTCTCTCTCTCTACACGCTTCTAGATTATTATTATATACAATTGTGATGGTAGTAGTCCTGTAGGAAGTAGATAAATTAAGAGCGATATGAATAGTTACAACGCATTTCGCGAAGATACGCATGTCTAGTTTTTTAATTCGGAAATTGGCTTTGCGATTGTTAAATTCTTTCCTGTTTCTCCTCGTTTCTATCTGTTCACGTTTAACGATCTATTCTCAAGGGGACCGAGAAGAGAAAGAATCACCACAAATAAATTCTTTATTATCATACATTCTTTAGTGAATTCTTTCACGCTACATTTCGCATTTCAATGTAAAGAACTTGAAGAATTAATAGAATTCTAAATTTTTTATTAAAACTAATCAATTATGATTTAATTACTGTAGCAACATTATAATGATTATAATATCGTGGAAGGGCTAATGAGAGCTATAACACGCTGTTGATGGTGCGCAGTAACTAATAAGATTTATTTAGTATAATTACAAACGTTTCGGCTTACCTTTAAGCCATCCTCAGTGTGCACGTTCAACTTTCAAATCCTCCATTATAATGATTATTCTATGAAATAAGTCGAACAAATAGATTTTAAGAATAAAAACGTTAAATGTTAACATAATTAAACGCATGGAAACTTTGTTGTGTGCAACAACAGATGGAATCAATCTCTTCTGGTAACGATCGATTCAATTTTCCTGCTTGTTACAGAAATACTGTGTTCTGTATCGGACATTCCCTCCCTTGCTTTCGATACGGGAGAAGAGTAATGGCCGATGGAATTAGCTCGACGAAAACGAGAACGTATAACGGTTAGCACCTCGTGCGTTAGCATTTCTTCTTCTGCGGTATCGCAGGGCGAGTGCACGACCCTTATTTATAACGAAATCCCGGGGTCGAGAAGCCGGATCGCTCTCTCGTGCCTTGTATATTAAACTATGCCAGCCCCTAGGAAAGGGGTACGAACGTACGGATGGTTTCACCGCGAGGGTCACGAACGAAGGAAAGGAATTATGTCGATATGGCGAAACCGAGATTCACCACTGATCTACATCTCGTGATATCAACCCTAACATTTAAGTCTTCCTTTAACATTATCAATAGACGAAGCCGTCATAATAATATAATTTATAATCAATCAGACGCTTTTGAATTTGTAATTTTGCAGATGTACGAATAATACCAGATAATTTTAATGTACGAATAATACCAGATAATTTTAATGAATAACGAAGAATATAGAAATGTATATTTAATATTTATTTTAATTTTTCGCTGATATAAAATTACAAAATCCACAAGGTCTCAATAATAACATTTACTAAATTTAGTTAATTCAATGTTTAATTTTATATATCCGTTATTAAAATCCATTTTAAATCTCGTATCTTTTAGCAATACATGTATGTGTATAAAAATAAATAGTATAAATACACACGTGCAAAATATCATCATTTTATTTAGTAATTATATAATAAATAATTATATAAGAGTATTTTTATTTTACAAAAACATTCTAGCAAGTTTTCCTAATTTGCCTCTTTAGGGTAACGATCTAATTTAACGGAATACGTGTCCACGCCGTTCTTCGCCGTGGGAGATACTCCGAGAGGAGCAAACGGGCTATCGTCCGGTCGAACTAATTCTCGTATCTCTTTATTATCGCGGTCGTAACGCCCGTCATCGTCACGTAACGTTGTCGCGGACGTTGGTACGATCCCCGTTATCGTTATTGCACCCGCCGGTGCATCCCGCCACGAGAACGGGACGCGCGCGCCTACGTGCCCAATTCCCAGTGCAATCCGCGTAACTACGACATTTATTCGCGGGACGACCGATGAAAGTGCCGGTCGGCCGACACGCGGTCCATGTACACAGGTTGGTAGCGTTGCCGCTGTCGTCTGAATCATTGTTACGAAGAACCGCAAAATTTTTTCGTCGGCTTACAACCGCCTTGCACTCCTGATTATACGACGCGATTTCTCCCAAACGTTCGTTCCTCAAACGTTCGCAACACACCAATTCAACGTGAATCATTGGTAATGCATGAGTTTTGCAAGATTTTATGCATTTAATAATAACGAACGTGGATTGTCTAAATTCCTAAAGAATTCCTATGTACTCCGCTTACGTCTAAGTAAAGTATTATTCTTTTCGTCGTGGTACGGTTTTAGGATCGTTTCATTACCGTGCGAAGCTAAAGTGACCCCATTCGACGATATTTCAGCTAAGTGTTTATAAGCCCGGGGCTACGTACAGTCGTAAAAGACTTGGAAACCACTGACTTAGCGGAGACGCAAGTGGCGCGGGACTGGTTTTGATGTGTGCAGTAACGAGCGACCACGTCGTACATCCCAAGACTGCTTTCTCCCGCCTTTGATGAGAAAAGGGGAAAGAAAAGTTCGAGGGCTGGAAAAATAAACGGGACGAAACGACAGAATGATCAGAGAATATAATCAGAGCTAGATCTTTTATTAGACCTCGTAAGTATGATATGATAGCCTCGTAAGTATGGCATGACAGTTTATGAAATATTTGAAATATAAAGAAATATAAAGAAAAAAATGGCAAAGAATAAAAAAATCATGAGATAAAGAAGTAATCGATTAAACCTGCAAGATTATATACACAATATGTATTCGCTGACTCACTACATCTTGTGTTTCGGAATAAAAGTATCTTAAGTCTTAAAAATGTTCAAGGAGGGAAATAAAATTAAGATTGCATTCGTTGTAATTAGAATTGCATTCGTTTACACTATCCATCTCATATATGTTACATCTCGGAACAGAAGTGTCTAAGTTGTGCGAAGATTCAATCCTGAGTACGTAGTAGCGACAAGCTAACACGGAGGTTACAGGAAAACGGAACGCGGGCGAGGAGACGTTCGAGAAATCGCTTAGGACCGAAGTGATGGCCCCGGCATGAGATAAAGAAAGAAGCTAGTGCCTTGTAAAGCTCGTAACCCAGATGCGTCCCGTGTGTTTTATTGCCCTTTTACGCTTCACGGCCTGAGGGGTAGGAAGGAATGGAAGTGGATAGCGGCCGTTCGCCCGCTATGCTCGTTTCTCGTGCACACGTACGACCTTACAGGGAAGCGCGAAATCGTGCCGTCGACGTTTTAGCTGTACGTCACCGACGAAAAGTGCGGAAAAGTTCGCTGAAAGGTGCGGGAAACTTCCGCCGATCGCCACACCGAAAGTCGTTCTCACTAGCTGACCTGGTACGGCATTGAAGTTTTATCCAGCCACTTAATAATGTCTTGACACAACGATACCGCATGGTCTCGATATAACGAAAAATTTTTTTAAGATATGTCTTCTTTATGTAACCACACGGAAAGAACGAGTTTGTAATATCTAAAAATTTAGCTAGATACAGATCTGAAAATAATTATGTTTGACCATCAAAATAATTATGTAATTATGTAATTAGGAAACTCAAGAAAGATGAGCAATATTGCGAAAATTTTGACATTGTAGCAACCAGTTTGAACATCCTACATTATTTTGATGGTTCAATAAAATTGCTTTCAGATCTGTATCTAACTAAATTTCTAAATACTTTGAGAAAATCCGCCGTGCAGTGTTCACAATAATGACGATAATAATAATATTAATTAATAATCTTGTACTAAATTCGCTTAGTCTATATATATTATATCTCTCCTCTTTCTTCTTTTTCTGAAGTATTAACTATTGATTTTAAAGAAAATCAGTTGTATTATTTCCCTTCGAAGAGTAAAGTTTTATACAAGTAATTTTGGTAGAGAGATTATCGCGATCAATCATATATAAAGTTCGTTTTCAGAAGCACTTATCCCTCGTGACAAAATATTCTCCTTCCGGGCGACATCCAATTACAACAAGAATATTCTCAACTTTTTTTTATTCTCTTCGTCCTCACCATGAGAAATCCACCCTGTCGACCCGACGTCAGTGTGTTTGACGGTCAGGATTAATATTTTTCGGTGGTACGCGGCAAGAGGGTCGATAATACGCATCCTTGCCGCAAAACGGAAAGCCGCTTAGGCCAGCAACCGCGACCGAAAAAGCTTTCTGCCAAGAGAGGGCTTTCCCTTCTACGACCGCTCTTGCGCCCCCGTTGCGAAACTCGCGGATGTCTGTTTGGCGATAAAGCACAGCGTCCCTTCCGCCTTCGCTTAGCCTTTCTCGCATAACCCTCGATACACCCGAAAGCTCCGCTAGAAAAGGATCAGTTTATACCCGGCTGAATATTATGATCAGAAGAGGGAGATCTGAGATCTCGGATATAAGAATACGATGAGACTCCCTTCAACTAAATTTCAAAAGCGTTCGACGATAATGAAACAAAAAAGCGTCATTAGCCTCCTTACTCAATTAAGTATATTTGTTAAAAAAGAGTTTATTGTCGTTTCTAATAAAATGTCGATTAATTATAACGTAATGTTGATTAATGCTCAAATTTCGATTAATTATAACGTAATGTTGTAAACAATGTAGTAAAGTAGTAAATAACATTAATTAATTCGGTCGGCGATTTTTCAAACTGTGCATTTGCCTAAGAGCATTAGTGTTGTCCATTACTTTCGTGCTTTACCACGGTAAACCCAACTCATTCCGCCTGACGTACCGATTGCGACCGTGGAATAATAAAATTAAAAAGAGACCGGAGAATTGAGATTGGAGTCTCGGGCTGCGAGTCGAGACGCCCGAGACTTGTCGCTCAAGATTCGCGCGTTCCCCCAAGAAATACTAATTACAAAAGTAATTACAGCAGTAACAGTAGACACGATAAACGGTATTATCCCGTGCGACAAACGTAATTGCACGGTAACGGAAGGACAATTAACTGCTCCATTTTCGCGGGCAAACGGCGCGTTACCGCACGTATACGCGCACACATGGTTACACGTATGTACGTAAGTACGTACAAAAACGCTCGTACACGCATATGTGTGCGCGACGTTATTTAAGCTTCAGTTTACGTTACCGCGCGACGCTTACCGGCGTATTCCGCTATGCAAATGCATGTTGAATTATGCATTCCGTCCGCAAGTTATAGATACATCCCGCGAGCGGAAAACGCGCGCGCCGAGTTATTATTCCGTAAACCTTCCGCTAGGGGCGTATCGCGAATTCATTTTGCATTATAATTCCCGAAAGATTGCACCGGTGAACGGATACGCGGACCGCGTGCCGGCTTAATCCGCATCCGTTGCCCGGGGCGATCCCACGTTTCGCACGACGCGCACGACGCAGCGCGGTCAGAAACTGCGAGAAATTAACCGGAGCGTCTGCGCGGTTTTTTTGTTCCGCGTTTTTTTGCAGTCGTGAGCGTGTTTAAAGTTCGGCCAATGAACCGATGATTCAGAGGTCGCGAGCGACGATTTACTGTTACACTTGACATTACGCGTGCGATAACGAGGGAGGAAATGTGTCGGATAAAAATGTCGTGCCGTAAAGCGTAAGCCTAACTTTCTAGTAGCTTTTTATTTGACATTTATTCGTGACACTTGTGCATGACAGTAACATGGACGGTATGAAATAAACCTAGCTGCATGCTAGGTTTATATCTGACATTTGTTTCACGACACTTGCGTCTGACAGCGTAGAACGGCAATATAAGCGCGAATGAAGAATTTCTCTCAGATTGCATTACAATGAGAGAATATAATGAGAGCTAGCGGGAGAATTAATGAAAATGTCATAAATGTTAAGTAAAATTTAGCTCAGGCAACGAGATAAATGACGTTCCCTATTAATTCGAATTAGAGACATTTAATTCAACTAAGATATTTCGTACAATTTAAATTCTTTTCAAAATAATTTTAATTGTAAATTTTGTTTCAAGAGAGAGAGAGAGAGAGAGAGAAAGTTAAAATTACAGTTCTCGTACAGTTTTTCTATTAAAACAAATATATAAATTAGCTTGAAGAAAAAAATTGAGTTTTTATTTAAAAAAATAATTTCTCCTATTAAATATGTGTATAATTGTCAAATATTTTCTCTTTTAGTTCAATCTTTCACATCTTTCATCTTTTTTTTTTAGTAAATGAAGTTAATTGAAGTAGAATGTTTTTTCGGGCAGAAGAAAGACATACAGATTTAACTACTAGAAAAACTGGTTACTCTACGGTTTCTTGGCGCTTTTTCGAACGGTTCCGCCGAGGTGGCCATTAACATGCTGCTAGAGAACTCGCTTTAACTCACTATGTGCGGCATATACACGAATATTCACACGTGTGGCGAAGTGTGGACGCTCGCTAAGTGGTCCATTCAACGCCTGATGGAGAATACATTACAGGAAGCCGTAGTTAAAAACTCGCTCCCCAGCAAAGTCTCTTTTGTTCGCGACTGTTTGGGTAATTTTTCTCTGTTACAGGAAAAATTTCGCTGCATTCAGATAAACAAATACATGAGAAAACCATCGCTCTTATACTTGATGTTCTCGCTATTCCTTAATCGAACTTTCGAAGCATTATCTTTTTAAGATTCTTTCGATATTCATAAAATATTTTCTTAATTAAGCTTTAGATTAAAATTCGTTTACATCTAGACGAAATTATTCGTTTAGGGTTTTGCAAAAAATAAATTCTGATCGTAACTTTTATCACAATATAAAATAATACAACTAAAAAATATGTACATTCTTCAATTTTTTTATACAGTACTTCGAGGTGCGTTTTATTAAAGCTGAAGGAACAAACTGAATCGCTTATCATGAAACTACTCGTGCGAAATAAAAGGGGATGACGATTACCTTGCGAAGCATCTCCTCGAGAGATTCCATGTCCAAGGCGGAGTTGTTGTTTTCGGTGTGTACGGGTTGCATCATTGGCAATTTATCAATCCACTCCGGATGAGTTACCGAATGAGAGAATTGTACTCGCGAGCACTAATCAAAAACGTTCGGCTGCGATGATTTCGAAATGTCATAAATATCGACGCGGTCGAAACTTATCACCTCGTGATCACCATCATTTCTCGCGTCACGTTGTCCATAATCGAAACTGTGTTCACAATAGACAGACAGATATGCGATGGATATGCTGATATAAATCTATATAAAATAAATCTAAATATTAAAGATCAGAAGTTATTAACTTCAATCCAATTTCAAAACTCATTTAATCAATTAACACATTAACAAAATTAAATTTATGAAAAAATCCAATTTATCATTTCATTTCAGATTTTATTTGCGTTTATTAAATATTCCTGATTAAAATAAAGTAAAGAGTTTGATATTAATTTATTAGTCTTGCTCTTTATATAAGTTTAGTGAGCAGAAAACTTTTGTCACGTTATCGATTTTTACACGTGTACTTGGCCGTTGTGTGAACCGCATTTTCCGTCGCGGTAAGAAAGGTTTGAGAAACAGCGGATTAGAGAGCCGAAAAGGAGACGCTGGAAACGACGAAAAGGGATAGTTAATCTTACGGCGGGGGCGAGAGAGACTTGCCATCGTCACACGGCGTCGTCATCGAGGACTGTCGAGAGCATCGCTCTCTGTACGACTATTTTCGGACGTGGGGTATTTTTAAGCCTCGCTTTGGGAGTCCCGAAAGGCCCGATTTCCAGAAGAAAGAAACGCGCCGTTTCCTGCCACCGCCTGTCGCCTTTCACGGTGCAGTTAGTCGGTGCTGCACTTCACGGACAATCGAGAAAGAAAATATGAAGGGGACGTGCGTGCGTGCGTGCGTTCTTAGAGAATGTATACGTTCGTTTTCGACTAATTGAGACACAGGATAAACAGAAAAAACATATTTCAAACCCGACAAAGCGTTTCGTTTATTTTAAGCAATTTTCACGACACGACAGAATGAGATTCCCTTTCATTCATCTCGTGAAAGATATACATATGCGATAAATAAAAAATATCATTCTAAAAAAAATATATAATAATAAATAATAAATAATAAAGCGATCATACGAAATAATAAAATTTGCTTCATTTCCCTCGTAAATTTATATTCTTATTTATATGCTATTAAATCTAAAATTGCACGTCTCTACGATTTACCGTAAAATTTATCCCATGGAAAGTCTCGCGATATTTATTTTTTTAACGTTTTAAAAACGTTGGAAATAAATTCTTTGTTAAAGTATCATATCTCTACGTCAATATCGAGGATAAATTCAGCTCGAGATAAAATAAAAAATATTACTTTTTCTCTGCACAGGCGATTTAATTATCGAGCGGTTACCCATCGCATCAGATAATTATGGACGTCACTTTTTTCACATTGACTTTTTTTCGTGCGTACTCCGGAATTGCTGGTCGAAATATAGCCGCGATCCTGTCGACTTCTAATTTTCGCGAGCCATCGACAGAAGGATCAATATTTATTTTCTGTCTTTCTCGATAATACCAATCACCGAGAGAGCGCGGTTCACTTTCGCTCGTTCCTCGTTAAAGTTCGATTCGATCCTATTTGGTAAGCAAATAGAAGCCGGATCATCAACCGCAACCTGCCTGTCGCGCTATCACGCCGTAAAGAGCCGAAGAGTATCAAAGGACGAAAGTAGTTCACGCAGAAAGTTAGTTTCCGCAATTTCTCGCTGCTTGTTCGCTCTCGCGCAAACTAGTTTTATTATTTTCCTGCTCGGAATAAGCTCACTTAATATTGACTGTAGCGACTGTGCATTGTCTGTAGATCGGCATCGATTATTGTTACATCAATGATTGAACAAATAAAATCGTAAAATTGAGTGAACCAGTCACGAACCGGTAATTTCTCGAATTAAAAACATAATAAAGAAATGCAGCCGGACAATGATTGAAGACTCCATATATTGGCAAAAAACATTTCAAGGAATCAACTTTTATTATTGGTTCCTCGATGTGTTAAGAGACAAGCCTACATTGACAAAGAAATCTAGCTTTAAAATCAAGAGCCAAGTTCCGGAACACTGAATGTTTCTATCTATGACAACTAAATAAATGCACGTTTGATTTAAGCCCTTTCGAAAATACATCTCTTCGATTAAAAACGCGCTAAGTGTTATAGATAAGCCTTTTCAAGCGCTTCCTAGCGCGTTGACGCGAGTCGAACGACATATGATTTCGATCCAATTTCGAGATTTTTGTTCCATTCACGAGCGTTCGTGTCTCGTCTCTCGTCCCTTTATCCAGTGACATTCGTTTGAACCTCTAACCAACGACACCGGCGAAACGGCGGGCACATTCGCTCTATATATCCGATGCCCCATGATCAAAGCTTAATTGAAAAAGAGGAGGCTGGTCCTGAATGCACTGGCGACTGATACCACCTGGAATAGATACCGCGCCGGCTTTTGCCTCTCTTGTAAGCGGATATATGGGTTAACGCTTTGATCAAAGGGCGAAAGGACCACCTAATTTTTGGGGGGAAAAATCAAGAAGCATTTTGTACAACATAGAACCGATAATTGATGGAACAGTCGATTACAATAGTCTAAGTCAAAAAGAGCATTTTTTTAAATTTTAAAATAAATTTCGAATTGTTCAAAATTAACTTTTCGTCTCCAAAAATAATTCCATAAAACTTTTTAAATACAAATAAAAGTAATCCTTACAATTGCATTTTTTATTAAGCCTAAGTTTTAAACTTTTAAAATTATATTGTTATATGGAATTAAAAATTTATTTAAAGACAAAGGATGTTCTGTGATTTTTTTCACGGAAAAAAATATATAGATATTGCTGCTTCCGAAAGTATTTTTTAGTTTCTAAGGTTGTAAATTTTGATAAAAAATTATGACAGAAATTCGGATTTAGCATAAAAAAAAGAACTGTGTAGTCTTGATTATTTTGTCGTAAACATTCCTAAGATCAGTTCTAATTCTGAGATCTTTAATTTTCGTTTACCCTCCCGAGATTTACATCGCAAACTGACATTTAAAAAGGGGAAAAGATATTTATTTCGGCCGGGAAATTAAATTCCTTTAAAAACGATAAGGAAAGGCAAAACAAGTAAAAATACGAAAGGTATAACATTGAATTAATGATATAAAAAAATATTATTATAGAAATATGATGATATATAAAAATTATGACAAAATTTTTGCGAATCATTCTTACAACGCCTTACATTAAAACGAAACGAACGGATTTCCAGAATTAATTATGTAACAAGTTCTAAAAGTAACTGCACGCGCAACTAGGACAAACTTTTGATTAATTACAGTACAATGCGGCATAGTTTTCTACAAGGAGTGCGCCAGAATAAATGAGTAAAATTGTAATAAGACGGATCGGCAAAAAAGTCAAGAAAAGTCATCATTTATTACAACCTCTTTCAAGTTTCAGTACGACATTTTTTGTGTAATTATGCTCAGAAATAATATTTCTGAATTATGAATCCTGTTAAAGTAAAACTTATTTTGAACTAAAACAGAACATATATTTTTATTAGCTATAGTATTTTTCTTGTCATAATACTGTATTTCATACTGTTTATTATTATCAATATAATACTATTATATCAATTTCTTTGTTTTTTGAAAATTTGAGACTAGAACTTGTTTATTTCAAATTAAAAGTTCAATATTTCTTTTTATGCTCTCAATTGGTCAGTGAAATACAATTTTTTATTATTATCGTTCAATATTTCTACTAAAGAGAAAAATTAATTCTGAATTGAATAATCTATTATTATAACTTTATTTATTGATTATGAAACTTTGAGTGTATCGCATCTTACCGGTGCTGAAATTCTTCCGCATTTTATTCTTTTCGACTAGGCGGAGCACAATGTGCTCCAGTTTCTAGCGAACCATTTATAATGTTTAACAAATCTTTCCTGCAATCTTTCCTTAAGAAAGATTCGATAAGACGTTAACTTTTATGAAAATTAAAATCAGCAATATTCTCGGCTAATATCATGTTAGAAATATTGTAGCGTGAAACACTGTGTTCATGCGTCATAAATCGCTATCGTATTTGCATTCCGATTGAGAAAGATACGCGGGCTTTCCTTGCGCGTGCATTAGATGCACTTATCGGAGCGAAGCAGTACTTTTGTAAACGTTCTTTTATAATATCTTTTATTACTTCAACTTTCATTTCGGCAAGATAATTAAATAAGGAATTTAGATATGTGAATTTAACATATGTCATAATAATAATTATGCTTTTTAAGTATTTTTCACAATTAAATTAAACGAAATTAAATAATAACAGATAAAATCTTCACAAGTATCCAATCTCACAATTTATCATTTATCCTGTTTATACAATTTCATATTTATTAATTTATTAATTATTAATTAATATTCTCGTTCAGATACACGAGATGTTTAAAAGACTACAATTGTCAATGTCATTAAAGGATATTATCGTGCATTATTAAAACTACATTAATTAATTCAACGGCGCACGAGAATAGTCCCGTATGTACTTTTGTAAACGAAATTATCGTGACTGAAAGCTCTCTTTTGATTTCTCGTTCGACGTGATTTAGCGCTAATTGACATCGCCTTGGTAGAAAGAAGCTTCTAATTGCTTTAACACTGCCGTTCAAATGTGACTATTTCTAGAAACGATGTTTGCTCATAATGCAACAAAGAAAGATAATTTAATCTAATTATAAGGAAAGAAGATTAATTTCTCGCCTGTATGATTTTCGTATAATAATAAATGACGATATTACGTTATGATTGAGATTTTTATCTAAAGTGAAACGCATTCGACGCTCTTTGAATGAATTACTGTCAATTTACTACATAACAGTCATTTTCAACTTGACTCTTAAACTACGTACAACGCTTACACGATAATCGTATTTATCGCACGATCTAATACGGCTATCGGCCTGTTTTAGATATCATTCAACAAGACTGATTTTTGCGTTAAATTGCGATATATGCTCGCAGTGCTTCTGGATACAGTCTCAATCCGATTATATTTGTTGGTAACAGAAGAAAAAGTGAATGAAGGTAGTATAACGGAGCAAAACAATGTGACGCTTGATTCAGAAAATTCATTCAGTGTATCAGGTTGATTGAACAAGCAGAGAAAAGCAGTACAAATGTACAATCGCTGGATTATAATTTCAGTATGGGACGATAATTTAAATATATCGTATCCGTGCGTTTCGACGGATATAGTTTTCAGCATTCTTTACACTCGCCGAGATTTACATTTCCGCGTTCTCGCAAGATCGCAAAGATCGCTGGAAACCTCCACGGTGCATATTTACAAATGTACTCCGGAGGAGATTCCCTCTCTCTTCGCCGCCCCCGTGTTCCCCGCCACTTCAGATGTCGAGCATCGACACACAGAGTTTGACTGCCATTCACGCAGAAACCGTCGATTCTCTCCGAATTACGAACCCCTTTGTCCCTCATGCACCCACTTATCTCTCCACCCTCGCTAATTTACATCGTAAAACACTACGAGGACGAGATCTTTCCACGGCCGTCAAGCGCGACGCTGGCGCGAATCGACGTGACGCGGGATCGCGGATCCCGCGTGTCCGCGAGGGAGGAAGAGCGAGAGAACGTAACGCTCCGATCGCGTTTCACGGACCACTGAGGGGAAGTCACGTTCGTCGCGGTGGCAGCGGCGATGTCGGAGTTGCGTCGGGCGCATACGTCACATGCGCGCCTTGCGCGCGGCGCGGCGCGGCGCGACGCGACGCCGTGTCCTCGTCGACACGATAGCGAATGGCACTGATACTCTCGTAGAGGGATGAGTGAGCACTCGTAAAGTGCCAAATCTGAGAGGTCTCAGATTATACAAGTCGACTTATTCGCTTCGGAAACTACTAGATAAATTCGGAATTATTAAGTTTCCGTGCGAGACACTTCTGTTAAGTTCTGCTTCAAAGTTACGTAGTCTCTTTAAAAAGAGACTTGGAAAATTCGTCTCCGGTTTAGATTAAAAACACGATGAACTCACGGATGACTATTTGCTTGATAAAAATTGTTTTAAAATTATATTTCCGATTAACGCGGCTCCAAAGTACTTTCGGCGAAACTTTTGCGCGAATGTTTACGCAATATTCGTGCCATTCTTACGATGTTACAACGGACAATTGAACGAATTTTGTTCTGACACGATGATTTATGTCCACGCAGATTCGTCCCCTCCTAATAATACGATTCCGTGTATCTCCGCCGCACTCGTGTATCTTTATTGCTGTCGTTCCATCTCGCCGATCCAAGACATGTGTCCACGCCACCGGAAGTGTCCATTAGACGAGAAGGAACTTAACAGTCTACGTACGTGTCAATGGTGAACGGCCAGTCGTTATGTTGCATGCTACAACGTTGCGATGCAATCGTGATAAGCTTCGTATGCGAATCGTCGTGTAGTGAAGTATATTTTATCGATAATTCCGAGAGATTCCTTTTGATGTTGACGAGATAGATTACGGCAAAACGTGAACCAAAAATAAGTCATCACGCAGCACGCTCTTGATTAATCGATTCCATCTAAATGAATTAATCCGGCATAGCGTCGTTACGTAGGTGCCGTTTGCGGACGGTAGTTATGCTGAGAATTTTAGTGAAATTCCTAGTGACCGTAATAATTTCTAGGGCCCTTATCGCATTATCGTGATAACGTGCGCCGCGAGTTTGAGAAAGTTCTTCATATACAATGCGCCTTCGAGCTAATCCAATAACGTACGCGACAGCCTAGATCCGCAAAATGTTCTCAACTATAGAGAGGGAACAAACTAAAATTGAATAGAGATATCTAATAGATATAAAATATCGAAAATCAATTTGCGAGAATCTAAGTTTATTAGAAATAACATTGCTTGATAAATAATAATGTTGCTTAACTGTTACATTATCTAATGCAATGAGCGATTGCGTTTTTTAAATATTAAGTGAATTACGTAGTTAAACTTATACGGAAAAAATGATTTTGCTGAAACATCTAAAATTTTATTAGATAAAGATCTGAAAATAATTTTGTTGGACTGTCAAAATAGTTATGTAGGACGCTCAAGCTGATTGCTTGATTAAGAGAGAAAAATTAAATTTTTTAGATTAACATAATTCTCTTTGTAAAAGATTAATTTGCCGAGAGTGAAAGATTAGTTTTAAAATATATAAAGTTTTTCTGATTAATTTAATTTTTTATTAGTATAAATATATGAGATTTTTCAACTGTTTTTCCGGTTCAATGTTTGGCTATATATACAACACAGAAGTTAGATCGAATCGCTGTGAAAGCAGAAAAGGATGCCTTCTAGTTTCTTAAAGTTCGCCTAAGTGAATTTTGGTTTGGAAACAACGATAGACTCTCAGAAGGTCGAAGCCTCTTCCTTCAAGGAGACGAGGCGCCGTCGCCATCGCTCACAAACAAAATCAATATTTAATTTTACGGACTTTTATCCATGGTCGAAACTGCACGGAAAGGACGGGTGGAAGAAAAGAGGAATAGCAAAGAAAAGCGGGGAATCTTTAAAACTCGATAAGGTTCGAGAAAATCGAGGTTGTTGGAGGCCCTTTTCGAATCGGAAACGACCTATTCACGCGCGCGTTTACAAATACGCACGACTACCCCCGACGTGTAGTTTAAATAGCATTTTCTCGCGAAAGTATCAGTCGTTCTATTCTGTCTCACAAATAAAAATATCTGCCGATTTTTCAAAGCTTGGATAACGTTACATAAAGAATAATCGCCGAGATCTTTTATTTATGCGCTATTAGAAACTAACGGTTCTAATCTTGAAAATTGATAAAAAAACATAATAGTATATATATATATATATATATATATAAAATATATAATAGTATATATATTCTAGAATATATTTTAAATTACAAGATTTTACATTAGTTTTATCACTTTGATTTTGTATATTGCTGTATATTAACAATATCATATATCATATTATAATACATATACTAATTATATCGTTGCTGATAGACAGTAAAATTGGCAGTTTATAAAAATTATTTTTTCATGTCCTAACTATTCTCTAATTACGTTTTATATATATATATATGTGTGTGTGTGTGTGTGTGCGTGTGTGTGTGTGTGTGTGTGTGTGTGCGCGCGCGCGCGCGCGCGCGCGCGTGCGTGCATACGTGTGTAATTTAATTACTTTAAATGTGTAAATAATATATAATTTAATTATTTTGAGTAAACCTTAAATTTTTGTCAAAATAGATATTAAAATCTCTTAGACGAATCAAGCTGATTCATTTCCGAGATATGCTTGATTATGTTTGCCGTCGTTACCGCGAAAATGGAAAGCCAGAGTGACTCCATAACATTAGCTCATCCTATCAAATGCAAATTTGATGAGGCAGAAAGGCTTCCACTTTCTTATCAAGGTTACCTTGCTCAGTGGCTTTATAATTACGTTAGACTTCGTTATTTGAATTTTTTATCTTATAATTAAGATTACGATTATGCAGCATAACTTATTGAATGTAACGAAGGCGGAAATTTCTGCGCTCTTGTAACGATTATCTTAAACTAGACGCGAAACCAGAACGGAAAGGGGCGATTGCGGCAACATCACTCGCATGTGAAACAATAGTATTACAGCCGGAGTAGAAATTCACGATTAGACGTATTCAAACTCAATTTGACGATCCCGAGAGAATTTCCCGGCGCGTCTGCGGCGCGTGCCGAATGACATACGAGCAAATTCGACCAATGACACATCGTTCGTCTCTATACTAATCTGGCTAAAAGAGATTAGATATATGGTCGCAGCCATTAATTCAGCGCGGTACCTTTCTCTCCAAACGTCCGATCCTTACGTTATATCTTCTCACTGTCTGCTAAGAACGCGAATGAAATAATTTATTTTCTAGCATATAACAGATTAATATGCACAGCAAATCTATCGAATTATCGAATATTATTTCACGTGGAGATTTTTTTTTTAAATAAAAATTCATAAACGCAAATTGTAATCCACAAACTCAATGCTCTCAATGCAGTAATAGAATAATTCTAATAAAAATTGTAAACTAGAAAGTGGAGTAATAGCTGTGTTTGGAGATTATTTTATAGCTTTATTCAATATTAATGCAACACGAGAGAAATGGAAGAACGCAAGAGAATGAAAATGCGAAGCTAAGAAATCCGTAGAACGTCTAATGACTTAGAACCAGCTATCTGGTAGTCGTCCCGCCATCAAAAATGTAGCACGTACACCTCGGGACGTACGGTCGGAGGAAGGAGAGAGATGATGAATCGTCGAAGGAACCATTTGTCATTGTCACAAACGATACGGAGAACGCAAGCTCGAATCGCGCCATTCAGTTCGCGCTCGGATAATTAACCAGCACGCATCTACCAATAATGCTCTCTCCACCAATAATGCGTCGTCATTTCCGTTTTGCTAGGAATCCCATTTCCAATCACTCTCTCATCGTCACCTAAATTGTGCAAAAAGAAAGAAATCTTTTTAGCGCGCAATGTTAACGCAATGTCGAACACTCTCACTGCGAAATCATTTTTCTGAGTTTTTGCGACGTTCCATTAGGAACTGACTGCGCGTTCTAGGACTAAAGTAGCTTTATTTCTTCCGGTTATGTGCTCCCTCGGATGTGTATTCCGCGAGAGTTACCTAACACTCGCGGCGAGACTGCCGCGACGTACGAATGCAACGTTGACAATATTGTCATAAATCCGTCCTGCCGCCGCTAGATATTCGTTATTTCAATGCTATTTTCGCCCTAACACTCTTCCGGTAAGAAGCGACTGGCTCTAACGGGAGCGACGAGAGCGGAGTGAAAAAGCGCAGCGCGAGTATAACCACCCCGCGTATATTAGAAGAGACGAAAGTTAGTCTTAATTTTATAAATAGCACTACCGGGAACAGACACTTATAGTTAATAAGCCTCCGGCGCGGAAAACGTTGTCGGGCCCCTTTAAGTCTCGTTCTGCGCCGCTAATAGAGGGAGAGATTAGAGCGCGAAGTGTAACAAAGATATAAATTTCGCATCCTAAAACGCAAATCCTAGCATAATAAAAGTAAAAGAGCTGAAAGAGATAAACGATAAACAAATGCAAGAAAGAATGAAAATGTAAAGTTCAACTTCATAAGAATACATATTTATTTAAATATAAAAATGTTTCTCAAACGATAGGCAATCATTATTAATTATAATTAAGATATGTTAGATATTTGTAAAAAAGAAATTATCAAGATTTTAAAATTTATAAATAGATTTATTAGATATAAATTCTTGCCTATCTAAAAAATTCTATTCTATCATTGTAAAAATAGAAAATCTTTAAATTATCTATCTTTTCACAAACTGTATAAAAAAAATTAAAATTTTATGAATGTTTTTACCGTTAGAGACACGCGGCTGTTTGAAATTCTGCGCGTCGATGGTTCTATTAAAACTCCTTGTTTTCAAAATGATAATACGGCCTCGAAATTATAAATATCTATACGTCGGAGGTAAATACATCTGGGAAAATGAGACTCTCGATAGCTAGCGCGAAGATGAAGATGAAGACAAAGTTGCCTCGCAGCTTCTCCACCTCGCGATATTAAGACACTCGAGACTCGCGCACGTCACGGTCCAATCTTCGCTCTATCTCGGTCCTGCACTCCATCTCGGCCATTTACATGCAAGATATTCCGGCGCGAGCGTACGTATCACAATTTGCATTACCTCTCTTATCCTCTCGCTTGCTCGTTCGTCAGTGAGGTAGCGAATATAAATTACGAGGAGGAGCAGACAATTGAAATCGGAATAATTTTGGTAAAATCGTAAATTTTCTTTCTCGCACTTTTGATCTTTCGTCGACAAGTAAATTCACGAGGCGGAGTTTCTTTCACGTTTATGACGTCGAAAAAAAAATTGCACTCACCGAAATTATACTGCTGTCGATATCTACTCTCACCGAGGTACAACAAACGAGCGTGAGATATCAGAGTGTTTGTAGGACCAATCGACAAAAGAAGAAAAACGGAACAGCTGAAATATTGCGAGTTAGGAGAAAACCTCGGTTGAATTTTTCAGGGGATCAGTTTAAACAACTTACGATCGTTTCCATCCGTTCCGCAGGAGGTACTCCTGCGTGTGCAGAAGGTGGTATCCTCATCACCCTTCATACCCGTTCGGTGAAATAGCCGAGCGGAAGAGGGGGATTTTCACTTTACGATTCTCTCACCTAATCCATATAAAGGTCGCTCGTAAGCAGGAAGGCTCGATCGTGACGAGTACGATGATAGGCCGCTCACTTCCTATCTCTCCCCCTTTCAGCCACCATCTCTCTCTTCTTTTTCGATTTACAGAGTATCTCGTTCGTCGTTTCGAGTCGATTTTAGCGCGTCGTAATTTGCAACGACGATCCCTCTTCCCAATAAACACTCGCGTAAAAACCAAATCTTGTACTTTTTAAAATACAGGTAAACCTAGAGAAATGTTGCTTTTCAGAATAAAAAAACTTCGTCGAGCAACGCATTAAAAGATACACTGGCGATATGTTAAAAAAATGCAACTGCATTTTACAGCCGCAAAAAATGCACGTAGAAATATAGAATTGCAAACACAAAAGATACAAAACATTGCATGGTTTCTTTGCTGTATCATCGAGATGTAAGCCTCAGTTTCGCGAGATGATTTATACAGATCTGTATAATAGGATAAATTAACAGGGTAACAAAAGAACTGTACAATAGGATAAATCAACAAGATAACAAAAGAAAATCTTATTTCTCAGTGATGGCAAATCGAGCGATCTCAATCGAGAAACCGTGGAAATCGTGCGATTGAGCGCAGAAGGAAGAGAAAAAGGGGCGCACTGGTCGCACGCCGGGCTCGACTAAATATATTGTATATTTAACTCACCGCGCGTCTATATACGTCTACCTGCGCGAGGTAGAGTTTCCGACATTGAATTAACTCGGAACAATATATCGCCGCCATTGTGTACCGGGCAGGCGGCATTGAGCTTCCGAGCGCCCGACTACTTCATTTATCAAGTTAAACAATAGAAGAGACTACCTCCCCCAACCGCCCCTGTCTTCGACCGTATCCTTCGAGGGGAGAAAATTTCTTTCTCGCGTCCCCCCCCCCACTAAATCTCGCGCTCTCGCTCGATTTTTCGTCATACCGTAACACTCGGCCCGACAGTTCGTTCGTGACAACATTCGTTACACGACGAGTCTTTCTGGGGGATGATAAAGTAAGGTCCACTCACGTATGATTACAAGATATTTCACTTTATCGCGCCAAATAGATTAAAAATGACAAGTAGACGTGACCTAAAATCAGTACGACGAATTTATAGTTTAGCACACGGAAGCGGTGTATATATAGTACACTATCGTGAAAATTCATCATTAATGAGATTTTTCCTCAATTGTGGGGAGCATCGAGCAACTCAAGACTGGCGGTAGATTAGCTCGTCGACCGCGGATTAAGATTCGCGCCGCGCGAATGGAGTTACGATGAATCTCTTTTCAATTAAATCACAAAGTTTCCCGACAGACGGGAGAGAGGTAACAGGGCGGGATAAAGTGATGACTAAGGAGAGAGGAAGGAAAGCCGGCCGGAGGGCTCTTCTCCACATTCTGGACGTTTATTGACGACCGTTATCGCTCCGAAGGGAGCCGCTTGACCAAATCACTCGATAAAAAGCCCATCGAACATCTTTTTTTTTTTCTCTTTCTTTCTTCTTTCTCACTTTCTTATCTCGATTTAAACCGCCCCCATTTCGATACCCGCGGGTCCCATTTGGTCAGTCAATTTCTTTGGCCCTCACTCTCGATTCACGCGATTGCTAAATTTCGGCGGTCTATCTTCTCTCTTTTCTTAAAAAGCTTTGATTTATTAGGCCGGTTCTACAATAGAGTCGTAAGTCGTAATCCGCAAGAAATCGATCGATCACAATCGATTATTCTTCTTACATTCGACTGTTATTGGTCAATTTCTTACGACTCTATTGTAGAATCGACCTTAGACATTTGGTCACTCATTTCGCGACACTTTTTGTCTCTCTCACGATGCTGTAGCTCTTGACGTAAAAAAATATCTTCATATCGTACATTTCTATTATACATATATTATTATATGAAATACTCTATAAGAAATGCATGTGACGCAGTTCTTTTATCGACATATTAATCGGAAAACCAAGAGTAGCTGTCAATATATAAAATAGTTGTTCGGAGGAAAGAGGTATCGAGAATAAGTGGAAAACAAAGCGCGAAAAAGCGTGCTCTCTGCCAACCGGTAAAGTTCCTCGAGATAACTTTCCAAGCTAAATGGGATCTGCTCGTACGATCAACTTTTATTTTCACAAAATAGAGAAAAAGAGAGAGACTAACGGCCGGCTGCGCGGGACCTTGGACAAAAAACAAAGGGGTGCGTTAATCGAACTTGGAATGGAAGCTTTTAAAATCTCTCAACGCCGGACAAAAGAGAGCCCGCGATAATTGCGCATATCCATTTTATGTTAAGGCGACTGGGCGACTTTGAAAAGCGAAGAAGTGACATGAGCATTTAATACCATATTAAAAGAATAAAAAAGCCGGAATAATTGCTTTTGTATTAGACATTTTAATTTAGCGTGCGCGACTGCGGGCACATAATAATAAATTATATATACTCACTTAATTATTCATAATTGTGTGTATCTATATGTAAAGAACGATTTTGCTGAAATATCTAAAAATTTAGCTAAATACAGACTTGAAAGTAATTTTGTTGGATTATCAAAATAATTATATAGGATATTTAAACTGGCTGCTAGAATGTCGAAACTTTTTACTGCATTGCTCATCACGCTTAAATTTTCTACATAATATTTTATCATCCTCCATATTATTTTAATAATCCGACAAAATTGATAAAATGATTTACCTAAATCTTTAGATAGTTTAGCAAAATCATTCTTTCCGTGTATTTGTCGAATTTTTTTTTCATAACTTATACATGTAGGATAACTCTGACATTTATGCCGTGAAAATTAGAAAAAAATAGAAAAAATGAGCGTAATTTGCATGCAATCATTCTGTATATCTTTATGTTATATTAGTATTGTGTGATCGTGATTTCAGTTTTTTACTGTTAATATTAACGAAACCATTGTGAGTTGAATCAATTTTCAATGTCGCAAGTAGCTCAATCATTATTATAATCTATAAAATGATTACTGTGAGGAGTGTAAAAAGTGGTTATTTCGTGATATATAAGTATAAAGAAATAGTAAAGGTGAAGTATAGCAAAATACAAGTGTTTAGCTCTTGCATTCTTTGCATTCAGCTTGATGTCTTGTATATTTTACTTACTTTGGCACGGCATTTTTAGTGCACATAGTTTATGCCACAATACAGATTTATGAGTAGGGGAATATAATAAGAAATATTCAAAATATTATTCTGCGTTAACACGTTCCGTGCCAAGCCGTTTTTGCTCGACTTTTCGTTCAGATCATGTTTGATGTTTTGATTAAAGATTGATATCACATAATATTTCATCACATTATCAATTCATAAGTAATTAGCTTGTATATAGTAGTTCACATCATGTACCTTCTTTTGGTGGAAATATATATTATAAAATATACGTTTTTAATTTAGCGCATTAAATGTGTCAGCGTGTACTACCGGTGATACACGCGGCCTGAATGGAAAGTTTGAAAATGAAACGTGTACCATCGATGATACATGGCACGGTATTAATGAATAAATATTGATGTGTTAATAAATAATAGCAATAGATTATATACGTATATTATTTCATATATGTATATATATATATATATACGTTTCTTATTCCCTATTATTCTTATTCTTTAATAAAACTTTGTAAACACGTTTTATAAGTTACTGTGCTATTTTATGTTTTTATTTATAAGCATTATTTGTAAATTTTTTATGAGTCATATATCTCACGTATGAATAGCCGTATATTTCTATAGATATGGCAAAAATGCAAATATAAGAAAACAATTTTTTCTTAAATATAAAAAATAAATATTTCGTATTCTAATTTTTGTATAATAGTAGACAATATAAAGTTTTTATTGGTATAATTTATTTGCCTTAAATATAATAAATAATACTTGATAAATTAAGTTTTCAATGCGACATATATATCGAAGTTATCCTATGTGTTGAATAGATTTTTGCTTTTCAATACCTCTTATGCACGGAACGAAGTTAAAAATATTTATAAAATATTTATAATATACTCAAAAATGTATAAAGTACGTAATCTGTATTCATATTCAAAGCTAATTTATGTAGAATCGTGAGATGTAACTTGGACATGCAAAAAATTTTGCCAGTCACTGTATCACAAATAACGATTGAAGAAAGATTGACGTTTCTATCTACCTAAGCCACGATGGATCAGTATATCATTTTTTGACAGATAAATGCCGAATGGTAAACAAGGGGAAGAGAATGCGGCGGAAGTGAAAGTGGAGGAAACATAGGAAATCCGAAAAACGTAGGAAATTGCGCGTGGTCTCGTATATCTCGAAAATTGGATTCGAATCGAGAGATTCGATGGCCATGATAAATTCTCGTGCCGCCGAAGAGAATTTCGCTTGCTTCCGCTTACTTCCAAGCTTCTGCGCAAGCAACTTTTGCAACGTGTTCAGTTATATTCAGTTATTCAGTTCTCAACTATTTATTTCGTCAATAATAATTTCATAAGTTGTCAGAAAATAATTTTAATTTTAATTTTTCGAATATACGAAAAGATATTAAAAATATGTAAGTAAATTTTATACATATTATAATTTCGAAAACACGTAATCTTCATTAATTTTATTAAATACCTCTTATTTATCGGTCAAATTTATTACTGTTATACAGTGCATTATATTTAAAATTTAAATATATATATATATAATGTATATATATATATATAATTTTTACTAATTATATGACAATCGCAAAGAATATTATATAATATTATGACATAACATGTGTTTCCCGTATATATTTCACGTTAAAATATGATTCAGTTCTAATAAATTTTTCTCTCTTTTCTATAGTTTTATTCGTAGAAAAGAGAAGAGAAAGATACTCTTATCGCGTACGCGAGGGCGAAAGTGCCATGTGCTGAAATTCTACTTTGTCGTACTCGACGGCGTCGACAGACGATATGTAAACGCACAAAGAGCAGTAGACGAGAAAGGGTACAGTCGCAGAAGAGAGAGAGAGAAAGATGGATAGGGAAGTCGAGACGAACTACGAGAGATGTATGTTTCATGGAAGATACAATAGAACAAGCTTCTGGACTTGCAAATCTAACAGAGGATATTCTTTTACGCGCATGTTCTTTCCGTCTCTTTACTAAAATAAAATATTGACCTTTTGATTCGAAGGAACATATGAGTGCAATATGAGTATCGGAAAATGGCCATAAAAGAGAGTGTCATATAGAATTGAGACTCTCCAAAAGATTATTTTTCAAATAATAGAAAATACGTAAAAGAAAAGCGAATTAAATAATTTTCAATCCAACAATTTCTATTTTACTTACTGATAAAAATTATTTGAACATATTACACGTTTTCGATTTTATTTGACGGATAAAGTTTCTACGTCGACCTAACAACTATCCATTTTACGCGAAGCTTTCAAATACGCTTTGCACAATGACACGCAGAGTGGCCTGCGAGGAAAGCAGCAATGAAACGCACTTCGTGATCCACGAACTGTACACGCAAGGTTCGGCTTGTACGCGTTGCAATATGTAACTGTCGCAACGCAAGCCAATAAATACAAGCTTTTTTCCTCTTTATTTTCTCCCGCAAGGATAAATGGATCGGTCGGACGTGAGCTTTAGGTTCATCATACGGTTCGACGGATATGCCAGGATATGCGATATAGTCTTTGTGTCAAATTAAAAAAAGAGGAAAAGTGTAACAAACGCAAAATTGTGTTCTCAAAAATACTTTCCACGAACATATCGTTAGAATTATTGCTATCAGAAAATTGCTATAAAAAAATAACTAAGCTATTAAATACTGACTAAATTGAAGACCGAGGCTCGTTGGCACAAGAGGCAAGTTAGCATTGCATTTCCGTTTATAGCGTTAAAGAAAAGTTACCGCCAAATATTTTTTTTTAGTATATACACAGATATTTTTCCCTAAGTTTTACTTAAATCAAGTAATATTTTACAATAAAAAAAAATGAAAAATCTGATTTAAAAGGAAGAAAGTAAACCGAGCGTTTCAAAATTTCATATTAATGTTTTTCACTTGAGAAAGTAAATTTAAGTGACGTATTGTTAGTTAAAGGAAAGGTTTTTTCTGTTACTACATACATGTATTATTTTAAATAATTTGTTGTAATAAAATGAATGAAATCAACATAAGAATGCGAATGTTGATTCGGTAAGTTTAACTGTTACTGCGCGTGTAAGAAGTGTGTGAACATTCTATTATAACTTAACTCGGATAAAATGCTTTATATTTAATATTTCTATATTAAATATAATATTTAATATTGCTATATTTTTATATTAATATATTAAAGCAAACCACATTTAAAATAGTTTTCTGTAACACATTTTGCTATTTTATCATTATAAAATAACATTAAAAGATACAATTTTTATCAAAAAATACATATCTACGATCTGTTTTTTATTTTTATTACGTTTTCATTTTAAATAGAGTTTATGGGCAACTTATGTCCATGTATGTATAAACTTACTCCATCATTGAGGCAAACTAGCTGCGATGCATGTTTGTATTTCACTTATTATAAAGAAATTATAGTGTACAGAATCATTTGTGGCATGAAAATATAAAGAAAGGTTCTCTCTTTATTATATCAAAAAATACAGTTTAATCATAATAATTAGTTGTTTAAAAAGTCGAAATTGTGAAAACTATGCCAACGAGTCCGTTATCGAAAATGCGCCCCGAATGTGCTTTTTGGGCAAGATATATTTTTTGACTTTTGTAAGAAATATAATTTTATATACCGTTTGTCGGCCGACTAAAATTATTAATATTCAGTAAATACACAACGATCGTAAAATAAATTTGCCTCATCGATATTCGTACACTCCGTAGACAGACCATGTCCATTGCGTCTGGGTGTGAGTGTAATGGATGCGAGAAAAAATCAATTGCCGCCCAAGGGCTTTTAATCACCGGAGCCTGTCCTTTCATTTCCGGCTTGTGTCGGCTGTCGAAAAGTCTCAATTCCTTTTTTTCCCGGCGCCCAGCATCAGCGGCAGGTTTGTGAAACGGTTGTATATGACAAAAACAGAATGAAAATTCAACCCTCCCTCACATTCTTTCTGTCACACAGATGGATTGTACGAAAATAGGAACAACGCGTGAATTATTTAACCTTTTTGCGGTCGACGAGTCTCATTTTTTTAACTCTAATTTAAACTCTTGCATTACCGTAAATTAAAAAACGAAAACAAAGTGAGCTTTAATAACTAGAAACCAATAGTTTCTAATAACTAAAAAACAAGAATTTCGACATAAAAGATATAATCTATCTATTTAATAAGACTTAACATTATTAGCAGACGGATTGATGCATAGCTTTCGGAAAAATATTGGCATATTATCAATTTAACATGGCAATGAGATACCAGAAATAAACGACTAAACAAAACAACTAAAAAATCTTGTTGAAACTCTCTCGTAAAAAATAAAAAAATAAATATATCTTAACATTAAACATTACCGAAGAAGAAATAAATAAATTTTTGTCAATTTTCTATAATATAACTCGTGACTGTCTCTTTCGAGAATGAGAGTACATATAAATTTTTATTCAAAATAAAAGATATGTAAGCAATATAACGTATCATCATTAAAAAAATATGTATAATTTCAGATTAATAATTTTATTAACGCATTTTAATTTATCGTTTTCATTTAATTCGCTAAAAAGTTCTGCTCGAGACATGACGCAATAGGTTTAAGAGGTTTTCCATTAACGCATTCCGGTGCGCGAGCAGAACAAAATTCCGACGTGATTAAAATTCGAAATTACTTATTACTCGAGCACAAAGTAGACACCGCGGTCGAAATGAAAGCAGCGACATGGCGGGCAAATGATATTAACGTGTCGGTCTGTCTAGCAGTCCCGAGTTAAAAAGAGTCCATCCGGAGAACACGGCCTCGGCCCGTTACGCGCGAGCTTTATCGTACGTCAGGTAGAACAACCCCTCAGTGCCTCGATCCCTCCGTTATATAATATCTTTCCCTTATATATGCCGCGACTGCGAAAACGTTTCCTCTCTGTCTGAGAGACAATTTCTTCGAGATTCACGAAATTCTGAACTTCAGATACCGTTTCTGAACTTCAGATACCGTTCCGTGATGTAGAAAACCGAGGTATCGAAAGGCGAAATTGGATATAATATCGCGATACCGAATCACCAATTTTGAGATTTTTAGGAGAATCTACTTTTGGTATATTAAAGAAAGTTACACGATATATTTAACGTGTTCTGATTATGCAAGTAGCAAAGTCGAAAAAATAAGTGAATGTAATTTAAAATCGAACGAATGCGAGTGTGAATCGGTTCGCATGGATTTAAAAGTTAAAGAAGGTCGCGCCCGGAAAGAGACTGCGCTTTTCAGGCGGGTGATATAGCGCTACAAGAACGAGAACCGCCCCAATTTACGATTACGAGGCACATGGGAGCTCAAACGAAGGGTTAAACCGGGTTTAATCAATTCTCGCTGAAATGTGCCCCGCGTATCTCGACATTGACGGTGGATTTACTGAATTCCACGGCGTAGAGCGAGCGATCAAGAAACTGCGAAGAATAGATCGAAACGCATTCAAAATTACAAAATAATAAACTATTAAAAAAAATGCAGCCAAAAAAATAAAACACAAAAACATTCCGTATATTAGAAAAAATTATACAAATTAAACAAGCAAATTATAAAAAATTAAGCATATAAAAATTTGATATATATACTCTTAATTCATAATTATAAAAAATGTACAAAATGTAGAATTTAATGTTTCCCTGTATAAAACCATAAAAAGCTTAATAAAATATATAACGTTATATAGTATTATATTATTTACTATCATAAATTTTTCTCATATTTTTGAAAAGAATTACTTGCACCGCTGTTCCGACCTCAATGACTCACATGAAGTATCTGTCACATGATATTGCAATTACCATCCGATAACAACTTATTCAAATACAGATATGTATCATACACCTCTATAAATACGAGTTACGTAAACCGTGATTTAACTATATAACTATATATTATAAGATCATGCGGTTATTATATCAGATAAAAATGATATATATAATGCCAAGAATTATTCTTGTTTTCATTTGTTGTGGAATTTGTTACGTAGATTATGTCACGAGACATAGTACTGCTTTGATCCTTTTTATTTCGTTGTTGGACAATCTCATTCGAGGAAATATCTTGAAAAATATCGAAAAGTTTGCTACTCGTGGTTCAGGTTGAACAGTTTTTCCTACACCTCGTCTGTTCTCTTCCCATCCGTAAACGATAACGCGGCGGACCGCAATCCAACGCGAAAAAGTCAAGGAAGCTACATTTAACCGATGGCTTACTATTTTTCGGATGCAATTCCTTCGCGGCGCCGAAGTTTTCTCGTAGCCAGACAGAATGCCCGGCGTCGCGGCGCCGCTCTCGCAATACAGTGAAACGAAATAGAGATAGACAGAGAGAAATATCGTCTTCTATTGCGCTTTAAGAATGTTCGTTAAAAAAAAGTATATAGTTTAATAAAAAAGTATATAGTTTAAATAAAGATATTAAGTTACATATGCTTATATTCTTGCGTTTCATGTAAAATATATAATAAAACACATATAATTTTTTAAAGTCAAATGTATACGATATAATTAAGTCTTTTAAATAATAAATTTGTTAGACAATATCACACACATACAGAAACTTTTCAAAAATTTTTTTATAAATTATTTTATAAAAACGTAAAAAAAATAACGTTTATGAAAATTTTAATTCCTTTTTCATATATGTAATTTTTAATACATGATTTTATTTACGTAAATTCGTCATTAAGCAATTCGTTATTAAGAATTTACGCGTATCTGAATAAACAGTAGCCAATCGGAAACTGATTACCACGCTATGACAATATTATCCATATTTCCATTAGATTATCATGTTACTTATGCATAGGATATCAAACGCATAAACTATGCGATAAAACCAGGTCAAGCTAAGTGAAGTAATCAAGATTTCTCGGAGTCACTCCAATGATATCTCAGTGATAAAATGCTTATTTTTAAATAATTCTTTGATAATTATTGATTAAATTTATTTATTTATTTTTAAATATTTTTAAACATTTACAACAAACATGAATTGGATGATTATTGACCATGTTCATTTTTCTAACTTTTACGACATTAATTTCATCATTAAAAACTCATCGTGTTGTCTCGTTTATTAGGCGGCCTCAATTAGTCCATTTGACCTTACACAGCTAACCATATTAATTAAAATTCATGGCCAATTATAAAACGGAGCACTCAAGTGTGACCGTTGTGCAATTGAGTCGTCGGTTTGATTAGCTAAGACTAATGTAAGACTTGTATCTCGTATGTTGTTATGAATCAAAAGGCATATTAGATGAGACATTTAGAAAAAAGTTATCACAGATAAAACACAGATGATTCAATAATCATATTATGATTAAAGATCAACTAAAGATATATTTAGCTGATTGTAATAAGCGGACAATTACTTTCGTGCTGATCTCTAAAACTATCAATGAATAAAAATAAGTAGGCTAAAAATTCAAATGTAAAATTGCTTTATTTAATAAAAAAGTTAATAAAATTAATTAATAATTATTTTTCATTAAATAAATTAATTGAAATTATCCATTAGCAAAATATCTTTGATTCATTTTATGCATATCGCATAAATATATTTATGCATATTGCATACTTCTCGTACTAATTTGTATAATATTTAATTGAAGCATATAGAGAGACGCAAATTTTATTTAAAAAATATTAAAAAAAAAATAAACAGATAATTTTTTCTAACAATTTTTTGTATTGTGTTTTATAAATAATTTAATTTTTATCATAAATATGTACAGAAGGTATAGAAATATATTGTAAAAATCTATACTGCATTATTACTCTTATGCATACCGTGAAGGAACTTAAATAAAAATTTTATTTTTTAAAAACATTACGTTTCAATTTGCTTCTTATACTCTTTCAATGTTTTTCATTAATTGTTAAGCTCAAAAATTAAATCCATTATAATACTACTTAATAAGATAAAATTTCAAAATAAAATAAATAAAATAAAATAAAATTAAATATATTATAATACTTCATATTATTCTCTTAATTGTGTTTCTTGAAAATCGTGTATTTGATCATTTCTATCGAATATAAAATATTCAGTAAATTGATATCAATTCCAAAATTAAATATTTTTATTAATCTGTTTTAGCTTTTATCCATTTCAAGATAACAGATCTTTATAAAATAAAATATTCATTTCTTATTTTTTATATACATTTATGTCTGTTATAATTTTCACAAAGATCTATTATATATTACTTTAATAAAATAATAAAAAATAATATATCACTCACACCGATGCAGCGGAGTTGCAACGTTGAACTGTAAAATAGAGATACATAAAGTTATGCAATACCCGGACTAATTAATATCTAAAAAACTAATTACGTATAAAATAACTATAAATTATTACTATTGCAAGTAAATAAAATAAAAAAATGATAATTTATTTACTTTATGGTTGCTCTACCGTCATTTGATGCTTTCTCCTCCTCTAATATTAGCACTCGTAATACTCGCACAGCACACTCGCGTTAATTACAAACACGCGTAGTTATCAGAATGAAATATTCGCGCGACACTTTGTACGGTACTCCCGATGTTAATCACGATGTACACTTTACTACGTCACAATGAAATTCTATCGAAATGTGATCAAAAATAATGCATACGAAAAAAATTGAAACTCTATGATTTCGCTCAATAAATCTCCACAAATCTCGCAAATTAATACAATAAACCATGTGATATTAAAATCGAGTTATCGGCTAATTCAGCTGTCCATCATCCGATGAGATACAATCAAAATTCAGTATTGCATATGCACAATGTATTTCAAAAACGTAAATTTAATGAAACGTATGTATTATATTATTAATGAACGATCAATACATCGCGGTCTTCCATTATTTGAATTATGCGCTACTCATGTGTTAATCCGCGCTCTCAATCCGCAAGTGAACAAATTATATTTAAATTAGCAAAAAATTTGAAGCTCGATACAAAATACATTTAAAAAAGTTAAGACTCATTGGGTGAAATTATTATTGAACATCGTAATGAAGCGATGCTCTACAATTCCCATCCTCTATCGCCTTTCTTAAATGAAATGAGCAAACCGTGTGAAATATTTCGATCGAAAAGTTATCGAAAAATAATAGTCATCAATTGCGAGAATTAATCAATCGTACGTTTTTAGACAGACTAATTGTTCGTAAAAAATAATCGTGTTTCGATAGATAAACGCGGAATAATACGCATCGCTACCTGTTCGTTTGAGTCTCACCTTGCGAATGATGATACAGCGCGGCGCGTTTTGTTTTGTGGATTCATTAGTCGTCTAAAATAATGATTTCATTCAATCGAAAGAGCATTTTGAAATGGAAATACGTCGAATCCTACAATTGACAAGAGAACAAGAGAACTTGCTTCAATTTAATTGATATACAGCTAAAATTTGCTACTTGTATTATTGTAATAATTTTTAATAAAACTTAAGCTATAAATGGTTTCATAAAGCCAGAGAAAGGCTCATCGCCACTGCGCCAGAGTTAAAGTATAGCATCCTAATCCTCGGCACCAATTCTCCAAACTTGATTTCGAAGTTTCGTGAGCTTAACTACTAATTGGGCGCAATGTCCGCGGGTCTTGGCACTACTATCCGACACAGACGTCCGTTACTACGAGAACTTTGCAGATTGTAATTCCCTGTCTCGCTCTGTCTGCCTATTTTATCAAATGTACACACAGACACACTTGGAAAGACATACATGTAACATTACTACTCGCTGTGTATCTCTATTACGTTACAGATGGAATACCTATCGACAAGTTGTAAAGGATACCGTAATTAGAACTCTCTCTCGATAGACATAGATAAATAGATAGATAGGTAACTAGATCTAGAATTAAAGTTATACAAAACTATGATAAAATTAATTCTTTTTTAACAGAATCTATTTTGCAAAATTATGAAAAATTTCAACATACTTTCACGAATTTTCACAGAATTTTCAACAAACAAAAATTGGAGGAAAATAATATCATCGTAGATAAATGTCCTGATTGAATTTGTGTAAATGTTTTATTTTCTATAAAATCATATTGATTGGAATCTATAGATCCCGGAATCGAAAATCAGGTAACAACGAACTGATTGAAATATTAATTTTTCCGATTGTGCGGTAATTTCAAATCTGTATTGAATTTTATATCGAATCCCAAAGATGTGTTTGAAGAGATATTCACCTTTGTAATAATAAAAAACACGTCATTGTTTCGTTTTTTTACGTTCGAAAGATTGACGTATTGCCGCGTATTACAGATTCAAACCAGTTGATTTAGCATCACGTCGATTCCGCGGCAATAGCACAGTGACACGTGCGAAAGCTTTCGATAGCGATCCATTAGGATGAAAAATTAAAGAGTATAGGCGCAGCGCGAGTCGATCAACAAATTAACCGTTCGAAATATGGCGCACGCACTCAAGACAGGCACAAACAAATCAAGATAATGGCGGATATTTCACGCACACGACAATGCTAATCGTTGTCTGACTCGTATAGGTCCCGGGAGATTCGAGCGTGTGCGTCCGTCGTTCGTGTCGATATAGAGACGAGTCACCTATTCGTCTTTATTTATCTTGTCTCGTACATTTTTCTCTACGCTAAAAACTTTTCCATCAATTTTTGAAAGTTCTTGTGTGTGTGTGTTTGTTTTAGTTATATGTTACAGAACTAATAAAGACCCAGAAAAAAAAGTAATAATATCCCAAAAGGGATATTCGTAAAAGAAGAGGAAAATTTATAAAAAATAGAGAGAGGAAAACGTGCTCTATCACAAAAGACACACATATTCATAAAAGAAGAAAAAGGTCCTTTTCTTTTTGTTTCTATGTAACGCATAATAAAAAATCAGTGAAGAATAAAAATTGCAACGGGCAAACCGATTTTTATTCTATGTTATATAACTATTAATATCGTTACTTTATATTAATGCAAAATTTTCCTTCCTCCTAGGGATTAAAATAAATGAATTTTTTCGGAAAAAAATAAATTAACGTGAAAATCAGCACGAGAACAATCAAACGCTGACTAGAGTGAAGAAAAAGTATGATAACTGATGGCATATAATATAAATTTTTAATCGGTTTAATTACAAACCGTTTGCCAATATTAAACGTTTCATTATCGGAGAAAGTAATGAAATTATCGTCGAACAATTCCGTATTTTAATTTCGTTGATATTGATTTTAATTTCGATGTTATATTATTGTTCGCTTACAAGGTATATTCGAAAAGCGTAGCTCTCAATGTTGTATTTTAATTTACAAGATATACAAAAGAGAAATGTTTCTTTTTTCAATACAGCGTATTTTTGTTTAGAAAAGTTGCAAGGGGCAAACTGGTTTTTATTTTCTGTTACATAATTATTAATACCGTTACTTCATATTAATGAAAGACTTTCCTGCCTCAGGGATTAAAATAAACGAACAAATATTTGTTCGGTAATAATAATTCATTATATATTTACTTTAGTAAATAAATATGGTACGTGGAAAGAACGATTTTGCTGATGGATCTAAAATTTTGCTAAATACAAATCTAAAAATAATTTGGCTGGATTTTAAAAATAATGAGCAATGCTGCAAAAAATTTTGATATTCTAACAATTTGAGCGTTCTATTTAATTATTTTGATAGTTCAACAAAACTACTTTTCAGATCTGTATCTAACTAAAATTTTAGATCTTTCAGCAAAATTCGTTTTTTCCATGTAGGACTAATTCTTCGACTATCAGACATCCTTTGAAATCCATATTAGTGAAGACTCGTGGTCTATTGGTGTGGGGACTTCCATTAACGCCATACGTGCGAGAAATCAATATTAATATGAGCTACATACACGATGTCCCATATCTAGCAAGCCACCTTCTATCTAAATATTCTTGGACAAATGTAAGACCTTTGCTCCAAATAAAAAATATCTCAATTATTTTTAGTTTGCAACTGCTAAAGAATTCCTCGAAAATTAAACTTCAGAAATACAAATGCATTTAATAAATAATTCTTTTACCTTATTGAATTTATAATTTATAATAATTAATACTAAAATCCGGAAACTAATGAAATAATAAATTTTCTCGATATCTTCATATTCTTTTAAAGAAAGATCGATTTCAAGTCAAAGAGTTCGTGAGTGAAGAATAGATCGCTAGATCTGGGACATACTGTACACTGGGAAAGCTTAATAGCTGTTGGTACACGTCGCTCGAAAATGGAATTGAATAGAGAAGTGTGCACGCTCGAACAATATCCCCTCCCTGTCAGCGTACCGTATTGTACGTTTGCCTGATAATGAGACATCACGGTCAGTTCAGTGCAGCCATTATTTATAATCCACAATTGATTCTGCACACACTCTCCTTTCTCTATTCAAGTCGCTATACAATGCAATATACATGTGCCCTCATGCACATCGCGTTAAACTACATGCACATCGGATGAGTGATAAGCGACGTGTTGCGAACAGTGAAGAAGATAAGCTCGTGTATTAAACAACTCAAGCACGTGTAATTTTAATAAATTTACGCAAACATTTCAATATGTTCCACTTTTATTGGATCAATGGCAGAATGTTAGGCGAACTTTAAACGATCTTTTCGGAAGAAAAAGAGAAGCCTCGAGAGAAAAATTTTATCTTTTTCTTAATTTTTCTCCAATATTATATGTCTTCAAACTTATCTTGAAATTTTGTTAAAATCCGCTTATTATCTAAACTTTAAATTTTTATTCACGTAATCGAGTTTTTTTTTTATTTTCGTCTATTTTTATATGTTTACGTAAAAATGTTTTATGTCGATACACAAATAATTGTATTTTAAATCCGCTTTTGCGTTACGAAATATTTACTATTCAAAATGAAATTATCGCACATGAGGGTAAGAAAACTTATTGCCTCGTAAATCCGTTTGAGATCCCTTCCGTGCGAAAGATAGCCCCAAGATACATCAAGGATTTCGTCTTAAATTTTGCACGCGCTCGGGGCACGCGGCTCCTTGCTTCGATAAACAGCACCCGCTTTCAGCGAAAGGTTGCGCCGCAAGAAGAAACGCACGGCGAGGTTGAATATGTTAGCTATGCAATGTGAAAAATAAATAGAATCGTTTTGACGTTTGTTCGCCAATTTGACGTCGTTTCTAAAAGAATATTAGTTAGAATTCTGACGTAATCATTCGAATTATTATTCATCCTAAATACTTTTCCAGAGTAATTTAATAAATTTTACACATTAAATTATTTTCAGGTAAATACTGTGCAGAATAAAAGTAACATAGAATAAAAAAAATTTCAAAATATGTAATCGGTTTGTAAAATATTCCTTCTGCCGATCGCGCTGCGAAGCTTGAGAAATAATAGAAAGTCGCAAGCTCTTGTCCGCAAAATCTCCCCTGTGGCAACTATAAAAAGTATGCGAAAAAAGATATCATCTGGACCATCCGCGCATTGCGACACGAATATGTATCCACGATATGGTTTAGCCGATTCGTTGTTTAGCTCTCCACTCTGTTTGCTATCGGTGAGAAATAAAAACCGTTGTAACGCGGCGGGGATGGGTGGTACGTATTGTGGAAAAGTTCGTAAAAAAAAAAAAACTGTCAGCGATATTACGACGTGTCCGCCGAGGCGGACGTATAATTTCCGGTCTGACGTTGAATCCTCGTCAACATGTGCTCCATACATGTCCATTCCGCTGTCGCGGCCCGACGTATGTCCCACCGTCTCTTTCGCGAGGCAGTTTGTTTGCGTTAAGCCGCGTATACGTCTAACGAATGGCTGAACAAACCTGAACATACCATCAGGGAATCAAATCGAAGCGAACCGGGGAGAGGAGGAGAACAGAGCCATCTCTCCAGTTTTCTTTCTTCCGAAACAACGAGCGGTCTCTCTCTGAATTTTTTGTCTCTTTCTCTCTGCCCTTAAATGTCGTGCATTAATGCAAATCTTACAAAATTTCTCAAGCGTGAAATGCGAAGAGCTCTTCAAATGCATCTGAGTTATTTCCCACGCTTGCCATGTCTGACGCGCAGAACAGCGTGCAGCGGAATGTATTTTTTCGAAACAACAGCTGTATTAACCGTCGTCCGCGGATGCTTGTTTCGCTAAATGATTGATGCGGTACATTTTGAAGAGACAAAAAACGAGCCATATAACGCGTCTATGTGCCTTATCTAAGGTAGCAGCGTTAAATCGGCGCGCGTGATCGTGCATACTAATACAAACTGTGAGACATATATTTCGGTTCTCCCCACTGTACACTCAGGCCTTGCATAATTTGTTTAACGTATGTCGCATATATCGAATAAAATTCCAGACGACGGATTCGTTAGCTTTCGACCCTTGACCACGAATGACACAACACGATTAAATGAGATAAACGATGTACATACTTGTTATCACATTTTCTTGTTGGATTTATCATTAATTATTACACCATTTCTAAACTTTTTAGAAACGATGGAATAACAATTAAGCTCTTTAGCTGCGAATGCCTATACATAGACTTTAAATAAGTAAATAGATTTTAATAAATTTTTAATAATCATGTATTATATTTAAAAAGCAACTGTTGCAACCTCGGTATTTTAAAAAAAACAATAAACAAAAACTTGGGCTAATCAGCGTTGTGATGCGCAATTAATAAAAAAACTTTAAATTAATATTTCATCTAGTTTAATATAAAAAGAGGAACTGTTTCGACTAGATTTTACTTTTTAGTCATCTTCAAATGTACGAAACTTGTCAATGATTTGGTGCAATCAAAGTGTAACATAGTTGAGGTGAGCAAAGTCAATTCTTGTAATCATCAAGGCTGAACAATAATTATTCCATATTTAGAAAGCTAGATGGTATCGTATATACATCTCATGATCGCAGCAAAAAATATATAATCGTCAGTGACATTGCACATATTAAATCGTCATATAATAAGAAAATAATAAGTAAATGGTTACAAAGTGTCAAAGTTAAGATAAGAGTTGAGATAAGATATAGTGATCACAGTGATCAAAAATTAATAAATTAAAAAAACAAAGAAGAGAACTGTATAGTTATGACTCATGATACGAAAAGATATTTTTATACATGTTTCGATTCTAGTTAAACTCCAAAATGCATATGGTAATCTTATTTATCGGTAATTTCAAAAAAATTGTTTAGCATACAACTAACGGTTAATTCATACAAAAGAAACGAGCATGAACTTACCTTTTCTCGGAGCATGTCCCTCACTCTAGTCGCCTGACTCCTGCTTCTGTGCAACTCCAGCTGTAACTCCAGACACCTCTCCTGCCAATTGAGCTCCTCCACTGTCGTCGTGTAACCGTCGAAACTCTTGGAGGTGCCGTAAGTGGGCCTGACATCCAACTTTTCCCTCTTCAGGTCGACGTTGCCACCAGTAGTTCTCGGATCGACGAACAATCTGCCCGTTTCGTATATCCGTGAGGCCGGTAGTTGTTCCGGTTGTTGTCTGCCGGAGAAGGAGAACGCCCTATCGAAGTGGCCTCTGCCACTGGAAGGCCCCGGGTCGTAGTTCGACCTTCCCCTACAAAGGGGACTGCCTGGTTCCTTTCCGACGTCGTAGGCCAGATCGGACTGAACCGGAGTGACGAACGTTCTCTTATCCGCATACTCCACGTGGCCGCTCGACTCGGACGTGAAGTCGTACGGGCTGCACTTGGGTTTTTCACGGAGCTCGATGTAGCCGGCGCTCCTGGCACTCTCGGCGAAGCTCTTATCTTTGTGGAAGAACAGATTCGACACGTTGACGTAGGGCGAGTCTCTCGCGTGCACTACCGGCGACGGCGCGCCGCCGTCGGCGCCGCTTCCCGCATTATTGTTGTTATTGTTGTTATTGACGTTCGCGGAGACGCTGGTGGAGGTACTGGCGGTGCTGACGGCGGTGGCGACGGCGCCGACGTGCCTAGGCCGTGGCGGTGGCGTTGGGGCCTGTCGAAACTGTCGCGGCCACAATCGCGGGCTATCGGGTCCGGAATTGGAGCTTCCGGCCGTCCCGCTTGAACCCGCTCGAGACGATGACGAAACACCGGCTGGACCTGTGGCGATTGGGCCCGACTGACCGGCGGCGGCGGGTCCGCCGCTCGCGTCTTGCACGCGCGCGCCCAGTCGTGGGCTACACGGTGCCGAGTTGGAGCCGAAATCGCTGGCAAGCCGCGTGATCGGATCGAGAATTTGCGAGAGACGGCGAGCCGATGACGAGCCGCGTATCTCGTCCATCGTCCTTCGTGATTCGTCGACTTTACAATGCCTCTTCCTGCCCGCCAACTTTTGCTTCCTGCCGAAGGATCCTCAATGCATCTGGCAGCTCGCGCTTATGCTTCTTCTCTTCTCGAGTTGTCGCGTTCTTCCTGCGAGGGACCGACTCGACGCTCGGGGAGCAAAGGCTGCTCATCCTCGCCATTTCGTTACACACGCCTCACACGCTCGTACGGTCATCGTCGACATCGGTCTCGGGCTTACGCTGCGACCTAAGTAAAGAAAATTTCTTCTTGGATAAATATTGTAGAATTTTACGAGTGATAAAAAGTAAGGAGGGACGACAATGTTATCGCAGATACGATTTCACTGAACTGTGGGCGTACTCATTTTTTATGTAAAGTGCTGTTAGAGATATCTATATCTTGTCAACTGACATATTTTCTGACGTCTATAGATTATAACGCTATGTAAACTTTTCGTATTACACATTACATAATTTAATAATTTAAGTTAGTGTCTTAATATGATTGACATGATTCACGATTCGATGAGAAAAATGCGAAAATTTTTGCTTAATTCTCTCGCCACTTCGTTATCGTGAATATTTTATCGGCAAGGTATGATACACCGAAGTCGTCTGTCGCTGAGCGTTTTCGACGTTTCGACGACAGAGACAAGAAAAGTGCGACGCGGAAAGATGGCACGCAGGGCTGCAAAGTTTATTTTAAGGTCGACGTTAAAAGGAGCCAAATGAAAAACCGGATGGAGGGAGTGAATGAGCGCACAACCCGTCTCGTTCTGCAATTATTACACGGACGACGGGTCGGCTCGTGAAAAATTCCAGCCTTTGCGACCTGCCTCAGGAAGTGGATGACGAGTACAAAGGGAAACTGAACTTAACGCAAATAAAACAAAAACAAAAAAAAATGAGAAAAAGAGAAATTACTGCAGTAGCGTAAAAAATAAAAATCTCAAATAGCTATGTTTCAAGATAATTTCTAAATGTGTGTAGAAAAACAAAAAGAAACACTTTCTTTTAACTGTTTCATTAATTTTCTTTTAATATAAAATATACCAAATGTTAAAAAAATATGACAAAACAGAAATTTATTACGGAACTTCAGATCATTCCATCTTGTTTGTAAATGGATCTTATTCTAATTACGAAGGAAGAGATTTAAATTTATTTTCATCATCAAAAAAATTATTTCAATAGATTAATTCGTAGCACGAGAGAAACTAAATCAATGACAAATGTTAATTTTTTCCTGAGAATTACGACATGCTGTTCACTATGTACAAGTCGTGACTCGCGAGTCGTGACATGTGACATATATGTGATACGCCGTGAATTAGCTTTAAACGGTCACGAGGTCACTCAATCTCTTCTTCTAACAGCAAATTTGCCGTTAATTTACTGGATGATTTCTTCTTTGCCATTTATGTATAGTTTTTGACAAAATGAATATTTCATTTGTATATAATATCTGTGTAACACATTTTAAAAGTATTAAAAATTTAAATAGAAAGTTTTTCCGATGCACAAACCATTCATAGAAATGTAAATAAAAGAGATCTATATAAATAAAAGAGAACTCATTTCCTACATTTTAAAAGAAAACGATTAATATAAAACAGACATTCTGTATTCCTTGACGAATTTAAAGTAAATTTTTTTTTAAAATAAAAACGTAAATACACCAAATATTTTTAATAATTTTGAGACATTTAAAATAATTAAATAATTTAAAGGATTATTGCGAATTAAATTTTAAATATGCAAGGAGATAGTAAAACTTTCTTCTTCAATTTAATTTCAATCTTTAAGTTTGAGAATTCTATTTTAAAGTTTAATTACATAAAAATAAACATTGAAGATTTATTTGTGAACTTCAAAATTGACCTAGGTCAAATTCGGAACATTTTTCAAGGAAAAATTCATTTGCGTGAAGTTAGACTCCAACATTTTAAATTTTTGTTTGCACATTTCTAGTAAAGAAGTTATTAACAAATTTTGGGAAATCAACTTCATACCAATCCCTAACTGCGAGCAAAAAAATAATCATAACTGTTTTCATTTCTCTATTTATATATATAAATTTATATCTATATTAGATATCACAGACATGCGCTACGCGCGCGTTATTTAACTTTTTACAAAGTACGAGTAACAAATCACGATAACCTGACGTCTGTAAGCTGTGATCAAAATATGATTCCTGCGTTGATAGCTACTTTCGCAGCATGAAGTAAACAAAGCAAGAGAATCATCATTGCGAAAAAGTAGCAACAATTAAATCTCTTACATGCTTTAAGAGCGGATATATATATATATATATATATATATATATATATATATATATATATGTTTACAGGATCCCGCAACTACCGCATTTTCTTTTAAGAACGTATACTTGAAGTAATTTAGAGTCTAAAATCCTAATAAAATATCGAGGCTAATATTGTAGTTTTTAAATTAATAACGATTAAAGTTCAAAGAGCTGACATTTCGTGCGCTCAGGCATGGTGATATGACAAGTGATATAGATGCTGCGAAGACTTTCGTAACAACGTCGAGATTATCATACAAGTATGCAATATTTTTATTATGAAATTGTTTCTGTTTCTTTATGGAATCTATTTGTACATTACATTCGCATAATTAATATTGAAATAATTATTCGCATAATTAATATATCACAAAATATTAGTTCAATAGCGAGATATTATATGTGTCAGCAATCAAAATAAATTCATAATTATATCCATAACAATAAATGTTTATAACTATGTTCATTTGCCTCATAGAGTAAACATTTTTATGATCGGAAGATAATTATTTTTGTCATGAAAAGAATTGAATGTATTGAAAAAGTAGGGTTGAAATGTCAGAAATTTATTAAATCTAATGCACTTGTATCAAGTTACTGATACACTTTACTTAATTATATTATTTTAATTCATTATTTTTAGTAAAATGTTAAAAAAAAATAAAACATAAAACATATAAATAAATAATAAAACATAAAAATTAATATTAATATGAATTACATCAAAATGTTAACATTACATGTTAAAATTTATATAGAGAAAATTGATATATTTAATTCTTATTTAATTTAAAGGCATATCTTACTTATTATAAACGTACATCTTAATTGCAAATAAAAGTCGTGTATATCGATTTGTTTTCTATAGGAATCATATAGATTATAGAAAATAAATATATAACTTATATAAAAATTTGAAATGTGTATACACGTGCAAACCATAAGTTATAGAAATCTATCTTTTTCGTGTTGAAAAATAAATTTTATATAGATATTTTTATGGCAATATTTTTAATAATGTTTATTGAAAAAAAAGAATTTATAATTTATAATTTATTCATTACAATAATATAATTTTATATAAATAATGAATGATATAATTTTTAATAAAACAAATTATAAAAAAAAGAATAATTTATGTAATATAATATTATGTGTAACGTATATGTTTTTTCAATTAAATAAAATTAAAATAATATAATTTTATAATTAATGCTGTAATTATCTAATTAGTTGGAATATGATTTGTAAATATCGTATTGTATTATGCAATTTATGAAATGTGTGTACATATACATATATATATATATATATATATATATATATATATATATATACTTTTAATTGTTACTAGCATTCATGCAATATTATGTCTGCTAGATACTTATGTCGACTAGAGATATTATATCTGCGGATAAGAGCTATTACGATCTACAAATCGATACATCGTAAGTGGAATATTGCATGTTACAAAATCATATGAAGAGATAAGAGAATCACGAAGAGTATAGTACGAGGAAGCAGGAAATTCGAGAATCAATTAACTTTTAGTAAAACTTTAGAAAAATATTTAACAAATATCTACAATCAGATTTCTAATTCTGTAGGATTGAGATTTAAAATGGCTTCATGTATTATGTTATATTACTATGTACATGATAATGTAATAGCACAAGATATGTAATGCGATAAGATATACCACAAATGCGTTGCATATATTCATTGCTGTTAATTAAAGTTGTTTATTCTTTTCTTTCGAGTTCTTTAACGTGCATAATGATCATGAACATTAAATTGCTCTGTTCGTCGAAGAATCGATTGCATTTCATCGATCTATGATATTTTCTCGTGAATGCAATTGTTCTTTTCTCAGTTACCACATACCTACACGTCATTTTTGCGATTCTATCCTTCTATAAATTCACGCAAGAATGGCGAACGGATAATTCAATTTTGCATCTTGAAAGAATTATTCATCATCTTAAAGAAAATTCCAATTAATTTTTATTTTACTCGCCTGTATATGATAGTATCGAAACAGATTTGTATGTTATCTTAAAATTTACAAGCAAATCTTATCGATCGATCGATCTAGAATCTTTTTCAAACCTCTAAATATTTTATCTATATATATATATATATATATATATATATATTTGAAAATAATAATTCTTTACTGGAATGTAACGCACACGGCGTATTTCTAAAAATATTAAAAAATAAGAGCTGATTAACATTCGTTGCCAAATAAAGATACACAACATACATCAGTTAATCAATTCTGTTTGAATAATGTAACTTAATAAGAAGAAAATAGGAAATATTCACAATCCAATTATATTCAAAGTAATTTAACTGCCGTAAATAATTTAAACAGATTTACGCATGGAAAAGATTTTTTATCGTAGTAACTACATTGTGTTATCGCGATAACAATAATTTACAAGATAAATTACAAGATAACAATTACAAGAATGGAAGGGAAATTCGAAAATATTTTCCACAGATGTATATCGTAACTGTAACGGCAGTCGATCGCCGTTGTTAGAGCGCTGTTTTGTCATTGCGTAACTAGCGGCGGTCACGAAGCAGGCGGGTAGCCGTGGGCCGGCCGCTCGGCCAGCGCAGCGCACAGCTCGCGTTTTGCATAAATTACGCGTTCTTCTGTCCAGCCTGGTCGCGTGATCGCGCGACGTTATTGTCGAAATGACGTTGCCGCGGGACGGGCTACCGCTGCAGGCGCGGCAAAACAAATAGGCCGGCGGCACGTGAAACGTATGTGTACAAGAGACGTTCCGGTGAACGAGCGTGCCGTCGGTTCCGGCTACCTCGCGACAAATTTCATTTCACGATCGCGCCCGCCAACGGTGGGATTTCGGCGAGCGATCGGTAGCGTCGATTTACATACGCGGAATGTTCCTCTTGTCTCTTGTCAAATCAATCTCTCCATGTACCGAATACGTTTATGAATATTCGAGGTACGTAGCTTTATTGGATCGTTGCGCGTTCGAAGTTTCAGCTTTCTGGAACGCCTTTTACAAATACCTTTTATTTAGATGCTTTAGTGTGCTACAAATCAGTTCAGGTGACGCGATTCTTTTATAAAAATATGCTCCAATTCTGGAATTTTTCAAGTAGCAAGTCTGTGGAGAAATTGTAGGAAACTGAACGAAACTCATTTAATATCGTACAATAAAATGACGTTTTGAAAACAATTGAGTTTGGGACATAAATTCTAAAGATACTGGCGAGGGACCAACAACAAGTATCAGCAAAATTTAACACAACAATATAATGAGATATAACGAGAAAATTGTGGGCAAAAATAGTTTAATATTTCGTAAAAAATTCTCTTTGGTATTTCACTTTAATTGTAGCAATCGTAAAGTTTATTGCTAATCTGACGTGTCTTCCTCTTTTCCTCACACATTCTCCGAAGCATCGGTTCAATGACGATAATTTCTGCAATATATCTCGAACATAGTGAACGCCAAGAACGTTCGCCACATGCTCGCCGCAAAACAATCGCGAGTCACGGCAATTCTTATCGTAAATCCACGCTGTCGTTCCCGTGTTAACGTTATCCGGAGCCAGCTGTTGCAAAAGGTCCGTTGATTCATGCCGCGATATTTATGCACGAAAATCGGTGTCGCGGCACCGGGCGGCGTGACGTCGATACGACGCGCGGCGGCGCGGCGCGGCGCGACGCGACGCGTTCGATTCCGCGAACCGCTCGTAAATTTCTCGCGCGGACATTCGTTAAAGGAAACCCAAGAAGTACGTCGCGAGAGACGAGGGAGAAAAAGAGAGAGAGAGAGAGAGAGAGAGAGAGAGAGAGAGAGAGAGAGAGAGCGATGAAAGAGAAAACTGTACTCCGTGCGAGAGGCGCGGACAAAAGATGAATTCGAGACCGATGACCTTTCTTCCTCGAGGGAGAGAAGACACGAGAGAAAAGGAGAGAGAGAAACAGAGAGCCGGAGAGAGATGGAAACGGGAGGAAAGGAAGAGAGAGCACAGCGATACGAGAGCGAGTCGGGCGAGACGGGAGAGGAGGAGAATAAGAGCGAGACGAGGTGAGGAAAGAGCGTTCGGGAAGACGCCGTTAGTCGATCGAGTGCTCGATGACTGTTTAGCATTCCGCTCTCGAGGGAGGAAAAATAACGCGCTCCGGGAATCACCTGGTGCGGCGACGATCGACCGGCGGTGCCAGTTTTCAAACTCGTTTCCTCTCCTCTTCTCTTCCTCCCTTCGTCCACGTCCACGCCGTCGTCGTCGTCGTCGTCGTCGCCGTGATTCCCCACTCTTTGTCCACCCTTCACGCGAGTCCCCGCGCGAGCGGCCCGGCCTGTGTCGGTCCTTCCACCGCGAGAAGATTCGCGCGAGGCAGGCCGCGCGGAGAGGAGTACGGCGTCCGAAGGGCCGACCAGCCGGGGAGAATAGTACCGACCGTAGGATGACAGCTCGCGCGCAAGTAGGTCAGGTACCGGAGCGGAGTGAGAGTGAGGGGGAGGAGGAGGGGGGAGAGGGAGGAGGAGAATGGAGCGGAGCAAGAAGGTAGATCTGTCTCTCTCACGGAACGGATTCGTGGCTGACGGTCCTCGCACGCCGTCCCGGCGATCCTCGAGGACCCTTTAACGTCTCTTCGCCCCCTTCCTACCCACTTCGGTCCCTCGAATAAAGCATCACGAGACGTAACTCACCTTGCTGCGTACGGGGCTGAGGTAACGGCCCGTGACGATTTGAAACGGGCGCACTGAACACACTCCATGCCTCCTCTCCTGTCGAACACCAGCGGCACGAATACACCGTGTACCACCCGTGCGTACGTGTGAGTGTGAGTGTGTGTGTGTGTGTGTTCTACGATGTGTGTGTGTTACGTATGTACGTGCGTCGTGCGTGCGTGGAGCGCGCGGGGAGGGTGTACGCCTCGGTTTTCGGGGCTTTCACAATCGGCGGGAGGCGCGCGGACGCGCCGTCACCGATCGGACGCGGGTGGCGAGCATTGACGCGTGCGAAACGCGGACGGTCACGACGCGGAGGCGCGAAAAACGGGAAAAACACGAGAGTACGACGGGTAGTCGCACGGTAGCACGTCGCGTCGCGAAATACGCGTGCGAGTCGGTCACGTTCGGCCGTGCTCGGCCCGGCTCGACTCGGCCGCCGCCACGGCGAGCCGCCACCGCGCGGTGGCGACGCCGCGCGTCGAACGCGAGAAGCTTCTTCGAACGCGTTACGTATTATAGCGCGGTCAGACTGTGGGCGATTCGTGGCGATTCGCGTCCTTTGATTTCGTCAAAAAAATCGCTCCGTTAGCGAATTGATACGAATATTAAACGACGAGTGCAAATTCGACGAATATATCCATTTGCATTGGTTGCAAATCTTATATGAATAAAATATATCTTATATGAATAGAAAATTGCGAATTTTGAATTGTCACGAATCACGCATAGTTTGGCGCAAGCTTTAATTGGAATAATAATCGTGAAGCCGTCATTCGAGGGAGGCGATGCGCGACATGAATTGCCGCAGCTACGGGAAAATTTTTTCAGATCTCTCCTCCCTTATGAAGATAAAAAAAAGAAAATAGTTTCTTGAGGATATAAGGATCCATTTAAAAAATTGTTTTAATAAAGAAACATGAAATTATCAAAGCGGAGATTAAAAAATATTCGTTTCAAAAATGAGAATATAATTAACGTAACAACTGATTATTGAATGTGAACGTACCTAATGAATGATTGCGCGTTAATTGCATCTTTCGGCAAGACCGTAACATCGTACGAAGAGGATCGAATTCGGCACGATGGTAGATTATGGTGATATCAAATCGCGACGTGCAATCGGCATGCAATTATTTTCGCGATTATCATCGCGAGGACTTTATAGGACACGTTCGCGAGATTCACTATTGAATAGTAATCGTTTCGAAAAATACGGAGCACGTCGAACACGGTTCCATGATTCGTTGCGAATCGTTCCACAACTACGATTTGGAAAGCGATACTTCGAGAATCGCAATATCGAAGATCGATATTCTCGAAATATTGAAATGCAAGCTAATGGCATATTTCGCGCCGTAATTAGATGGATGCTCTTTTGGCTGCACTTTGCGTGAAATGAATATAAATTTAATCTATGCAGGGAGAAAAAAAGCAAAAAAAATAAATGTGGAAAGTGCAGCTAAAACAAAAAGGTTATATTGGCGCAGAAATAAAAAACACGAAATGCTTTTTTTTTATAAGCTGAAATAATTATTACAAAAGGTAATAAATCAATTACACATACAGAGATGATTATTTAACGTAATAGAAAAAATATTAATTTAAAATATTGTAGTAACTATTAAAAATATGTATTAATTGCAGTAATTTAATATAATTTCAATATTCACACACATACACACACAAAGAAAAAAAATTAAAACCCTTGGTAGAAATAAAATTCGAAACTAATTCATTGAATTGTTTAATATATTTTTTACAAAATATTTAAAAAATCTATAGATTCTTAACGTATAAAAATAACGTTTTATAATACTTTGTTTATATTTTATTCAAAATAATGAAAAACGCATGAATTTTAAATTTTATCACAAATTTATGTTTTATTCGTAATTACATAAAATTGTGTATTATAGAACAAATTAATTAACATTATAACGACACATATTTTTCACATGCTAAAACTTGGAATAATTTATCTCTATATGTCGGATCCAAAATTTCTTCTAACTCTGTCTTCAGTGTCGGTAAGTTGTTTCGATAGTTACATATAATTTCTTTAAACGATGACAATGCAGAAAAGTTAGTATCTAAACGATAATTTATCCATCTAATGGCATCCGTTGGTAACGCATTATCGATACGATATCGTTGCGTTATCGATTTCGTTAAGTGGAAGCACAATTCTGATATTTTTACGGGTTCGAAGACATCGTAATTCCTACATTTGTTGAATACCTATTGGTAAACATTCAAATTACAATCTTAAACATATGACAAATATTATTATGTATATCTGAAACTTTTCTATTATATCTCACATTTATTCACTTACATCGGTTTCGTCCATTTCGTAATCTGTATCTCCTAACAACGCGATGCTCCAGCAGAAAAGAGCGCTAATTGCTATTTCAGGGTACTTATCAGCGACAATTTTATTAAACTTTTGGAAGAATATTGATAAAGTTTTCTCGATACATTCCAATTCGTTGCACGGTTTGAGTCTACAAATCAGTTTGGACGCATCGCGTCGAACGTCCGCATTGTCATCGACTAATAATTGTAACAGCATTGTCCACCAGTCTAATACGGGATCTGTAAAGAAATATTTTTTTACATTATACTATTACGAGAATCTAATTTCCTATATCCTCGATTCACACATACGGCAATGTTCGGCATCAATGTCCTTCTCAAAAAGTTTGTATAATATATCAAAAACTGATAATCTAAAATCTTTATTTAATAAATCAATCCAACTATTATCACAGACTTTTCTATAAACGTCCTCTATGTGTTCCATCCTAAGCTCTTTATCCTTAAAATAGACATAAAAATATATTAAGATTATAAAGATATGTCGAATATAGTGAAGACAAAAATAAAAAATAGAGAAATTGAAAAAAACAAATTTTAAAAATAAAATAACGAGCAAACCTGTAATTCATGAGTCAATGTCGTCATACATTTTCCTAGCAATCTCAAATAAGTAACACGTTGAGAATAGATATTGCTTGCATCATGTAAATGTATTTTCCTAAGAACCAAGTTACAAACTTCATGTTTATCGATGAAACGACATTCGTTTGTATCCATCAGGCAATTATACAAGAAATCGAAAACTGCATCTTGCAATTTAGGATTATATTTATATAAATTTTCAGCTAAATCCACAGCTGCGTGAATTGCGTAAGTGCTCAATAATTTTCTTTGCCGATAAGATTCCTCCTTTAATATTTCGAAAACGGTAGTCCAAGCAACGCTCTGTATCTCAGCTTCTGACACGATCAAAAGCCGCGAATATATGTTGAACGCTTTACTTTGCTCATTGTGCACCATTTGTAAGAAATTTGAATATTTCCCTACGCGAAGTATGAATTTGATTACAGATACTTTGTACATTTGTTCGCCCGGTCCTTGTCTCAAAAGATCTTTCTCGACTAAGTGCTGCTGCAGGATATGCAATATATCTTCCATATTACAACTTTCAATCCTAAAAACATGAAAAATATATTGATACAAAGTTTGTCTTGAGTGTATAATTTCTGTGAAAATTATCTTTCTTACATATTTTTGTCAAAATCATATAATTCATTAAGGATGTCGATGTACACACTAGCTATGGGAAAACAACTGAACTCATTGGTTCTTCTTTCCAATCCCTTCAATATCCAATCCGTCGCGCGTAAAAAATTTGTGATGTCAGATTTTAATAACTGCATACGGACGGATGGCAATCTCGTCAAGATCTCTAATATCTACAATTTATTTTACAATTAATCAATCAAGAGTTAATCATACTTATCTATCATTCTAATCATACATATTTAATATTTTTTTTAGTTTGAATATTTTAATATTTTAATATTTTTGTTTTAATTATTTATAATCTTATTTACAATTATTCTCTATATATTGTTCTATTATTGTTAAATTTCGTGCTTGCCTGTAACAAATAGCCATGCGTGAAATTTGTCGAAATCCCAGTATCTCGCGCTGTACATAAAACTAGAAATAATTTTTTCACAATGTTGTAGGTTGTATTCTCTGTTAACAATGGCACCAGTGCTCTGGCTGCAAGTTCACGTGTTTTATGTACAGGACTTTTAGCGCACTGCGATACCAAACTAACAATTTTATTCTGGAAACATATCTGCCGTAATATCATTCGTCTCTAATTGACAATAAAAAAATTGTACATGAGTACCTCCCAAGCAATATCGGTGCCGTCAAACTGGTAATTAATATACAATCGTGATAGTAGCAATAAAATTGCTTGCACGTTGGATTTTATCACGGTGCCTTTAATCGATACAAAGACATGCAATTCATTCAAAATGAAAGATAATAGACTGCGATATCTTTCAAAAAATATTCTCGCTGTCATTTTGTTATCCGTTGTCAAATTGATGTGATCCTTGGTTCTTTGAACGCCAAAAATTCGAATTATAAGTGCACTAAATAATAATGTAGCCGCATTACGTTCCTACAGTCAGATTAGAAATTATTTTCTGCATGAGCAAAGTTAGAATAATATTATTAATTTTCATAAAAATAATATATAATACCACTTACCGCCCACGTTCTACTTTCATAATTTCTAAAGGCAACCATCAAACCATCCGCAATATAATTCTTAGATATGTCTGCGAATTGAGAGTGTCTAAATAAAGCTCTAAGAATATTCATAGAATGAGTTTTTATCTCAATCATGTCAAGTTTAGTCATTTCCCTATAATGATACTCATTGCTATTTTCTATTATCGATTTGGTTAAATGCTCGTATTCAGAAAATATTGTATTTTGGTACATTATGCTCTTTATTTTTTGTTGTAGATCGGTTGTGCTCTCAAGCTGCGAGAATTGTAATAAAATTACCATAACCGAAGGAAACGCAGACCTCTTTGAATTATTAGAGCTTTTTGGTTCCGAGGATAATACTGCCTATTTTGAAATAAATTTGTATTCGTTTTAATATTATATCATTAGATTTATTTTTTATAAAATTTTGTTCATACCTGTATCATAAATGGAACACCCGCACTTCTTCTTGTCGCACATAATTTTGTATATCCTGGCATTAGTCCTGTAATACCTACTAAGATATCGTGCAACCAATGCATAGGGAGCGCATTTAGAGTCGCGTTTGTTAATCGCCACAACCTCGTGCATAATTGATGAAAACCGACATAGGCTTGTTCAAATGCACCTCTATGTTTTGTCTCGCATAATAACGAGACTAAATGTTTCATTATATGCTCAATCTGTTAACATATTACCCCTTTATGTTTCGTTAAAACATGAAAATATGCATATATGCGCAAACTCACTTGCTCCACCGTTAGTAATCCGTTTGGAGATTCAGCAGTTTGTATTGATGCCTTGGTAGCAAAAAGACCAAACAACTGACTGACTTCTTTAACAGTACGCCAAGAACAAAGTAGCACCATTTGTGGCGTTATAATTTCTTTCTCGGGAAATGATGCATCGTCTAAATTTAATGTCTTCAAGTCCATTGGTAAATGTCCCTCCGGTGAGGAATTATTTACTACCACAGAAACGGTATGATTCAATTCAAAACACAATACTATAACATTGGCTATAGTATTTTGCCATAATTTGCTTGTTTCTGTGCCTCTAAAACAAAAATGAAATAAATATATCAATTATTTTTTCAAAGAATTTTTAAAAAGAACGCTATTTTTTTTAATTACCTTAAGTCACAGTCTAAAAGCAAACTTCTCATGCAGAATAAATATCCATATAAAGAATTTTTAATGATTCCCATTCCTATATTTCTTTTTGCTAAAGCTAACGCTTCCTGAAAAATATATAATATTTTGCATATTGTAAAAGTTTATTTTTGATGACATTGGAATAAATGTCATGTCTTATACATACTTGCAATTTTCTGTATAACAGTAAAATTAACTGCAGTGTTATTGCTTCTGTAACATTGTCTTTTATACTGCAGTAATCGCAAAGTATATTTTTAATAACAGGAGATAATTTGGATATTTTTAACATATATGCAGCAGTAACACTGTCAATAGGTCGTATGCTGCTACCCAATTTAAGTGCAACTTCTATAATTAACTGAACCCAGGATTCTGAATCTAAGCACAACAATGCTGGACTCATTGACTTTATTATCTGATAAGCCATTTCCTTATTCGGTTCGTACGTATCCAGCAGTAAACACTGGAAGATTCTTCCGGCTTGTTTTTTCTCCCACTCAATATCTCTGAATTCATCAGGAAGAAGATCTTGCATCAATAAAAGTATCTGCAAACTGGAACGTCTACGATTGTACGTTGCGTCTGGATACAAATTGTTCACGCAAATTTCACGCAAGTTTATAAAAAACATGACGTAATCTTTCACATCCCGTTCAATTTGTTCAGACGTTTGATAAGACACAGCCAAAGCGTTCTCATACATTTCGGAAGCGTTCTCATACATTTCGGAAGCGATATCTTGCTTCTTGTAACGATTTCTCATTTTTATTTCTTGAGACAATTGTCTCTGCATAACAGCCAGGCTATCTTTCAATCGTTTTAAAGCCTGCAGAAGACAACAAATTCTAAGAAATTTTAACAAGAACCAATGTCGATGTTTCTTTTTACCTTTTTAATAAAGGGTACATATTCCATCTTCTCACACAAATTATAGTTCAAAAATAACAGAATCATATCAAGTTCCTTGCGCGTAAAGCATAACGTGCTTTTTTTCGATTCCACCAAGAGTGCCAGCATCTCCAGTCTGCACTGTACGATAAAAAAACAAATGTAAAATCTCTTTATTTCCCAACTAGAATGTTACTTAAATTTCTATAAAGCAGTGCTATTTAGTAGATTACTTTTAAGAGTTATTGTTGCGAATAAACCTGTTACCTCCTCGCTGTAATGCCTAGTACACGCTTCCAAAACACTGTACTCCAAGGTATCTCGCCATTTGACAGTCTGCTGCGCGAGTTTCTCGTCGGTGTCCAGCTCGCCCTTTCGCTTCGATGTTCGCAGGCCGCTCAGCAGCGCACGAAGTTCGCTCTCGTTCATATTCTTGGAGTCCTGCATCATTTAAAGCCGTATTTTGCAGCAACGTGCGAGCATCCCTTCACGTTAGACAGCTGTGTTTACTTCTGACATATCTGGCATGCAATTTAACAGCACGTTTTTACCGATACTCGCTAATCTCTCGACCGGTAACCACCGACCATCCAGTTGATGCAGACATCTGTCCACTCAATCACGCTAGAATTTAAGTTCGTTATACATTCTGTCACCACTACGAGATAACATCGATCTCTTTGCATACAGGGAAATCGTACGAAGCGACCATTTATTAAAACATTGTAGATCGTAGAAATAATAAATAAACTTCGATTGTTGTTTCTTCACGTATTTACATCACTTTAATTTATTTTTTAAACATTGTAATTAAAACTATTGTAATTATCCGTTTCAACTAAATTGCAGTTAAATAAATGTATTTCTAACTAAATTATTTCAAATTTTGTTTTCCTACTACATTATGTAATTACTGCAGTTTAGGGTGAAGGAAAGGGAATGTTGTTGAAGTGATACGTATATAAATTATCTTCACAATCAATTGCATCAATATTTTTCTTATCTCGAGAAACAAGTTATATCTTTTATCGCCACCGGTAATTTTATGGTCAATTTAGGAAGCGATATAAAATAAGCTTTTATGTTGAACTATCTCTAATCGAATCTAATTTATGAGGAGCACGTAATGGATTTCTCTCACGTTCTTATCCTCTCTTTTATAATTTGAATTTTCACGATCTAATTTTGATAATCGTTCCACGAGTGATCGAAAATGGAAAAAAGTTTACGTTTTTTTTTTTTTACCGTGAATAATCATTTTATCATGAATAATTTTGTACGAATATCTCGTCACGCCATTGTGTCTTCTGCATTCTCTGAAAGGATGCATCTCGTGAATGATACATTGTCCAGCGTGTATAACGCGAGCTGTATAACTGCTTTGATATCCTACGGTATAATCTTCCCTTGCATTTGTTCTGTTGACGAGGCTTATCTCGGTGGCATATATTGCATATATCTCCGGTTCGCCTAGACGAATGGCTATCACTAAATTTAGAAGGCACGTTACAATCTTTTCCGTTGGCCTTCACGTCGCACGGGGTGTCCTGCCATCAATTTGACGCTAGATTCACGAAAAAACCCTTGTTTTCGGTAACTTTAAAGCTCGCACATCGTATTCACTTTAGAGAGTCACAAGAAAATATCAATAGAAATAGAACTAACTTTAACTTTTAGTTTATTAATTTGAGGAAAATGTAATTTGTAAAAAAATGCGAAAGAAATATGATATCTTGATTATGTCATCAATAATTATATCAATATTGCCACATTGATTATATCTTTATATCATAATGCATCTTATCAATAATTATATCAATATTGCCACATTGATTATATCGTTATATCATAATGCATCGTACAATAACGATCTATTCTTGTTTGAAGTAAAATATTAATTGCAAAATGTTAATATTGCCAGCCATGGGAAGTAAAAGCCTCTTTTAGAGATGTTTAATATTTTGTATTACATTAATACATTTTACATAATTTAAATTTGAAATGACTAATATTGTTATAGCAATATTTCTTTCATAACAATATTAACACGCAGAAAGAACAGTTTTGTTAAATTTAAAAATTTAATTAGATACAGATTTAAAAATAATTTTGTTTGAATCATCAAAATAATTATGTAGGATGTTTTCAAACTGGTTGCTAGAATTAAAACTTTTTGCAGAATTGTCATCAACGTTTAAGCGTTCTACATAGTTATTTTGGTCCAACAAAATTATTATCCAAATTTATATCCAGCTAAATTTTTAGATATTTCATCATTGTGTTCTCTCCATGTATTATTATAATAACATAACGAATATATGTTCACGTGTGTTATAACAATGTAATAATATATTATTTCTCTTTTCCTCTTTATATTTCATAATATGTGTTAATGTATTTATATCTATTGTAATAATATTTCTTTTAGTTTAATGCATTTTTGTTATATTTTATTAAAAAATTTATTGGCAAAAATTGAGAAAAATTTGTCAAACGATTCTTCTTATCGCTTCGTTAAAAATTCTTTTAACATCGTTAAATAGTATTTAAAATCTCGTGACAGAACTCGTTTTACAAACTTAATTACAAAAGATAGACCCTCCCGTTATTTAAAGAGTTCTGATTTCGCTTTAACAATCTTCGTTCATTACGAAACAGTTTCGTAGAGTATCAAGTCTTATGATATTCCAGGCATTATTAGGTCATCCACTGCAATCGCAATTATTATCTTGAAATCGTTTCTCTTTTATGAATCTTGAGATAAATTTGCAGAGCGCTACTGTCGAAAGTGTAAAACAAAAATGGAGAGAAATGTCTCGAGCAGCGTATCTAAAAGATTCCGTAAAATGGCATCGTCACTACGCCTTTTTAAGACGCCTCGTAAATCCTTAAGACATCTTTGCACAGTTCGTTTCGTAGTTCAGTACAAATGACAAATTCCGTGAAAATGTATTTTTACACCAAGGTTTTTATTAATATTGATGATATTTTTCACTTTTAATCAGTCATCATTAAGCGGAATGATCATTAAAATTGGGTCGTGGAAAATCGACTTTCATAAAAGAGAAAGTAAAAATGTGAGAAATGCATTATGTGCCTCTCATAAAATTAGACTCGAGAAGAGATAATTCGATTGCGCACGAGAAGCATAAATTTCAATATAAATCATATTAAGAATATAACACGCACGCTTGAATATTACGTTGTATTCTGGAAAAAGTTGAGATTACATCACAGTGTCGCATATACTTAGCTTCTTATTTGCCTGCTCTTACGAGGTCAAGCACAGGCAGCGGTGTAATATTTTCGTTAATGTACGAACCGCGGGAAGAGATGGATCTTTGGGAATTACGTGAGAGCCGTTGTGTTTCGTTATTTTAATTGCGCGTCATCCTGGGAAGAATCCCAGAACATTTCCGACTATTCTCTCTGGCTGAAGTTTCTCCCTCGCATCAACCGAAAACGCGGCCACGTGACTTCCTGAGTCGATTAATTACGTAATCTGCGTAATTAATCGCCATTTAAATTAACGCGACGACTTTTTTTATTTACCACAAAACCCAACTCGAGATTTATTTACGTCGCTCTTCGAAATATCGGTAAATATAATCTTCTTTTTCTCGAAGTGCGCTAATAGTTGAGTCAATGGGCACATTTTAAAGAAATCACAAATATTTATTCTTCGGGAAAGCGAAATCAAATTTAATTGGATCCGCAAATACATCGATTAGATTCAATTCGCAGTTCGAGTCTTGTACAAAGATTTAATTTCCTGAATCTACCGATTAACGAAAATTAATAGTAAATAATCCTGTTGCTTTTAGCTGCACTTTCTATGTTTGTATTCTTTCTTCTTTATTTCTGTAAAGTGTGGACAGATACTTATTTCATCTTAAGTGCACAAACTTAAGAGGTCCATTAAATCAAAGAGCTGGAAAGGCATAGAAAAAAGAGAATATTGCAGAAAGAAAGTGGATGTCTGTATTTCTATTTCTGTAATACAAAATATTATTTCATGCTTTCGCACACGTACACGAAAAGAACAGTTTTGAAAGATCTAAAATTTTAGCTGGATACAGATCAGAAAAGCAATTTTGTCGAACTATCAAAATAATTATGTAGAACGTTCAAACCAGTATTGTTAGAATAAAATTTGTTATAGCAGTGCTCATTATTTTTAAGATTCCAACAAAATTATTTTGATGGTCCAACAAAATTATTTTCAGATCTGTATTCAGCAAAATTTTAGATCCTTCAGCAAAATCGTTCTTTCCGTGTATATTCTAAATACTATATAAAATTTAAATTTTTTAATGATCCCGTTTCCTATTTTCTTCTTCGAAACTATATTATCCAAAATTTATATTAAAAAGGATAATAAAATAACAAAATTGTTAGTTAATGATTGCTAGTTAATCAATAAAAAATTAATGATATTTCTCATAATGAATTATTTAGTTTATATTTTCACCGCAAACTAATAGCAAATATCCAACAGAAAAACTATTTTATATTGTTTTATGTAAAACAAGAAAGATATACAGCAAATATATAATAACGATACAATGGTCACATTTATTAAATGGTCGTATATTGAACCATCTACTTTAATATCTTTAGCTTTTACAAGATTTCAAGAGTTTACAAGATTATGAAATTTATTAATAATATTTGAATAGAATTATCAATTTTCTAATGTCGCACATATTTTTGACGATAAATAGTCCACGTTGCCGATAATATTACACGCATACGGGAAACCCTTGGATCAACCACGAAACTCGCTTGGGGGTAGCCCCTGTGGCGAACAAGTTTGTGGAATTTTCTTCTCATTTACGCCGGTCCGCAACGCAGCGCGTTTTGCGACTCTCAATTAACTTCCAGCAAAACTATCCGGCACACTCCGCGAGCTGTTACGAGTCGACCGTTGCTCGTGGAATAACCATGTAGAATGCGAAATAACTTTAGAATTGAACTCGGAAAATTAATTTGAATCGAGGTATCTACGCTCGAAAGTTCTTTGACTGGAAGTGCATGTATTTTTACACATTTATTTATATATATAGATGTCTGTTGCAGCTAAAGATATCTAAGTTGGCGGTTCCTATCATGATCATATACGATCTTTTACTTTTCTTCTTGCGATATAAGTTCAATGTTTAAAGTTGTTTCGTCACATCGTGGAACGTCTTCTTTCCTCTCTTTCTGCCGCATTGTTTCTCGACGCTCAAAGGGTGTATTTGCTGGACAGAAACATGGAGTAACACGGGCCGTGACATGCACAATGTCTTCACCGGTCAATTCCGCGCCTCGTTTCATCGCAGGACGTCTGTCCCGTAGCGAGAAAGCTCGAGAATCACTTGAGCGGAACGTGTCTCACGGAGAATCGTCTGATGCTGGTAAATAACCGAGCTAACTGCTAATTCGATTTACTGGCCAACCCCCGTCAGATCCCGTTCCCTCTGTCAGATCCAATTAGCGAGGAATTACGGGGCTTCGCAGGAGCAATCGGCTGGTCTCTACAATTAAATTTCACACGCCGCTATGTCAATCATCGTTTCGGATTTGCTTCAGGAAATAGGAAGACGATTCTTCCGAGCCGCGGAAAGAAACAATGCTAGTAAATCCCGAGACAACAGTAACGTCTACGAGACGTCACGAGGGCGTCGTAAAGACGTTCTCTGATCTCTCAGAAGCGCTTCAGATCTTTTCTAGTGGAACGTTAGAATCTTTCCATTGTTGAATTCATGAATATCTAGAAATCCGAATGAATTAAAAAGGTTTGGAGAGAGGAAGAATATATCGTGGCATTACCTTTTTTGAATTTAAAATGATTTTTCATATAAATTGCGATTCCACTTGTAATTTTCCGCACGGAAATGTTACCTAGCGACGATTGAATGGGTCGTGTCGAAGTGGATCGATAGCAAAGTGACAGGTGATAGATAACTGTCGCAAATATAATACTAAAGTTCGTTTATGTTAGCGACAATGCGATATGTTTGTCATCGTAGAGATTCAAAACCTCTACACATTAGTCATACATTCTTTCGATACTAACATAAGAAGCAGTTAGAAATAATTAATTGGAATGACTACCTATAATGCAAATAAAAACTGTATTACCTTTTAATGTGACAAGGGGGGAAATAATTAAATGGTTTCAGTTTCGATGTCGACTCATTTTGCAATTAATTAATTAAGAAAAACATATTACGTGATACTCGAACAAGTTTAATTAGTACTTAACGGTAGCTGAATTTCAAAATGAAATGATGACAAGGTGAACGTTTGTTTATAATTAACTGATGAATAAATTAATGCTTCCAAGTAATATCATCCTGGTTCAATACAAAAATATCCTTCATCTCGCGGATATTGAGGTAAACGTCACTCCAGGTTTGGATATTTTCAGTCCGATAGAACGCTCGACTTTTGTTGCACCCTACGTGTCCGTGTATGCACGTTGTATGCAATATGTATGTGCCTATATAAATTCTTCAGTATCTAGCAGTCAACCCTGCGCGGGTTGAGATAACACAGGAATAACACGGACCGCTATATCGCTGGTGCACTTGTTCTCGGAATCCCGGGCTCTCTAATTTAAAATAACGAGACACAGGAATCTATTGCCGCGCAGCCCTCGCGTGTCGAGCGTCTCACAATCAGCGTGCATTCCAGCGTTAAAAATTTTCGCACGAAAACGAGGAAACGTCCTCCGTCGTGCGTTCGCGATAGGGCGAAGACATTCGGAAGCTGCGTAACGGGTATCCCATTAAGAAAGCGGTACTTTCCCTTTTATAAATGTTGCCGTTCGACGAAGCGAAATTACTGCGTCTGTGTGTTAGACGTGCGGTAAAGCTTCGCAATCGAGCTTCAGTGTCGTACATTAAAGCATATCTGAGTGTCGTGTTCTAAGAAATTCGGAGAGAAGAAGAGAAAGAAAGGAGGGCAGAGCTTTCAACTTGTAAGACAAAAATATATTTTAATTTAATGATTCTCCAGAGGAATAGAATCATTCTAAAAATAAAGAAAATTTTTCCCGTTCTTTAAATTTATTCCTCTCTCTTGAAAGCTCTTGACGGTATCGAGCTATATGGTATATTTATATCGTTTCCTACAGGAACTGCAAATTTACTTGTATTCCGTTGTCGAGCTTTCTCCTTAGAATAACATCGAGCAGCATTTCCGTTGCAGACGTATTTCGCGTTTGCGGCCAATTGTTTGGAGACTGCACTCTAAAACTACTGCATATCAAAACAGTTGAATCACAATCTCTTGTTCTTCGAGAACGAAACGTTCGCAGATGACGGATTTGAACGCGTATTATGGAACTTTTCGGAATAGATTTCGATCGGAATTGTTCAAATATTTTCTAAATTTCTATTACGTTTTTTACACGGAAAAAAACGATTTTGCTGAAAGATCTAAAATTTTAGCTGGATACAGATCAGAAAAGCAATTTTGTTGGACTATCAAAATAATTATGTAGGACCCGTTGCTAGAATATCAAAACTTTTTGTAGTATTACTTATTATTTTTAAAGTTCCAACAAAATTATTTTGATGGACCAACAAAATTTTTTTTATCTATATCCAGCAAAATTTCAGATGCCTCAACAAAATCGTTCTTTTCGTGTAGGGAAAACGGAATAATAACGAGTTTCTGACCGCTATATGAATAAATTAAATAAATTAAAATGATGAATTCGGTCAAAGCTAGATGTTAGTCAATAATATTTAAATTTAAACATAATATTCCGGTACATATTCAAACTACGCGCCGGACATAATAACGCAGTTCTAAACTAAGCTGGAATAGAATTAAAATCACAAATAAATTGATCGTCGATTTAATATTGATGCTAACGAGCGTCTTAAAACGGAATAATTCCGACCGGAGCTCATTCCGTTAATCGTCAGCATCGTTACCTACAAATATACGCGTGTAGACAAACTTTTTACGTTCATAAGTTATTACGCTATAATGTCACTTTCAAAGCATGTCCGATAAAGGGCGTAACGAATCGCCCTCTTCTCAAAGCGACTTTCAACTTCTTAGACTCGATTCGCTTCCTCCTCCTCCTTGTTAGACTTCAACTAATATCACATCAATAACCATGAGTAGCGACTTCTGCGAGTCCAACGAACTCGGATAAGAATTGATTGAGTGGCCGCGGAAGAGTCGGCGTTGCGAGCGGATTTCAGAATCGAATCTGCGAAAGCACGGCGCGCGAGGAAGCGAGAAGTTACGGCGCGTCGAGCCGTAAAACTTAAGATCGATCGCTACGGGAAGTGTGCCGTCGTTGTGCCGTCGATCTAACGGCAGCGTCTACCTCGCGACTTCTCAAACGAATAATCTCGTTCCCGCGTTCAGCTGTGCGTTCGCGCGGGATCGCGTCCCGGTCACTCTCGACGCGTAACAGGCGCACGCGGAATCGCATGCAACGGGTTCGCACAATCGGGTTACAATCGAAACGAGTCGTACGCGTAATTTCCTCCCTTTCCGGTATTGCTTCGACGATCCTGATCCAAACATAAATTTTCCGCTTCACCTAACACTCGCAGCCTGGCGGCTGCGATCATGTCGATCTTATCTCTTTAACCGCACGGAAAGAACGATTTTGCTCAAGTATCTAAAAATCTAGCTAGACACACGGACACGAAAAAAATTTTGTTGGATCATCAAAATAATTATGTAGGACGAATTATGCGCGACGTTCAAACTGGCTAGAATATCAAAATTTTTCGCTCATTATACTCGAGTTTTCTACATAATTATTTTGATGGCCAGCAAAATTTTAGCTAAATTTTTCAGATATTTCAGCAAAAAACACTCTTTCCGCGTGATTATTTCGATCTTATCTTTTTATCTGATATCAAAATGGTGGAGAATGCAAATGAAGTCTTTTTATCCTAGTTTCCTCCGAGGATAATTCGGTTAGACAGTAGTGGGATTTATCACGTCCGTAATTTTCCTTATTTTAATTCTCCTTTTTTCGCATCGGTTTCATTATGCAAAGCCTTTGTGACTACTGCAGCTGCAACCGCGGTTATTCGAAACTTCTTTGTTTCCATTATCGATTTAAACGTATCGCTTATGCTACTTTTTATTCCGCGGTAAAAACTTGTTCCAGAATAATAAATTAATAAATTTCGTCTCCCCTTTGCCCTTTTTCCGTTGGATTTGTTAAATTAATTTGACTGCGGTGAGAGGAACGCGGACATAATAATTGGCATACGACCGATACCGGAGAATTTATATTTATTCGTTAAATAATATTCGCTCGCCGTCGTTTTTCGCTGCGCGACGCGCGCGCACAAATTGCGGTACAAATTTAATTAATAATTAACAATATTCTTTCTCGATATTACTAGTAATTACATGTCAGGTACCGAACGACGGTACTTCCGACCTAGTTCGCGCGTGTCTCTCTCTTATCCATTTTATTTCGCAGAATCGACGCGTACGATCGCCTCGATATATCATTTTGCGGAACAGATATTTTTAACGTTGTTCGTTGCACGCCGTTTACGAAACTATTTGTGAAGCGATCGAGTCATCAAAAATTAAATCAATATCACATAAAATATCATGTGCGGAATAATAAATTTTGTGCAGCGCGACCAAAAGATGTGACAAACGATTGCTTCCCTCCCCCTTCTTTTCCTCCCGCTACCCATTTTCTCTTGTTACGTCCACCTTCACGTAATCAGTTCCCATTCATTCCCCATTTTCGTCAACGCATCGGATCAAATACCAAGCGCGTTTAAAAAGATAGTCCGTTGCGTACGCGCGCGTACACGCGTGTGTGCGTGCCGGAAAGAAGCGGAACACCCACGTCGATCCGACCATCGACGTCTCGGACGATCGAAGGAAAAATGCACGGCGCTCCGGGGAGCGTTCCTCCGCCGATCGTCGCGAATCGTCCTCGAATCGAGATCGGCGAGGAACGGGCGCCGTGTCCGATATGATTCTCCCGAGTCTGGCGTAATTCGGCCGTTTCTCCAAACACACACTCTCTCTCTCTCTCTCTCTCTCTCTCT
>JANQDE010000062.1:272263-338090 GCA_037157785.1 Cephalotes varians
GTCGCGCGTCGTCTCCCTCCCCTCCTTACTCCGTTTCGCCGCATACTTCAAGCAGGTAACGTGCCAACGCAATGGCGCCTCACTGGCTGCACCTGGGATAACCGTTCGCGAGGTTAGGCCTCGCGCCGATTGGCCGAGCGGCGTAAAGCCGGGCGCGGATTGGCCGGCGGCGCGGCTCCGCCAGCACGTAGGTTTAATCTCGTTTACCGTAGGCGCGCTGGCGTTCAGTTTAAGTTACCTCGGCCGGTCGGTCGGTTGGTCGGTCGGTCGGTCGATTGGTCCGTTCGCTCGCGTTACAAGTTGAAACCGGACGTAACGTTCGGTTCCCCGAAATCGTCCCTTCGTCGTCGTCGTCGTCGCCACTGCCGCCGCCGCCGCCGCCGCCGCAGTTTGTAAGTCCGTCGCGTCGTCGGAGCGTGCGCGGACGCGACGATCCCGCACCGGTCGGGCCATCGTGCGCGAACGCGAGCGAGGACGCGGGAGAGAACGCGTCCGCCAGCGGTGACACGATCGCGCGCGTTCCTCGGGCGTCTGTGTGCGCTGGTGCCGCGCCAGCGCCTTCGCCGTCTAGCGAAACGCACAAACGGCGATATCGCGTGTATCGTACATACGTGCGTGCGTATCGCGAGTGAGTGTGCGCGCGTAACGTACGCTCGCGGGCGTCGCGCGCGTGTTTCAATACACACGTAGCGTAGTACGTACGTTGGAGTCGAAAGTGTGTGTGTGTGTGTGTGTGAGAGAAAGAGAGAGAGAGAGAGCGGGCAGGCGCGCTCGCGCGCGTAACGGCTTCGTTTCTTCTCCTTTCGTCTTGCTCTCGCGGCCGTCGGTATCGCGGCCGCGCCGAATCACCGTGTACGCGTGTACCGCGATTGGTCGGTGCGATGGTATTTTTGAAAAGTCGTATATTCTCCCCGTCTCCGGACCGCTCTCTTTCGTACCCTTCGTCGCCGTCCGCCTTCCTCCTCTCGTCCCCTCCCCGTTACAACTCGTCGCGGAGGCGGCGAGAAAACCCGCGGCCGTCGCCGCCGTATGGACGATTTTGAGAAAGCCGTCGGATCGCGCGTCCCGCCCGTTCTCCGTTCCCCCTCGCGTCGAAAGTTGCCGCCGACGCGACATACGCGACATAACTCGTCGTCGTCGTCATCGTCGCGCGAGATGCGTCCCTCCGGCGAGTGCGCGCGCGAGCTCAGCGGAAAGTTCGAATTCGTCGGTGACAGGTAGACGATCTCGGCGAGAGACGGTGGACGGCGGCCGTGCCTCTTTCTTTGTTCGATCCGCGGAGCCGCGGCGTCGACGCCGGCGATTTCGGCGAGGATCGATCTTCGCCGACCGACTCGAGCGCGGAGCGCGACCGCGAAAATAACGCCGCTTAGTTTGATCCGCGGGCTCGAAGGCGCGATTTTTCCCGTATCCGCGCGACACGGCGGAGAATGCCGAGGCTCGCCGAGATCTCTCGCCGCTTTCGAACGACGGCACGGCGCGACGCGCCGACGAATGGAATTCGGATGGAACCGCGCGAGTGAAGTGAGGCCTGGATCACGCCGGTCCGGTGTGTTCTTTACCGATCGCTTCTTGTGTGTTACGCAGAGAGAAAGGTGGATCGAGCCGATGGATCGAATGCGCCGAATCCTTCGGTTTCCGATCGTCGTGGATTAAGTGACCTGCGAAGGTGCGCGAAACGGAGTCGCGGAAATCGACGGGAATTTCCGTTCGGCGAGCCGTGTGTCCGTGGTTGGTGGTGTGGTGTGTGTGTACGGTGCGAGGTTAGGATCGCGCCGCTCGGAGAGAAGGATCGACCTTCCCCGCTCGGGGAAAGGCGAGCGGAAAGGATCGGCGTTGCGGCGCGCGCGATCGAGGAAAACGGAATATCGGATCAACGACGGCGGGCGGTGCGGGGTGGGGAGCAGTCCTCGATCGAGATCTGGATTACGCGGGCGCGTCGAGGATCGCCAAGATTTTGCCAATTCGTAAAAAAGGTGAGTAAACGAAGCCCCCCTCTCGCTTGTAAACAGAGAAACCGAAAGTTCCGGTGGGCTCCGAGATCTCGCTCGAATTTCGATCGAAATCGGGTCGGAGCGACATGGTTCGGTCGACGTGATGAGGAGTTTGTCGGGAGGAGGACGGTTATATTTCCACTCGCGACGAACGTTTGTTTACGCTCGCGTTCCTCGAGTCGTTCGGGCGCGATTGATCAAACAGCTCCGCCGTCGGCCCTCCGTGTCGAACGGTCCGGCGAGAGTCTCGGACTCTAACCGGCGTCTTTTCGACGCGCGTTCGCATTTGTATGTGTATCGCGAGCGGTGCTCAGGTGACGAATAAATTGCCAATAAAACACACAGACGCGTCGCCGAGTGTTCCCGAATCCGGAGATTCGGACGAGTGGCGCCAAAAAAAGAGCATCGGATTCTCGCGTCTTTTCGACGTTCGATAACGCTTGAAGCACAGGAGCCGTGAAATCCCAATTGAACGCGCTACACGGTAGCTACTTCGACGTCGCCGCCGTCGATTCGCACCGATTTCGCCATCGCGCACGCTCTCCGGTTAGCGTACTTTCGCGAGAAAGCGGCGGAACACAATTCCGTCGCGCGCGCGAGTCCCCGTTTCGCGATCGCGAGGAAAAGCTGTCCGAGAGTCGAAACTCCTTTACGGTTCGGGAAAGCGTTTCGTCGAATCCCGGCGTGTTTGCGACAGCTGACAGTTTCTAATTCGAAACTCGCAGGTACGTACGCTCAGAAAAACAACAATACAACTGGTAGAAAATTGAGCAAAGAAATACTCCAAGGGTCATGTTACGTTTTGTCATACGACGAATTTAGATCTGTGAAGTTGGCAACTCCAAATGCGAATTTTTACGAAATTGATATGGCGTTTGATTGTCCACAATTTGTCCGCATAAACTGTAATTTTTTGTCCATCCTTCAGAAAATATATATAAATAAACAAAAAATTTGTCAAGTTTTTCAAGTGTGTTAATTGGAAACGGAATAGAAAAATTTTCGAGTCTCCAGAAATTCTCTGTCTTGTAGCTAATCGACACGCTTGAAAACTTTGTCGTACAACAAATGTAATGTCACTCCAATTATGAAATGCGACGAGCAAAACGAATAAGTTGTATAAAGTAACACATTAATGTTAATTTGCAGTAATTATGTGATTGAATAGACTACAAAAAAGATAAGAATCGTACGAAAAGTATGTTGTTCACACAAAAATGTGACATATTGTTATTCGTATTAGTTTATTCAAAAAAATATTTGTGTAATCCGGAAGAATACAATTGTCATAACTTGTTATGAAGTCTATATAATTGTGTTGCTATTTAATAGTTTGTACAGCTGACGAAGTGATGTTAACGATGCAACTACATCAAGATGGTTCGACTAACAAGATAGTTTCTGTACTGTTGACTAGCTACAAATATTAACTTATATTTGTTACCCCGACTGCACTTTGATGATCCTTACAACTGTTTTCGTTCTCGTAACTTTATGAAATTGGAATTAAACTTCAGAGTTGTCAGTTGCCAGAAATATTTTGTATTTTTTCTGAGTGTATTCACGTTATAAATTAATCTCTCAATCAGCGTACTTTTAATGTATGAATACGCTAATTAATATGCTAATTAATAGAAGACTATTAGACAAAAAAATATTTTAATTCTTAATAGTTTAAAAATATTTTTGCTCATAATTTGCGAATAATGTCGCATACGTTCGAACTGATTAACGAGCATGTTTGCCGTTTTCATTTCAGCAGTAATTTCCTCGAGATTTTCTTCTTATACACATATTTTTTACCGCTGTTTTACATATTTTATTTAATCTCCTTGTCTTTGAGAAAGGCTCCGTCCAAGTCCGAAACGTGTACATGTTTCATTCTCTATGCAAGCAAGCATAAAAGCGCGCGGCTTGAAAAAGTGCCGGATCTACTGTTCGCCGTCGGCAGCGTTCCGTTTGCTGAATCCATTTGTCTTTATTAGCTGTATTTACATTTGAAAGATGCTGTACGAAACGCACGAACGGAATTTTCCGTCTCAACGGATCGCTGTTAGATGACTAGCGGAAACCTGATGCAAAAGTTTTCACGCTCGCGGAATCGATTGTTTCGCAATTCCAATCAGCGTCTCTCCGATTATCGCTTATTATCGTCCGCCTCGACGATATCGACAATTTACCGCGCATGAGTCGAGTGGCAACAGATTTTTTTCGTCTTCGTGCCACGAGTTCTCCATTTTTCTGCAATCTTTTATCTTCATTTTTTCGCAGTTCGGAATTTGCGCCTCGTCGGTTCGAATTCCGCCTTGACGTCGTTTTCAAGAGGCGCAGATTTTTTTTTATTTCACAGCAAGCAACTTCTGAACGGTTGCCGCAAAAAAAGATCGATAAGTCTTAATCGATTAAGAGACGCACTTCCGCGAAATTTAATTTTGATACGAGAGTACAGAGATATCTTTATTGACAAGTGCGTCATTATATCTCTTTCAGAAGGACACACGGACAGGGATGGCATGAGGGAGGGCTCCGGCAACGTTGCCGACGTGGTGAGTGCATTTGATATATACTTCTCTGCGAAGATTTACTTTTTAGTGTACCTCGAGGGACGCGCGCACAACGAATTTTTTGAATCCGCGTTTCGCCCTCGTGTCCCTCGTGCGGGGGCGTCTCGGGATTAAATTCTTTCAAGGTGATTATTGTCGTTATCTCTTGGCACCTCGGCGTCAAAAGTGACCGCGTTGGAAACAGCCGCGCGGAGTATTTTCGAAAGCCTTCGGGCTGTTGGCGTCCGAGAAGTAGGCTACCGGGTTAATACTCGGCAAAGAGAGAGAGAGAGAGAGAGAAAGAGAAGGAGTAACGAAGGGGGAGGGGAAGAAAACGGGAAAAGCAAGTGGTACGGGAAGCAGAAGAAAAAAAGGAGAAATTTAATATCTCGTATCACTGATATAATTGAGCCGTAACGAAATATATCGCGGCAACTATCTGACCACGTACGCGATTTCTTGCGTTTGTGTTTCGCTCCAGCGACTCAGAGACGACATAGTAAGCCGAGAGCCCGGAAGGGACGGAATGTGCGCGACACACAGTGCAAGTTTGAACTAACGACTTACTAAAGGGACAAAAGCGCGGATACGGATATGCTATGGATATGTGGTGGACAGCGATGAATGCTTTTATAGCTTGAAAAATCGGATGTGTTTTATTTTGATATTTTACTTTTCGCTTAAAGTAATTTTAACGTTTTAATGTAAATCCATTTGAACATCGAACATCGACATTATACTTTCATACACTGAGGATGGCTTAAAGAAAAGCCGAAACGTCTGTAAATATAGATAATAAATTACATTAATTGATTGCGCTCTGTTAACTGCGGCTCTTATTAATCCTTCTAAGATTAATTGATTATTGTTAATTTTAATTTTCTATCTCTTTTTTCCTCGTAATTTCTGTTGGTGAAGCTTAAACGAATTGAGTTGGTCATTAATTAAAATAACGAGTATTATTTATATAGGAATGCGGATACTTAAACAATGCCCCGTTCGAATAATATCCGTCAATCAATTAATTTCTTCGCTATTAAATTTCCGCAGTGGATTCTCTTTCATTAATAATCATCGAACTTTTTGATATTTTAATAAATTATAGAAAGTTTCTATTATTAAACTTTCACATTTCGTCACCTTTGATGAATTTCTGTTCCAATTTCGCATTGTGTAATGAATTGCGTATCACGAAAGGAAAAACATTTTAGGTACAAGAAAAATCTCGATCAATATCTTTATTATAAGAATCTTTATAATAGCTGTCTCAACTTTAAAAATTAGCGCCTGAACCAAAGATAAAATATAATCTTGAACAACATCTTTATTATAAGAATCTTAACTTAAGAAATTAGTACCTGAGCGAAAAATAAGATTATAATTTTAGTAATTTGAAGGTAAATCCTAATCAACTCGCACACAGTCCTTAAACGATAATAAAAAGTTTTTTGTAAAGAACGTTTTTATCATTTTTTTTTAATTTATCAGCAGCATCGTACATTTTATTTATCGCGCTTCAGTTGCGATTCAAGGTGTAAATCGCTGACCGAAATATTTGTAGAATTATGGAATATTTGGATATTGAATAGTGTTAAATAATCCCATGTTATTGTAATGCACACTGCTACCTATTAACGTATCAATAATATTCTAAAACTCTTACTTCTAGAACGAAGCTTATTTTCAACGTTATAAATATTCAGACTGTTCGGCATTACAAACATTTGGTAAACACGAGTTAAAGTTTCATGTTGAAGGTTCGAATTCAAATGCTTGATTAATCGTTTTAATTACGACCACTGTATTAATTGCAAGATCACAAGAATAATCGCAAAAATAATCATTTGCCACTGATTTGTTGTTACGTGATTGTGTTCAATTTTGCACCGGCGAGAAAACACGACATCATGTTCTCGGGGTGACTGACAGGTGACAGCAGTCGTTGCTCGTTACTCGCTATTCATTATGCAATACGCGACAGAATTAGATCTCGTTATCGCTTCGTACGATTTTACAGCGTCGAGTCGTCCACGTGTCGTAATAAACGCGAATGTAATCGATATTAATCGATACGTTTCACGGCGCAGATCGTTCTATGTCTAGTCGGATCGCAATTAACGGTACGGTATTAATTAGCGGATTTATCTACGCCGCATGTATACGGAATACAATGTGTCGTCGCCATAAATTGTACATATCTCACATCCCATTTGTTTCGTTAGTGCGCTTAAACGAGATTTGGATACGTTTCATCTGCGAATACCGGCGCAGACCGTATTATTCCGTATCGCTGAATATGGAAATTGCAAGAAAATACACCCCGCTTAAAAGCGGAATCATTGTCTACGTTCAGCAGAAAAAGCAGCTTCGCAACTGTAGTAAGATTTTTTTAATATGATTGATTTATAGATAGATTTATAGTGAGGAACAAGAGAAGCAATCATATTAAAGAATCTTATAACAGTTGCAAAGCTGCTTTTTTGCTGAACACAGCTATTGAATGTATTACGTACTCACGTAAAGTTAGTCCTCAACATTAAAAAAAAAATTAACTCTCTGTAGGGGAACAATAGGGGAACAACTTCACATTAGCCTCTCAACTATGAACAAATTAGATTAAAATAGATTAATCGATAGATTTTCGTTTGCACATCTTAATTAAAACCTTAGTTAAAAGATTATTCAACTTAGCAACCTATTTTCTGAATTTCGATATATGAAAATTAATCTTACAAATTTTTTTTTTTTTTTTTAAGAGCCAGAACGACTCTATTTGTGTTAAATGGAGCATACGTCTTAGATATGAAAAATTCTTGAAGAGTTGCATGTAATACTTTGATCACGTATCTGTAAAGTAGCGGTAACCGCACCTTTATCGACAAGATCTATACAGCGTATTTGACTTTCCCAGACACTTTTAAGTTTAAGTTTCGCCGTGTCCAATCAAATACATCCGAGCGAGATAAAAACGAATATGTTATCTCGTTCTATATTTAGCTGCTGCGACATGAGAGCATTGAAATGTTGGCTGCAGATCTGAACACAACAGATAGAATCTTCATAGTTACGTAGTCAAAGGATGCACCTGGCATAACTACTGCTTTGCCTTCAGGCATTAGACGCGTATAGCTTTAGGGTTAACCGCTGGGAAATTTTGGTGTACAAGATTAAGTTTATTAGTAGGAATTAGCAGATATATTCCACGCGTATTACATAATTGTTATACGGTTTTCCATGTAATGGAAATGTACGATTTTCTTCAAAGGGAAATTACACTGTTAGAAAATTTGTGTTTAATTTAACATATTTCACGTGTTTCAAACGGTTCATTCAAATTATATATAAATTATATATTATAAATAATTATGTTATTAATTTGACAAGATGAATATGTTAGAAAGTAACATAAACATTATGTAAAAATTAATACAAAAAAATGTAACATTTTGACACAATTTGAAAACAATTTGTAGAAACATATTTCTTCAGTAAAATTAACAATTATAATATGTTAAATTAACACGTACATTCATCTTTGATTCATTTATTTTAGAATTTATATTTTCAAACTACATTATTTTTCTGTTATTTGTTCACTTACTCATAAATTGTTATTTTTACACTAAGAAATGTCAAATATTAATTAACACAAAATATCCAAATAATATAATCATTATGTTAAATTAACATTTGGATATGTTAGAAATTTAACACAAAAATTTTAACAAGGATCGTTTCTAACACAAATATAAAATGTTTTTTACTGTGTAGGAAAGGATATTTATTAATTCGGAAAATTCCATTATTCCGTTACAAAAATGTACTGAATTAAGTCGACCCTTTTTGGTTTAACCAAAAATATCGTTACCATATCGACATTTCGTCCGTTTAAAATAGATTCCAATCGCGCATTTTTACGTAGCGTGCGGTTCTCACATTGAGCAAATGTGAACTCAAAATCAGATATAGGAATAGGAATGCAGGATCTTGATTACCGTCGTAAAAAAAGTAGCAGAATCACGATGATCGTGTGGGGTCGCCAACGGTCGTTACCGCATCTACAAGATAAGCAAATACGTTTTTAATGACATACGTCATCGGTCTTTCGTTCTCTCTCCCTTTCTCTCCTTGATAGCGGAGTTGGCGGAGGCGGATCCATGTGAACGCCCCCCCTCCCCCTCCCCGACTTTCGATCCCTTCTTCCACATGACTGAACCTGCTCGAATGCGTCGATGAGAAACCGCGAATGTCAGGAACTGAGTAATAATGCTGACACTGCTAATATTCGATGTTTCTCCTTAATTAAGAAAAGTAATTACTTCGGCGAATATGTGCACGCTCTATATCCATACGGAACGTTCTCGTGTTGATTTTCCTCGTGAGAACAATGATCATCGAGGAGTAAACCGCTGACCAAACGTGTACACTAATTCTACAATGTGCGGGTATTAAGATCGTACTGCAGTGTGCAATGTTAAGATGGAATTAAGATGGAATTAGTATCCGCATATGCACACGCGTAACGAACGAGCAACGAATGAATAGCAAACGGGAAATTAAATTTATTTGAAATTTTTTTTGACGTACCATCACGAGCGAAGCAGACTGAACGTGAGTGTTCTATTTACTTTTCTTGTTTGCTCGTTGTTCATGCATGCTCATTAATCTATCTTACGTTAATCTATATCAATACCGTTAAATTATTAGGTTGATGCAAAAAGTCGATCGTTTTTCTACCCAGCTTTGATACGTTGAATTAGAAAATTGAAATACTTTTTGAAAAGGAGATTAAACAATTTCTCTTCAGATGAAAAAAAAAAGATACTGAAGCCTCAAGGTGATTTTGTTTCCAATTTGCTGAAATTCTATTTTTAACTTTATCTGACAAAATATGAGACAATTTTTTGCACTCTTTCAATAATATATTTGAACAAATTATTCGTTAAATAAATGGGCAAACAAATACTAAATTTTATTTTAACAGAAATTAACAAAATATATTACTATTCAATTTCAATATATACCTATTGTTTTAAAATAATCGCTTATCAAAACTTTAATACGACATTGAATAGCTATTTAAAAAACTCTTATGATTTTTATAAATGTCTTATTTGAAAAAATCAATATTACATTTATAAAAATTATTAGGTTTCTTTAATGTTGTACAACAATTTTATTTTGAGCAGTAATTTCTACTTGTTATTTGATATCTACTTGTTTGAAAATTGAAGAATCTGAAAAAATTCAGTGATCAATTCTTTGTAAAAAATTTACTATTGAAATAAGAATTATTATTTTAATATCATAATGTCGCTGACCAAAAGATTAGCGTTCACTGCTTAAACAGTTATTATTGCGTTGTTATTTACAGTTTGTTATTTACAGTAAATAATAGCCTAAACCCGATAATTCCAACTAATACCTCAGAATTCGCTAGCGATTTACTCTTCCGACAGCAAATTCCAAGTTATTTGAACGTTCCACGAGTGCAATTTTGACCCATGTTCGACCATGATGGAATGTACCCATTAGCACGTTGGAAATGGACGTTGCAGTTGTAGTCGGAAGAGGTATAAACCGCCTTTTATCGCAATTATGATAGGCTATAACTATGATAGGCTCGAGGGATGCAAAAACTTGAACTGCATTTACTTAATCCATTAACGATCGACATTTTATCCTTCCGGATGAAAGTTTCGTTACACGTAAAAGATAATTTTAGTAATCATTCTTCTTTAAATTTTTTAATATTTAATTTTTAAACATTAAATGATTTGATGATTTTAATATTAATTTTAGCCATATTAAATATGAAAATTGTGGTTTACGATTCTTTATTTTTTTTAACAAGATCAACAATGAAGTGAATGTTGATGAAATTGTAAAACGAACTAAAAAATAATAAAAGATAATATTGTTGACTAGTTTTGTTTAATTGTACCGATCGACAAAAAATAATTTTCTTTTATAAATTAGTTAATGACGATTACTTAATATCTCTCTCTCTCTCTTTCTGTCTTTCTCTTTTTTCTCTCCCTATCTCTGTTTAAAAAAAAAGATATAAGTTTTTTTAATTGATGCAGCGTCTTGTAAAGTAATAAGCTCAAAATAATCGATAAATAATTTGAATGAATAAATAAGTATGAAGCGTGATAGTGAATTTTAATGACATTTACCTTCGCGTCGGTAGTATATTTCTTGTTACTTGCTGTAGACTTATGATATTATCGCAGCATTCTATCTACATATATCCGCTTCGTAGATATAGAAATTCCATAATGCATACAAACATCTATAGCTGTCGTTTATTGATAGACGGATGCGAGCGTCATGCGAGTATCGTTTTCGCATTTGCCTCGGTATGTGCTAAACGTCAGCGCTAAATACCAAAAGCGTATACGCCCCTATTGCAGCTCACAACCGGTCAACGACGACAGCGAGCTGCTGATTCGGTCGTATGCTAATTTCATTGCTGAACACGTCCTCAGCAATCTTCGACGGCATTAACTCTTTGACACTTTGACTGTTGCGTTATACATGACGCCCGTTCGGAGTCGGAGCACGATGGTTGCGCAGAATAATACAATCAAGCAGATAAACGAATCTACATGAATAAATCGCAAATGTCGAACACAATCTTGTCATATTTTTAATATGAAAAATATTGTTCTCGGCGTTCTCCGCGCTATTCTTAGGATAAACTGATATAAAAAATCGAAACATTTTTACTATCTTTCATCAGATACACTTGAATAATTTTTAACATTTGAATTGTATTTATATTTAATAGATTTTAATCGTTTCTTGTAAAGAATATAAGATTAGCTGATTCAATTTTTTTATCAAGTTATTTAAAAAAATTGGTGTTGAACTGCAAAAGATTTTATTCTAATTAGCTAACGTACTGTAACATTTATAGTAACGGAACTGGATTAATGGATTAACTGTATCGAATGGCACTCCTTTCCATTCGATGCTAAATGCCATAGCATCGCTCTTTGTAACACCTTTGCCTGTGCCGGCTTTTGCCTATGCTTTGATGAGCACGCATTCCCCATCCGTTTGCCATCAGGTAGATTTCGTGAGTGACGTTTACGACACACAACACGACACGATACAACGAGGCCGAAGAGACGGAAGAACCGCAAGAGAGGCCTAAGTGCAAATACCTGTTTCCGGAAACGGATAGCTTCCTGCTTTTCGCGCGTAATCCGCGATCGGTCTATCGATCGTGTATATTCGGCTGTTAATCGTAAGGCCGCTCAAATTAACTGAATTAATCCATTCGGTCCTTTTCTCTCGCCAGTAACAAAGAATTTTAGAAAATTTAAAACAATTTAATTTAAATTTAGTTTAATTTAATTTAAATATATAAAGAATTTTTTATATTTGTCTTGCTTGCAAAAAGTTAATCACGCATTTTATTTATCTTATTTTTAATTTAAACATCGACCGCTATAGATTTTAGCTAAAATCATTTGATTTATTTAATAATTAAAAAGCTTGACATGAATATATTTATTTGTTATCACAGGATTTATTTATCACAGCTTATTTAGTTACCCTCCCTCCTTTACCTTTTTTTTTTATACTTTTTGAATCGTCCGATATCACTTGTCACGCCATGCGCCGTCGACATTCGGCAGATACGATGCCCACAATGGCGGGTTTGCGGTTGTATCTATCCGTCGCCTTTTCCCGCGTGACGAGAGATAAAAATCCACCGGTGATGTATATTCCCACGGGGGGATCGAAGGGATACGGCGGCGCGAGGGATCGGAAACGGGAGGCAACGGGAGAGAGGAAAATCAGGCAAGATGAGGGGAGGATGGTGGAAGGAAAGGACGACGCGATCTTCTCTCGGATTCCTCCAAGTCAGAAACTCTTGTGCCTTCGTCGTCGTTTTCAACGTAAGCTGTACACTTCTTCGAGTAAGATCTTACTAGTCGTAAAATGATCAGTCTTCTCTCGTTCCTTGAAATCTTCTTTAGCTGATAATAAAATTATTGCGAATTCTATTTTTTTTATTTTATTTTAGTTACACGAGGCACAATCAACTTTATCGCTTTTTAAATGCGTGTAAAGTAACAACAACGATATAATAATAATTTTAAATGAATATGTAATGTCTGATTATTAAATAATTTTGAAATCTTAAGACACTAAGGCCCTGCGCACAATGAACGAGATATTAGGAACAAGAATAAATATTAAACTTTGGAAATCAAAATTAGGATTAGAGCTTAAACGTAACAAAACAAAACAAAATACAAATAAAATATAAGACATATATGTGTCATACAGATACAATATAAATCTGTTATTTATCTAAAGTGTAATGTCTTAATTTTGATTTTGAAAATTTAATTTTTATTCTTGTGCCTGATATTTTGTCTATATATTGCGTACTTAATATTAAAATAACATATTAATTCTAAAATTTATATTCTTCGTATATTCACGCAGGAGATATATAATATTCTACAAGTGCACCGTGTGCACTTAACTTTATTGTTCTGTTCTATGCACATAATTCTATAATTTCTGATTCTCAGTACGTCCCAATGAGAAAACGCGGCGAACTTTACTCAACTCAAAGTATCTTGACAGCCCTATTCATCACGTAAGGTAGCACTCAGATCCATAACACTCAACACGGTAATGACTGCGAGAGCTCAGTGAGAGCTTTTATTTCGCGAGACGTGTCGGCGTCGCGTTGATGCATCGATTTACGCGTCTATGGACATCAGCACGTGTGTAGAATCCAATGAATGCATTTCGTTCGTTGCAGATGCATCGAACGAGCGCGAGAGTCCAGTAAACGTAATCGGGCTATGTAGCGGTGCATTCAGTGCATTTGCACCAAGCGAATTAATGCACCTGGCGTCGCGTTTATAACCACTTTTTGTATACAGAGTGTACTGGAGTAACCGGACATTTCTCCTATATATTATTTGGATACTATTTAGCAAATTGAATTTAATAACAGAGATTATTAACGACAGAGGTAATAAAAAATATGCGAAAATAATTTAGGGGTATTCAGAGATATGGTTAAAAGAGGACAAAAAATTATTATGGATTTACATGTATGTGATAATTAGAAATAAACTTCCAATTTAAAGATAAAAGAAAATGACAAAAATATAGTTGGAAGAAACTAGAATAAAAAAATTATGCGCGCGCGCGTGCTCACACACACACACACACACACACGCTTCGATTTACATAATATCTTTTCTGCACACGTTTAAATTTTACGATAAAAAGTTTTTGATATATTAAAATAGGGATTATCGCGTAGAGTTTTGAAAAATTCATTCTTTTTCGCAATTTTCCACCGAAAAATCCCGTCGAATGGTGGTCGTTGGGGAACAGATTTATCTTTTCATAATTTTCCGCGTGCGTATTCAACTGTGTAATTAATGCAGACATATGAAAGTGCGCACTTTACGACTAGCAAAAAATATTATTGGATTTTATATTAACGGTTGTTTAAAGCCACAAGCCGTCTTTTTACAAATACAGATACATCAATTTCTTGATTTATCCTTCGATATGCGATAAAAAAAATCTCGCAGGTAATTATTTGAAGCAGGGATTATTTTCTCCCTAGACAACATTTTTTAAAATATTATTTTATATATTTTACCGAAAAAATTTCCGCTAATCGAAGTCTTATTTAATCTCTGATTATTATTTCTGTAGAATATTCGCCTCTTTAATTAATGCGGACGTATGCAAATGCGCAACGCATAATAGATGAGACAATGTCTAGCATATCATATAATCATATTGTTTTAATGTCGGAAACACGTAATTGTGTAAATTTACTTCGTGATTTACGCAACAACTTTTTTACGCAGTTTCACTTTTATGCGCGGCTAAAAAGTATGTCGATGTTACTAATTCCCATAGAAATTCCGTAATTTTTCCATATTAAATATAATAACGATTTTTTTTTTTAATTTGCATTAGTCGAGAGGAATTGGTATATTCTTCCATATTATTTCCGCATATTCATTCGTTTAATTAATGCGGAAATATGTAAATGTGCGATATAATAATGCAGGCGGAAAAATGCCGCAACATCTCTACGATATCATATTATTACGTATTTTCATGAAATTGGTAGCAGATTCTTACACAGATCCATTCATACCGAATGTTGAAGTCACACTATATCTTTTTGTGTAATTTTGCTCCTATTTCAAAAATGATTTACTCCTAACACATGAAAAAAAAATTCTTTAAGTAAAATATTCAAAAGAACAATCACGAATCATAAACATTTTTATTTTATTTTACTGCATGCTCTACTTTTTATAATTTATCTGTCAAAACTTGTACTTTTTTATATGTTTATACTAGGGCTGGAATGATTTAAATCGATTGATTAAAATCGGTGATTTAAATCATTTTTTTACCAAAAAAATCATGTGATTTAAATCCTGAATTTGATTAAAATTTTAATTGTTAATTTTCATTATGATTTAATTATGCCCAATACTGGCTGTGCTGTGCAGTAATTTTACAAAAGAAAGAAGAATATATGAACATGTATGCACATATTTTGTATGTAATTATATATTAGTGTCTCCAAGATTTGTACGTGTTACGACTTCTTTGTTTCTTTTTTCGGTTTTTGTTTTTTGAAACCTAGAAATGCGTTAGGAAATGAAAAGACAGTTAAGTTAGTTTTTATATTTTTATATTTAAGTGTATGCGTTCATCTTCGTGAATAAAAAATTGCGTATACAAATTTAAATATTCAAATATATTCATTAAAAAATAAGTTTTATTTTATTTATAAGAGTTATTGATAAAAATTAATTTAAAATTAACGATTTTCACTTGACTATTTTGAATCCTATATAGTGTTTGAAATCACTGATTATTTACAATAAATTAAAGTTTAATAAGCTTAGTAAAAGAAACAACACGTTTATTATTTTGTAATAAAATTTAATTATTTTCTTACTAATAAAAATAATTAACTCGAATAAGAAATCTAATTTAAATAAAAAAAATCTGGTTTAAATAAAAAAAATCCGATGTAAATAACAAAATTCGATTTTTTTTTTAAATCATGATTTTTTTCAGTCCTCCAATATAGTGCTTTTGTAATACTTGCACTCCAATTTATTTCAAAGTTGCATTAAAAAATTCTCTAATCTTATTCGGAATTTTGAATAAAAATACCTGTAAAATCCGGGAATTCTCAGGGAATTTTTTTACAAGCTTTCAGTAAACACCTGAATGTATTTAACCCGTTTGATTGATGCGAACACATAAAATCGCGGAGCGTACAACGTACAGAGATAAAAATGTCGCGATATATCGCGCTCCACCCTTACCTTGGCCGCTTGCTTCTCGTGTGTGCTATGTACATGCATATATTTTATACATATATATATATATATATATATATATATATATATATATATATATATATATATTCGAAATACGTAAGCTAAAAGGTCGCAAGGCGGAAAATGAAATTCATGCGCCTATCGTAACGTCATATATCCCTCACGTCCGAATAACTCGCGAGAAATTTCATCCCCTCGTCATTGCTCGCGGATAGTCTTCGGATGCACACGCCTCATCGCTGTCGCGTCGTTCGCTCGTTCGTTTGCTCGCTTCCTTTTTTGCCATGCAATTTCCGTAGCACGCGGACTCGTCGATATTCATTCTCGTTTCTCTCTAGTCCGTACGCGCCGGCAGTGGTGCGGAACATTCGACGGAGGATTGATTTGTCCGTAATGTCGGAAGGAGGAGGTAGCAGCAGCACGTCTCGCGCGTCTGATAACCGTTCGATCATTCTGCTTCTAAACGGATTAGCCGATATACAAGGGGAAAATGACAGCTGATTTTTAACTCGATAGTGCATATAAAGACATAGAAACATAATACATTACAGAAAATTTTGATAAAGAAAGGAAAAGAGGAAGAGAGAGAGAGAGAGAATTTACAAATATTACCTCTTTTTCTACTTCTTTTTCATTTAAAACGAATATCTACATCTTTGAAGTATTATAATGAAGTATTAATCTTTCAGTTTTTCCAAAATAAATATTTTCTTTATGTAAATCGTTCTAAAATGATCATACAGTTTATACAAGATATGTTCCGTTTGTATATGAAATGCTTTGAAACGTGTTGTTGCATACTATTACAATGTTTGCGAAAGAAACAAAACCAGAGAATAATTTATTCCTGAATACGAAAGAGTTAATTCGTGTATATTAACTCAGAATCATCTCTCTTTCGGATCCACGGTAAAACTTGAGAAATTTTTCTTTCGCGCTGCAAAGAATCTACAACTCAAGAATTTTAATAGGTTATTGGAATTTTATGGTTTTTTTCGTTTTTTTTAATTAAGGCCGTTATTAAAACTGAAATGAAAGTCATTTCTATTCTTATTTGATTTCGACATTTTTACTGAGTTTGCGATCAATTTATCGTGATTAAATTGCAGGATATTACCAAGAAAAAAAAATCTGGAAAAATAAGAAATTTACGGTTCACCAACGTCAGTTGATCTTACCTTAATTGATTCTCCGTCTCTTTCTAGCGTCACTGCTAAAAAAAGAGCAGTTTAAATCAATGACAAAAATTAAATGATAACTAAAAAATTTCTTATAAAATAATGCATAGAAAATGTGACGCATATTAATTAATACAATATTCTCTATCTTTTACTATTTATAAATTTTTTCTCGCGCGTAAAATTATGTTTTAAAATTGATGATTCTACATTTTTCATATAATCTTTATGAAATTCTTTTTTAAAGTGCAAGATGCATTCAACATGGTTTCCTCAAAACGCCGCTATTAATCAAGCGCACTAAAGAGCGCAATTCCAGAATTGCTAGGGAGAATTTCCCACAATTGCCAAATAAATTATCGCTGACGAGATATACGAGGCAGGAAAGAAACGTGTCTATAAATCCTACACGCGTGTCGCACGGTAATCAATTCGACGAGCGATACGAAAAACGAGAATGCAACGAACATGTACGCCGTATGCTTGTTTCGACGCAAAAATCGGGTTGATTTTTAGCGGCTGTCCCGTGAATGTCGTATTCAAGATATCAGCCTCACATTCGGAATTGGAGCTTCCAAATCGCTTCCGCGATTTTGCGCTATCTCTATGTTAATCCATTATCGTAGCTGCGATCTTTGTGTTTGAGAGATTTAGAACGTGATCGATCGAGAAACGAGATATCACATTGTTGTACTGTTCTCTCTGTTGAATTGCTAATCTAACAGCTGAGTTAAACTTGAAGGTAAACCCTGATATCACATTTTTTTACGACATTCTTTATTCGCGTACGCGGAAGGAAAAAGACTGATCTATTGCGCTTTGCTCGTTCTCGCGATAAAATATTTACGTCCATGTTTTTCTACATTTCCTCTATACGCTCCGAGCTTTCCAAATGTGAAGATTCCGATATATATTTGAGCGTGCAGCACGTAAATCATAGGTCGCCGCGTAAGCGTATAGAAACCGGACTTAATTAACAATGTAAAATCTCGCAGCGATCCTACGTACGATGTTCGTTGCAAGTGATTTATACGCCGCGAGAACAAAAACCGAGGTTTATGTTCGCTGATAGATTCATTTGAACAAAATGTTTAGAATTTTAAATTAAATACATTTTATTTAAATTAGATATACATTTGGATATATCGGATGTATTTTCCTCGCGGTTCAAGTTTGATAATCAATTGCATGATAATTGTATTAAGATTTTGTGAAAGGTGCAAAGAAATTATTGGATTATTCGGAATTATGACAAATAGTATTCATATAAGCGTTATTTAAAATATTCTCTTGATAAACAATACTGAAAATGAATTTTACCGCAGATAAAAGACAGTTTTATCAAAGTAAACCCGACATAAAGTACATGTTCGATTTGTGCGAATACAATCGAAGCTTTGTAAGCAAAAGGATGGGAAATGAAAGGGAAGTCGAAAAAAGACAAAAGCTCCTTTCATTCACATTCATTTGCGGCGCAACGTGATTGCGGACGGATCAGCTACTGTTTTAATTAAAATATTCATCTGTACTCGTTACACCTCATTCAGACGTGATATTTTATTTTACAACGAAAAATATACATATTTGTAACAACTTAAAAATATTAACCATTTATTTGTGCTATCCGAAAGATTTGTTTCATCCATCTTTGAAAGAGAGAGTAGATGCATGCTTCAATCCGCCGTTGCTCTATATGTTGCTATTAGGAAACTGTATTTGGATTTGGTGCATTCGCTTTAATCAAAGCGTTCGTATATACGCGGCTTATACGTGCAACTTCCGCTTCTGTTATTTGTTGCTTGTTTACCATAAATAAGTTGCTTCTATTTGCGAATGGCAGTTGATTCGTGATCCTTTCATCGTGCACCTCGCAGAAGCAACAATTTGCGAAATGCAGAAAGTGATAAGCTCGCTTGTAGATGTATACGCATGCTTCACCGTGCGAAGCGTACACGTGATCCACATAAAAGTGAAATTCCTCGTGAACTCAGCTCTGACAGAATAGTGCCAATTTTAACAAAAGCGGCGAGATATACGCTCTTCGAGCGTAACAGAGAGAAAGAGAGAGAGAGAGAAACAAATTCACGATTGCTAGAGATAGAAGCGCGAAGTGAAATCGAATCTCTTCATAATTGAGAAAGAATATTGGTCTGCTAACGAGAAAGTTACATTACGAACAAGTATCGAAATCGCGCGAAAGGAAAAGTATATTTCATCATCTAAGAAGAATTAAAGGGAGAAAAAAATCGAATAAAATATTGATTGATATATAAACAAATAAAATTTACAAAATATTTTAAATTATAGTGATAAAATTTATTTTTGAAAAACAAATGCTTTTATTTGATTTTTAATAATTTTATTGATATTCTTCCGTGATTTTTAATCGCTAGCGATACGTAGAAATTTTGATACCGCTTTTTTACTTTATGCGAAGGATTAATCGCATACAATTGAAGAGTGAAATACGAGACAAGTGTTTAAAAAATGTTACTCTGAGTTTATATTTCGTTACGCAACGAATTTTGTTACAGGGAAAAAATTTTTTTGTATAACGAAAAAACATGTCTCAAGTATTCTAATTCTAGAAACACCATTTGTTAATTTAACATTTATTAATTTCCTGTCATTTAATTTATTTAGACAATATAACCGTGAAATTGAAAATATTACTTTGTTGCAACTTAGAATATTATACTTAGCATTTGGCGAGCTTTATTTTTCAATTGAGATTCTCAGAGAACTCTCCAATTCCATTTGAGAGTCCATTTAAGTCGCAATGAATTCAACGAGCCATTTCGGAAATAAGTGCATCGCAAAGAAGGGGGCTTTCCCACGTTGGAATCGAAATTTATTCCAGGCATGTACGTTCAACCCTGACCCTGCTCAAAGCCTGGAACTTAGACCGAAACCAGAAACAGGGGCAGGACGCGGAGAGAATAGATGTAAGAGGCAGGCGCGGAAAAGAGAAAGCGAGAACACTCGACGGCGCTAAAAGATGTAGCGATACTAGGTCGTTACACGTGAAAAAATAGCTGGTTTAGAAAACTAACGTTCTCATAAAATACGTATCTCGCTTCAAGTACATACCTCGATTATTAGATACAACACATCAAAATGTATAATTACAACATACGTATTTCTTCTAGAAAAATTGAATATTGTAATGTACGCATAATTCTTCTACAATAACATGCTTTCGGTTATTAATCGGTTATTAATTAAATATAAAGACATCGGTTATTAATTGTCAGTTGTTAGATTATAACGCATTTTATTTTTATTCTTATTTTAAAATTTAAAATTTGAATTTAAAAATATTTAATATTATAAATTAAGAATATTTAATATTATATAAATTCGTATATCTTAATTTTCTTATATTGCATATCAATTTTTTATGTATTTTAATTTCGTAATGCGTTTTATTTGAAATTAATGTTTCTCAAACTCGATGTGGACATAACCAGTAACACTAAATATAATATTCATACATCAACTAGATTGAAACAAATTCTCTTGTCAGAACTTAAACAATAATATAATTTCCTTTCCAAAACACAATCATTCAACCGAACAAAATTTATAGTCTTAGACAACGTTAACGAATTCGTAAAACAAAGCGCAAAATATATTCTGCTTATCGAAATAAGAACGGAGTAAGTATTCATAACGAATAAGTTATTTTATAAAAATAACGTTAACTATTTTCCGGTGGCAAGACTGTTGACATTGGGTGTATGGCCTTGGTGTTTGTTTGCGACACGTTACGACGTACGCAAAGCCGCCGCGCCGGCCGTGCTGTATTATCATTCCGAAGGTGAGACTCGAGCGGGCAGGTAGCGGCGCGTGCCGCCGTATTACCCATCGAAATGTGATCGTATCAGGGACGAGAAGATGTCTAACGCAATTATTTCCTACGAACAATTAGCCTGTCTATCAGCGCGTGTAATTAACTCCTCTGCTAATTTATCGATTATTTTTAACGAAGCAATTTCGAAACATTTATTCTTTTTACTTGAGACATTATAAATTATTATATTAAGAATGAAAGTGGGTATTGTTTCATTGCAATATTTGTACGGGTGATAATTTCAATAAAGATACTTAGATTTGAACGTATCTTGCATCGAGGTTTTCGCTAATTTAAACGTAATTTGTTCATTTGCGAATGGAGAGCGCGAATTAATACGCGAGTCGCTGTATCGAATATAATTCATGTAATGAAAGACTACAATGGCTCGTATCGATTGTTTATTAATAACACGTGTATTTCATTACATTTATACAAAATATATTGCAGATGTATAATATTGAATTTTAATTGTGTCTTATCGGTTCGCGATTGTATTAGTCGTTAACTCGATTTTATTAATCGCATTGTTCGTTGCTTTAATTTGTGAGATTTGCGGGTATCGAGCGAATCATAAAGCTTTATATCTTTTCACGTTATTTTTAATCGCGTTTCGAGTCGAGATTCCGTCCATTGCCATGTATATGTGCGATTACGTCGAGAGTGTCATGCAAAATGTCGCAATTATCTTACTCTGATTAATACGCGTTTGTAATTAACTGCGTTTTCGCGAGAGTGGTGATGTGATGTGAGTGCTATGAACGAATCTGAGAGGAGAAGGAGGAGGAAACTTGGGAGGCATCGAGCGATTGTGGAACAACCATTAGATCAGTAAATTATTATGTCTTGTTTTATTTGTTACAGGATTAATTATTTATAATTATTTTATGCGGTCAGTAATTATTTTTCTAGACATTAATTATTCTAAACATTGCTATATTTACGTATATTTCTATTTTATAGTTCAATATAAAAACGCAACTCCGCCACTGCGTATCAAATAATATATTTTTTTAAATAAGAAGTAGAATAATGACCGTATGTAAAAACACTAAAACGATCAAAGCTAGATCTTCGTGTTAAATGTTTCTTGTGTGAATTTATATACATTTCTCAAGTTCACCAAACTGCGCGCCGAATAAATTTTCGGAATTGAATTGAATTGTTTGAATTATTTTTTATTTTATTTTACTGAGGTTTTTACTGAGGTAGAGACAGAAAATATTTTGCACCAGATAATATATTTCGATTAATCACTTTAATAAAGAAACAGTAATGATTATTATTTTATTAATTTGATTAATTCTTTTAATAAATAAACTTGTTTTATTTTAATTTTTTTAAATCTATTGATTCTTATTTATTAATACTTTAATAGCATCATGGAATAATCATTTTATTTTTTAATTACCTAAGATACTCAATCAGCATACGCTCTCAGTTTTATGTCTAATCAAAATATAGTTATTGTACTATATGTCTCTCAAAAAATAGAACTTTATTCTGAATATTATTTAATATATTTTTTTATATTGAGATTTGTGTGACGATTATATACGAGTCGTGAAGATGCGAAACTTCTTTCTTATTTCTAATCTTTTTTTCTGTAAAACATTTAAGTGTGATTGAAAGAAGATTTTGAAAATAATTTTTTAATATTTATTTATTGAGAAAGAGAGAGAAAGAGAGAGAGAGAGAAATTTGCCTCCTCGAAAGAGTATTAACTCAGTTTATCCGAATAAGGTTCATTCTTGTGTAATATCGTCAATGAGGTATTATCTCGTCTTACATGACTATATTGAGCTACTTCTTGGTTCATGGCAAACATTTCCGTAAAGTAATTGCGTTCTCTGCAAACTCCATTCTTTTTCGATGATCCAAGGCCCGATGAGAACCAAATTCAGCCAAAGTTTTGCTTCTCTGCTCGCTCGTTCGCTCGTTAGCATATCCGTCGAAAGCTTTCGACGAATTGATGCTGCTTTCCTTGGCTCTTAGAGAAGTTTCGTTGGCTGCTCTCGATGCTCCCTTCCACCATGACATTTGAACTTTTATTCGCTCTTACTTTAACTAGACCTCGTTTTCATCATGCTTATCGGCATCTGCTTGATCGCTAGTCGAACTTGGTCATGGCACGATTATAAGGCTCATTAAAAGGTGCGCCAAAAGGGAGTTTATAATAAGGAACCCGCGCTGAATACTGTGATTTCCGACGATCATATTATGATATTTAAATACCGATATTAATATATATTGATTAATGTTTGATTAAGATTTTATTAAAATATTCTATTCTATAACTTGCTCGTTCTTTTTCGCCTTTTTCTCATTGCTTCCTTTTTCTCTTTTTAAATATCAATTTTGATGTGAAAGTACCCCACTAATTTTTTAACGATTATTGCAGCAATAAATAGAAGAAAATAAAAAAAGAAAGATGCGAATGAACAAATTATTAAATAGAATGTCTTACAATCACTTCATGAATGTACAGAATTATATACCGTGAATATAATTCTGTAACTTAATATTGTTTGAAACGAATATAGAGCAAGAAGTAGATATCTCTACGAGCTAGAGTCACGAACTCGTCGGAATATCATCGTTTTAATTCACGATCGAAGATTGCACCGGTAAATGTTTCGTGGACACGTTTGCTGCGCGACTGAATCTCTCTCTGCACAGAATAGATTGTTGCAAGAACGCGGTACAGAGTCTGCGATATTCCGCTAGCTAGAAGATCACGTTACGCAGCTAATACGCAATGCGGTGGCAATGCTTATGTCTATCAGATTTCCGTTTCGCCTCGCGAAGAGACAATCTGTCAAGTTTCAGATTCATTCCGGTTTCGGTACGCAGCTTGCGACCGGAAACAGATAAGTAATTTTGCTCAGAAAGATTAATCCGAGTAAACTTTTTTCGATTCGATGAATCAGTTTGACACGGTTTTACATTCTAATTTCGGATTCAGATTATGTTTTTATTCATAATATTACCTCTACATATCTCACTCGCACGTTTTTCTCCTATCTAAGAATTATCTTTTCGTAAAAAAAGGTTCTAAATTTGCGTTTTTCTCTCTCGGGAAAATGATTGACGCTAATATGCTCGTGATGACATAATAGAGTAATGAACGAGGTCACGGGCAATGTACCTATATCGATCGGGCGGAGTCGCGAGAAGATGCGAGATCGCAAGGCGCAAAAGTTGAAAATTCAGTTTAATTAGATCCCCCGATAATAAAATTGCAGGCAATAATTTCAGACAACAGAATTTTGCTTAGCCGAGCTCGTGGATCGTTACTAATCAGCTTGGGCAAACTTTTTTCTAGGTCAGAAGTTCCGCCAAAAGTTATATGCAAGTTATATTAAAATGCAGTTTGGATGTTATTGGAACATTCTCCAAACATTTTACAAAAGAATTTTTTTATCATGATTTTCTAATTATTGATTAATGGTCGTGAATATTTTACGATTAATAATTAATTTCAATGTCGATTATTTGATTGATGATTACTTCTATTAAGTTAATTTTATTAATCAATGAAGTAATCATAAAAAAATTAATTATTGTTTAATTTTATAAAATTTCATATCTTTTTTAGTGTGTATGGAATATTAGGATGCCATAATTTTTCAATAGAGACTGTCTCCTCCAGTTGTCGCTATTCGCATCGAACATTCTTGCATGGTGTATTGTTTTCTTTATGATCAGCTTATAATCAAAACTTTAGTAATTAATGTAACTTTAGCGATTGCAGCGTTCTCGCTTTTGCTTCGGTTGAATTTCGGCATCGATTATAGTCAGTCGTTATTGAACTTGGTTGAAACGCTCCCCCTCATAATAACGCGTTGAAAATTTCCAAGTAACAGCGTCGTTAAGCTAACTGGGTTGTAAAACAATCTACTGCTTTTCAAATAACACATCTCCTATCTGCGTACCATATATTGCACTGAATATATAGAGTGTTTGAAAAAAAATCACCATTTCTTTCGATGATTTTTAAATAATTTAAAATCGAGCAATTTCCTCTAGCAATTTTTACAGTAACTTAGTTTTTACTGATTCTCCACTGATCTCCCGATTTACTTCTTAAATTGTTTGAAGAACTCTCGGACGACAGGTGGCCGATACGCCCGAAATACCCTGTATATTTCACCGAATGCCGCAATGAACAATGGCGCCTTCATCAATTGCGACAGCGCGCTGATGTCGTGTTCGTTATTACGCGGTGAATGTCACTCGATATCCGGCGCCGTGCATCGCGGTTGTGCATCGCCAAAATCCTCCATTTCGCCCCTTCAAATTTTCTCGAAATAAGACGGCATACCTTGCGGTCGAAATTGAAAATGCTTCAGGCTCGAATCGTAAGTTTCATTGTTGTCGTCGTGACGTTTCCATGACGACCACAAACCTGTTCGATAAACGCTGAATAATAAGTCGGTGGTTCATTGCGGCACTGCGTATGCCTCTGATAGTATTCCGCGATGCTTATCATTATTTAATAAACGAGCGCTGCAATACTATTCCATGATTATATTAGTGTGTCGTCTCTTTATTATTAAAAAGAAATCAGCGAGAATAAATTAAAATTGAATGAAAATTCTGTTCAGAGCTCTGTTCTAAAGTCTAACTGAAGTACGATTTTGCTGTCTTAATTGCAAATTAATTGATTTGCAATTAAGATGGCTAATTATTCAGAAATATCGACGTCAAATTGATCGTTCGAGCTGACGTCTAGCAATTTTCCATTAAGTGTTCGTGCCTCTACATTTATATTCGTGTGTATTTTTGTTGAGCGCTTGAAGAGGCTTGACCCAAGTCGAGATAAATTCCCTCTCACTTACCCATCCCCTTCCGAGTTGAGTACTCGCACAGACCCATGTGGTCGGATAGGTCCTGTTTTGTATCACGAAGACGGCCAGGCCAGGAAAGCGCTCGTTGTCGACACTCCTACTGCGAACAACGAGCTATCCTGAACTGAATGACCGGCTTGTTACGCACTAATTTCGATTAAGTAAGACCAGGGACGGTAAAGAATCTCGTCTTATCGTCCATCGCAACATGGCACCGAGAGAATAGTGATGTCTTTTTAGTGGAACTCGCGGTTCAATAAAATGAAATCCTACAAATAATTGCGTGAAAGACGATGACTAATTCATGCCATTTCTTTTTTTTATGATATTATTTGGAAGACGAAAATATATATTAATTTATTATTAAGTACACGGAAAGAACGATTTTGCTGAGGGATCTAAAATTTTGCTGGACACAGATCTGCAAATAATTTTGTTGAAATCTTAAAAATATGTGCGTTTTAATTTTTTCTTATAAAATGTATTATAAAACCGGATAGTTACATTATCCGGTTATATAATGCATTTTATAAGAAAAAATTAAATCGCACACATTTTTAATATATAATAATATTTCATATCTTTGTTATTTTGATACACGGAAAGAACGGTTTTGCTGAAAGATCTAACATTTTAGCTAGATACAGATCAGAAAAGTAATTTTGTTGAACTATCAAAATAATTATGAGAACGCTCAAACTAATTGCTAGAATATTAAAATTTTTTGCAGCGTTGCTCATTATTTTTAAGGTTCCAACAAAATTATTTTGATGATCCAACAAAATTATTTTCAGATTTGTGTCCAGCAAAATTTTAGATCTCCAAAATCGTTCTTTTCATATATATCTTTCATATTATCTTCGTTTCTTTTAAATGAAATTACATTTTTTTTTTTTTAAGCAGAGATCTACGAGTCACAAAACATTTTACACGGAACATTTTGCGTGAACGTGATAATCTTCTATAATTTTTTATTAACAGCTCTGTAGTTTAATTCGAGACAAAATCGTAAACAAAATCCAGTTTAAGTATTTACGCACAATAGATCGTCACACTCTCGTACTTTAACACTTTAATATTCTCATAAATAAAACATTCGCTAAACATTTCTAGATAGAGGATATAAGCTGAAATTTTAATTATCGATGAATTAATTTTTTTTTTGCATATATATTTTGCATAAGTTTCTCGTATCAAGTAGCATCTTTTCAATTTTTGGGCGGTGTATTCATCGGCGGGAGCCGAGTTTTCCGATAAAACGAACGGTCCGCGGTTGAAATACGGGAACCGCAGGCAAAACGGCAACGATAATCCGGCAACGATATTTCGATTCTACATTCTCCTGGTTTCGCATAGATGCAAAAAGCGCACTCGTTACTGCGGAGAAAGGCGCGCCGCGTGCGAATGTCGGATTATAAATTTGAAAACGGGATCATACATTCTCGTGCACGAGGGTGCCTTTTTGCACGCGAGTTTACTCTGCCGGAAAAAGGATATACTAGATCGGTAAATCATCTCGACGTTGATGAGACAGGGTTCACTCTTTATACGTAATTGTGATTTTTCTCTCAGGAAAATGCTGCCTCTAATATGCGTCCAATGCTTAACTCGTAATTGTGATTTATTGGCCGCACCTCGGCCGTACGACCGAATTATGGAAACTCTAAGAGAGCCGGAAAACAACAGCGAGATTTTCATAGTATTGTTACAGATTAATGGAGGTGTTTATTCTAAATAAGCAGCATATATTACGGCATTTTCGCTGCAGAACAAGAAGATATTACTATCATTTTATAATTATTTTATTTTTAATTCGATTATCTATAGAATTGCATTTCATACGATTCATTATGTGTCCACTATATTATATATTTTCAATAATATATATTATTATTTCTTTTTTTTACTTTAAAGTTTTGAACGAAGGTCTAAATATTAAGAAAATGAAAATGGCCTAATTATATATATTTGAAAACGCTCTAAAAATACTGTTTGTCAGAATCGTACTTTTATGATTAAACAAGTAAGTTGTCGAGTTTAGATTACGTGTTAAAATATTGTTTAAGCCGCAGTCAGAAAAGAAGCAGCGCAATAAAATATTAATCCGTGAGTAGAGAGAGACTGATTTCACGATATATTTATTTTTTCGTAGGCTTAAACCTCAATAGAATATTGTGTCGAGACAGATAAGAGGATAAAGTGAACGCAGTAATAAATTTTTCGATAGCTGCGCGAAACTTGCATTTCGAGTATTTGTGTTGAGAAAAATGATTAAGAAAATATTTATTACGATAAGATTATCTTACTTATAATATCGGACTTATTTATTTTTGTCTTTATATTTTTTCCGCCTATTTATGATAATTTCATTATTTTACATTATTTTCTGGTTTATTACGATATTAGAAGACGTATGAATGCATCGTGCATTTAATAACGTAGATTTAACACGTTTCGTAACCATCGATTTTTCGCACTTGGATTCCGGCGTTTACTAAGTTCGTCCCCGATCGGAACTAACGTAATTGGAGAGAACTCGGAACTTCTTGGTCTCTGTCCCGCGCTACCATCCTGACTCTCCGTCTGAACTTTCCGTCATCCGTGAGACTCGCCGCGGCAGCTCTCCAATTGCCGCGAGAAAGTAAAAAGCGCATAATTAACGGGCTCCCGGCAAATGCGAGCGTGCTTTTAGCCCGACCTTCTTTTCGGATCAATGTCTGAATTGCACCAGTTTAAAATTTCGCTACGGAGAGAGAGAGAAGAGAATAACCGGTTTGTTTCCGCTATCCGTACTATTATTCCGCGTCTTACTGTACGCATTGTTCTTAGTTTAAAAGCTTAGTTTAGAAGCTTAGTTTGTGAAAGTAATAGTTTAAAACAATGTTGACATTTCTAGTAATTATAATTCAACTTTCAAATTAAACAAAATGAATTCTGAGATATAAACCTTTTTGTCACAAATCATGGAAAGTAATAGATACGAATTTTGTGCTTTTCTCTTGAATATATTATTACAGATTATTTCTTTATTTTTTAATTAAAAACATATTGTTCTAGTTCGAATACATTTCAGTACTTTATTCTGAAATTCTTGTACAGCACTGGATATTAAAAATTGATATTTAAATGCAAATTAGTTGAACATTGTATTGCGCTGTGTATATTATTTTTGATGTAATTAATTATTAACCATATCGTATACCATTAATTAATGTTTATGATATATAATATTAATTATTGATATACAAACTCAGAATACAATGAAAAGTTCACATTACGCAACGAGCCGAATATAGCCCGTTTGAGAGAGAACTAAATCGCGTCGCGCTGAATAATTAATCCGCATCACTTGTTTGAGCAAAACGCGCGTATGCCTCGCGCTCGCATATTACGCTATCATCTTTCATAAAAGTAAAAACATTCTTGGCGTACGCGCGATTAGAGAACAATAAAGGTAATTAACGTTGTGCACGATAACGAGGAATATCTACCTGCGGCGTTCTCCTCGAGGAAATTCCCGATATTAAATTCACTCAGATTTTAAAGCAGTTTACCCTTTTGCTTAATTATATTTTTTATTTAAATTATCTCGCTGTTAGTTTTTTTTTTTTTTTGGTCACGAATTCGCCCCATGTACAAATGCGTTTTATAACTTTTATCTGTTAAAATGAGATGAAGGAGACCCGTTGTATTTTTACGATCTGAACGTGTTGATTTACTTACTTAATTCAACCTTGTTCTAAATTATTTCTGTACTTGGGAAGGAGAGGGATGACATAAACTAAATAACTCGTATTATTGTTTAATTTGCATATCGATAAACGCTCCTAGTAACAACTGTGTAACTCCTCTTTAGGAACGGCGAAATGAAGCATGAAAATATCTTCATTGAGAATTTATGGAAATCGTGATCGCGGAAATGTTTTTCGCATTTTGCAATTTAAACGGTGAATATCTGAATCCATGATCTCGTAATCTTCCCGTATAATCCGGAATTTCGAGAAGAAAAAAAGTGATATGCGCGAGACGTTTAAGAACTTCTTTTTCCCTTATAAGTTCGAACTTGGCAATATCAAGTACTTGAATCTTTTCTCACAAGAGAAAAAGGAAGTTATCTCTCTCAAGAGGTACGGCATCTACTTGAGGAACTTGAGATATTTAAGAAAAGTGAAGAAGTAAGGGGATGATGAAAGGAAGAAGACGATAATAAATATTATGGCAGCGGCAACAATTATGAGGATAATAACGTTAATCATGGTGATAATTAACGGCGATTATGATAACAGCAGATAATAAATAAGCAGACGATAATGACATCCAAAAGGGAAAAATTGATACGCAAAAGACGCTCGAATCTGCAAACGAATAAATTGAAAACTTATTTATGTCGCGCTTTTTTTCTCGTTATCCACGTGGAGGTGAGTTGAAATGAATTATAAAGAGGAATAGTAATGAATTCTAAAAAGGAATAGTAATTTATTAAAATGCCTCCTCCGTCCGCACTGTGCGTGTTGCAGCAACAGCGGGGGTTTGGGATTTCAGGGGTGGTACGCCGCGCTGCGCGATACGCGGCGCAACGCGGCGCAACGCGGCGCAACGCGGCGCGGCGCGGCGCGGTCCGGTTACCTCGGCCACGCAGTTCGTCGACGAGCGTCGCACCGTGTGTTCCGCGCGTCGCGTGTCTCCTTTCTCTCTTCACCGCTTCTCGTTCCGTTCCGTAAAGTTGACAATCGCGTTGACATCAATTGCGCTTGACATCGAGCTTGATGTTCCGCGAAGGCGAGAACGCCGGGAGGGCGGGCTAATCCGATCGCGCGATTCTTTCGCGCGTCTTCGTTCTCCAACGTTTCTTTTTTTCTTTTTCTCTGACGGACAGATTAAATTTTATCTCGATTCCCAGTGAGAGAATCTCTCGCTTTTTTTTGTCTCGCGGTCGATAATAGACCGACGTGCGAAGGGTGTCGTGACAATTCGTATTGTTGCATCGCTGCGATTTTTGAGACGCTCCACCGTTCGCGTTTCCACGCGTTGGCCGTGTGCTGTCGATAAAATATCAATGAGAATACGTTATTCCGCGCTGTGATCCATCAGTCGGTGGGCATCGACTGATCCTCCGGCGAGCCGTGTCGTCATCGCGATTTTGCTTTTAGCAATAAATTTGATTTTAGAATTTCAAGTTCAGCGACTCCGCGCAGACTTCGTATGAACGCATTACTAAGTGAGTAACGATGCACTCTTATCAGTTGCAACAGGGAAGTTGCAGTAGAGATAAAATAGGCAAAGCTCTCGTTGTAATTTACTTCCAGCTGGGTCTCGTTAGATAAAATGAGATGTTATTTCAACGATGTAACTGTAAGATGATTGTGTTTCTACCACTCACAAATTAAGAGTCTAAAATCTGAGACAGAAACATCTATGAAAACTTTCGGATTTACTTGATTGCATTTTGCTTGCATTCGTTTGATTCTTTTGTTTGTATCTCGGAGAATGAAAATAATATTTATAATGCCGTATTTAATATAGCATCCATCGCTCGATTTATGAGATAATTTAATTTTACGTCATTTGACGTTCTCTTTACTCTTCGTTTCTATGAAATGAATTTGGAAAGCTTTGAAGTTACTACTACTTGTATTTTCGCAACTAGTCAAGAGGTAACTTTGTTATTTTTTGAGATATTGCTCCGGCAAAATTGCTGCGAAAGGATCATTATAGCTATTTGTATTTCGAAATGCAGATGCAACGTTATTTCCCAATTTATATTTAATTTTTTGCAATAAATATTTTAATTCAAAATTAAAAAGAAGTAAATAAAAGTATTCGTAATCAAAAATATGATTGCAATATTGGATCCTGGATATAAACTCGAAGAAATTAAGCCTTATGTTTAATTTTTAAGAATCCTGAGTAACTTTTGATTTATTAATCGATTTCAAATCGGGTCATTTATATTATATTTATAATAATTTTTAATTTTTTAAAACAAATAACTTTTTATTTTATTTCAAGTTTGCTCATTAATTCGCTCATTAAAATTAATCTCCTGAAGTTTTTAACAAATAAATCGGGCCACTGTTACAGCAAATCTTTCAATTTCAAGCGATATTTGTATGAATTATGCATCGAATGCAAGTTTTACATGCATAATCTACATGTAAATTATTGTCACATTCGTTTTCCACATGTAGATGTTCAGCTCTGGATTACACCGCTTCAAATCACGTTACCGTGTGGTAGACAGCCCTCGCAAGCTTGATACAGAACTTGAAATTGTATCATCGAAATAACTTTACCAAGTTCGATAGAGTTACGATTCTCGCAAAGCGTATTTTCGCTTACCTGCTACGTCATGTAATGATACTTATTATATGCATGAATACCTATTGCGGATCGACCACGTTAATACGCTACTCGAAGCAATCAAGGGATCCTTCCTTTGAACGACATTCTTTAGAATTAAATTTGTCTTGCTGATTAAAAAAGATGAAGCACTCTGTTTACATAAACGTATTTATTGAAAATCAAGCTTGCATAAAAAAGAAATTTTTAAAACATCGAATATCTATTGAATATAAGATGAGTGAAATGAGTTTTTAGCATATTTTATAAATTTATTACATTTATTACGAGAATCAATTTATTTCTCTTTGTACTGTTGGAAAAAAAATTGTATTTTTGTGTATTTTTGTATCTTGTGTATTTTATTTTTGTATTTTGTGTATTTTATTTTGTTTTATAAACGTTATAGTCCAACATATGTGTAATAACGGATCAAAAGCCAGTACTCATTAGTAGTCGGTGTCAAATTTGTCCGTGGAAAGGAAGGAAATTGACGGGAATGACTAGAGAACTGAAAATTTTCAGAGCTTTTGAAACTCCATCATTGAATTAAGCTCTAAATTGTATCCGCGTTCGCGTACTCCGCCGGAATTGGAAGTCAAACTGACATTCGCGGAAACGAAACTGAAACGCACAGCCGCAGTTCGAAGATTATATTTCCGGAGTTCGTCCGTTTCGAGGAGTGCACCTTGAATCGTGATACGTACAACTTTGATGAACCAGGAAATAGAGACGAGACAAGTTAGTCTCCCTGCGGAGCATGCCGCCTCTACGGAGAAATCGCGCCGGACGATTTTATACGATACAAAATTGATCGTTCTTTATACGCGATAACTTCATTTTGTTATGCATATTTTGCATGTTGAAAGAGGAGAGTCTGTGATAAAAAGACTTGTTTGAGACTTTATAACTTTTTTTTGCGTTATATTCTCGCATAATTTTGAAATTATTATTTTGAGAGTCACATATATAAAAATACACGATGTTAGCATTAAATTGATATTGATACTAAAATAATATAAAAAATATATATAAAATTAACAACAATAATATTGACGAGTATTATTATTTATAAAAATAATAAAATGATGTCGTGTAAGAATAGAATACAATATAAACCGCGTAGAAAAATTTTTATACCTTGAGAATATACAATAGTAAAGATCTTTACGCTTTTATGTAATATGTAATATGTAATATCGTTGCAGCTGTTGCGGATATTTCAAGAGCAGAGAAAAAATTTTCAAAACCGCGTCGCGTATACTGCGTAGACCTTTAACCCAGTTTTTTTTTATTTTATTTTTCCAAACGTGACAATTTCGAGAAAATGTTTAGAATATTCGTCGGAAATATTTTTCGAGAAGGATATTACGGAGCGTTATAAGGAAGACGGAATTTAGTCATAACGGAATTTAGTCATTTAATAAAATATATGGGGGTCCTTTAAGACTCGTTCTTTCGCGACCTGTTAAATTTTTATAGTTTACGAATGGTTTAAAAGTAGAGGCGTCCCTTACGTTTTCGCGGAAAGAGTCGCCGGTGACGATAATGGCGCATGAGAAGCGGTCGTTGAATCTGATTTTCCTGTTTAGTCTTGCTCGATCGCCACGGGGTACGTCCTTGGAAGCGTCCCGCTGCCGCAAAATTACCGTTCGTTCTCTCCTGGCTTCCTTCCTCGGCTTCCACGTGCAACAGACGAATCGTAAATTCCACGGTCGACAGCCAAGACGCTCGAAAGACCCACTTCGTTCGCGCGGTCTAATTCATTCCGAGTCGACAGGGTGTACACATAGCGACGACGGGGTCGGGGGTGCGAATACTGCGAATTGCATTTTCAATTAAAAACCCCTTTACCGCCTCGCTCGTCAGCTCGCTCTGCTCGCTAGTGTTCTACCAATTTACGTCAGGTTTTCTCTGGCGAGACGTCAAATTAAATATTAGATGAAGACATATGAAACATTATGCTTACGTTTTCATGTAATTCCTGTGTTTTATTGAGAAGATTTTGTTACGTCGCTTTTCACATATTTTCACACAAAACGAGTAACTACTTTTGTGATCACTCGATCTCTTACTTTGATCGAGTGCAGAAGATTTAACAGTTAAAAATTAGAAATAAAGAGGAGAAGAAATTTTCATATGTAAGATCTTCCATTCTGCTCAGCTCGCTTATTATTTACTGGCTTCGTGTACTCGTCGGTATTACGTACGCTGCGCTTTTCTCTAGGGTGTTTTTAACTTTAATCCCATCTACTATGCCGCGCGCGCGCGCGCGCGTGTTTTATCACAGTATGAAAATTAACGAAGTACGGTAACCGTAAGCTGCATCTGTACCACATAACAATCGAGCCCTGATAAAAAACCTGTTGAATTCGCTCGATTCCGTGACGAAATTATTCACGCGTCTTCGTGATAGATGTAGAGAAAAATATACTGTGGCAGAAAGAAGAGGTATTATTTTATGAAATTTTTATCGAGGTAGGGTCGATTCTAAGTGGATGTCCCGTGCAATTTATTCTCGGTACTTTTCTTTCATTAACTCGATTCGGGCCGCTCGGTCGGACCCCTACGCGCGTCTAAATTTCGACGGTCTCTCGCCACGCCCCGGGAAAATCAACTTGGCCGACGTTTTCGCGAATTACGCCGAAATCTAATTTGCGCGCCTCGCTATTCGGGCTTTGCATGCCAAATTGGATAGCCATCAACGCGCGCTGTCGCGCAAAACCGTCGTCGGGAGACGTGGCCACGCGGCAAGGCGTGTTCTCTCATTTCCATAAATTGATATGCACTTCTGCTCGCCCTGTGTATGAGTTGTCGCGTCGCACCGCGCCGTGCTGTGCCGTAAACGCGGCAACTCGTTTAACCATCTTGCGAGGCGCACGTTATGTGCGATGCTCCGTTTATATTCGAAGAGAATGTTCGCTCGAATGAAGCGGGAGAAAAAAAAAAATAAAAGAGAACACGCATCAGTTTTGCTAATATTTTACGTGAAAGAGAGAAATACTTCGTATATATGTAACAAAAATATGCATATAAAATATAATTATATATATTTGTATGTAAGATATTTATGGATAAATTATATTCTTTTCTAAATGTTGGAAAATATTTTGAAATCAAATGAATCAAATGTTTCGAAAGAATGCATATTTGCATATCTTTTAAAGTATTTTTAGGCTTATTTTTTACATTATAGTTTATTTATATTTAATTATATTTATATCATTTCATATTATAGTTTAATTATCGAGTCAATAAAATTAAAATTCGCATAGTGCCACGTCGTTCGACACTTGTGCTGCGAAACACAATTCGAAGCAGAGATAATGTGATCAGGAGCGCGACTATCTCTGTTTTACCTAATTTATTATTCTTAGCTATGTGATCGAGTGAAAATAGAGTGGAAAATATTCGCGGATTCTTGGATGAAACCGGGTGAAAATTCAATTAGTACTTGTCACAACCTCCATTGATGCTATTATTAACTCCCCGAATTATATTCTGATATCTTCGCTTTAAATATTGAAGAATTTTTAAAAATTTAAAGAATAATTGTATAATTAATGAATTAATGAAGAATAATTGTATAATTGTAATAATTGTATAATTCAATGAAAAATTTTGATCGATCATACTGTTAGAAATAAATAATATGTCTGTTTTAATAATATAATATTTTCTTAAATATATTAATAAAATTTATCTCTCGTGAGCCATAAAACTGAATATCTTTTTTGTAGCATGCATTTTGTATTCTGGTAAATTGTAAATTTTGAATGCCGGTCTATTCTACGGTCAATCTTGAAAAGAACACGGTTAAACTTTCAACAGGAATTTTGATGAAATTTTAACAGCGTTTGTCCCGAAATTTTGTCTGCGACTCTCAGCGAAGCGATGTTAACGTAACTTCATTCTCCTAAGATAGAGCCCATTATCGCGCCTTATATTCCCACTTTGCGAAGGAGCGAGAGAGAATTATCGGGTCACGAGGCATGGCACCAAGAGACGCAGGCATCTACCTCTTTCTTGATGTCGAATTTGACGAAATGCCGAATTGTAATATCAAAAAGATTTTGAATTTCCGAGCGTGGCCGAATGTTCCCAACGCGACTCATTTTTCATCTTTTGCGGAAAAGTCCATAAATCCGACCTTATATATCGATCTCGCGCGGCGTCAGCTCACTTCTTTCACAAAGGAAACGAGAAAGTTGTAGATTATTTGACGTTGAATATTGAGGAGAATGAATATCGAGAGAGAAGGAAAGCTCGGACTATAAGTCTAGTGATAAGGGCTCAAAATAACTGCAAGTTCCTTTGAGATGCCGTCTATAGAAAAGCTGCTCCACTTTTCTATCGGATCACAATTGAAAATGACAGATGATTCCTGACTATTTCGAAGTCAATCTGTAACGAAAACGAGATACAAATAGTTTTTGTAGTTACAAGCAATAAAGTTTATTTTTTAATTACAACTGATGAAATCGTCCAGTTGCGTTCTTTACTAAACTTTAAGTAAATTTTACTTTAATAAGATTTTAATTTTAAGAATTAGTTTGCAAGATACATGACATTAAAACTTGAAAACTAGCAGAAGTTTCGAAATTTGTTATCCTATCACGATAGTTCGTTGAGGAAAAACCAGATCACCAATAATCATATTAAAATTTTATTCAGTAAAAGCTTGTTGCTCTCAACATCTTGTCGCAAACGATGCCTGTATCAATTTAAAATTGACACAATTGTTAAAGATTGAAAACAAGAAACAAATATACTTATCTTTAGTGCTATTTTGCCAAGTATTTGTATGTTTTATTCCCTATATGCTATAATATTGAGACACATAAAGTTGTATACTGTGACGATAGAAAAGTGACGGGATATTTGTGCCTTATCTGTCTCTATCCGATATGGTTTTGCACGTTACGTGCATTTACGGGCGATTCGATACACTGTCGTCCTGAATCTTTAAAGCGCTACGTGTCGATTCGTGTCAAGTGGCTTATAAATGGAAAGCAGCGTACTACACTCGCACCGTTCAATAGTGGATTTATCGATAGGCGGTCGCTTAGGACCTTTAAATCTCAAGGGGTTCCTATACAAATTATTCTGCGGATCTACAATTGTCTTATAAGATAATGTTACACTAACATTTTCATGAAGAGAACGTCGATTTAAAGAAATTTAGCAAGAGATTACCAATATCTATTAATAATTGTGTAAAAATACTTTTCTCAATTTAAAGGCAACATAAAATATTATTATATCGAGATTAATTTCTTGATTATTAAAATTATCAGAACATGAATGAAATGTAATTTGACGAGATTTTTCATAAAAGAGTTATTGTGTAAAGACACTATAATGTAACATGTAATATCACAGTTTAAATTATTTTCCTTTTTCAATTAATGATTTAATTGCGTTATGATAAATTCTGCAGTATATATTATATCGAGCACACGTGTAGAATAGCAGATAATTCATTTGCTTTGAGTAAATATCGCGTTATCGCTGATGCGTCACTCGCCAATCGCCAATTATAAAGAGAACATATCTTTAATTAAAGGATTAAGATAAACGAGGTTAAATGACAAATAAATTATAAATTTTTAGAAATGGCGAAAAATAACAAGATCAATAATAAGGAATAATATTCTCTAATTCTTTCTATCTTTCAAAATGTTTCTACCTTGCAACATTTTAATACTAATCTTCAATTAGGATAAGCTTTAGATGAAACAAATTTATCGATTAAATTTTTAATTTATATTTTCTTATACGACATCCTTGATACTTAAAAATGGAAGAGATTTGCCTTTTTTACCTCTGCTAAAAAAATTTTTTTTAAGTATCTCCCATATTGTGGCCTCTAAATTTATCTCGTGATAAATATTTACTGCTCTGGCGAGACTATGCAATCTTGCGATTTTGTCAACGCGACGCGCCACTGTTTCTTTTTTAAAGCCGCCGTCGTCCACCGTACCGCATCTGTGAGAGTGTGCGAAAGGGAGTAAACGAGAGCACTTCCGACAAGGTTGGTTTTTGCGTTAACGTAAATCGCGTAGAGGCGAAACTTGGTCGAGCGTGCGGTTTTGCGGGCTGGGGTCCATGCCACTGCGAGGATGCTGGCGTGCGTCTATCCGCGAGAAAACTTCGAGGTGAAAACTGTGGCGGTAAAGCTCCATCACGGAAAATCCAAGAGGAAGTCCAAGTCCGTCCCGGTGAAGGAAAAACTTCCTTCGAACGCCGCAGAGACGGAATGCAACAGCGGCGAGCGAGTAAGCAGCGAGGTAAGGTTCTACTAGGTGCACTTCGCCGTCTCGCTTTTGGCTCTGCCGACACGAAGAGACTCGCACATGTATGAATAAACAAGGCTTGCTTACAAAGGAACAAGATGTTTGACTATTCTGTCTGTGCATTATTAAAATTTACTGGAGCCATGATTGAAACGCGCGTTAAAACACATCGAATTTTTGTTTTGTTGAATATTCTCCGGAAAATTTTAATTCTTTGTTACAATCGAGTTAAAAATGACGCTGCTGACGAAGTTGATCAAAACACTCATTTACATGTTACATGATTAAAGCATATGCATCAGTTTCGTGCGTCGTTAAAACTTCATCGTTTAAAAGCTTTAGCTATTCCAATCTTAATTAAAACGCGTGCCTATTTTAGCTTTGTAGGGACGATCGGATAAATATTGCGGGAAATCGTTCCACTGAATTCTCCGTATTTACATTTTTATCAGTGCAGTATATACCCTCGCTTAAGTGAGTGTAATCTCCATAAATGCAGGCTCTTTCTCCGCTTAAGTCTAGCTATTGTACTTTCTATACTACTACGTTTTCTTACTTTCCTTTGTAAAGCATTAACGTGTACTTATTTCCTTTTAATCAAGCAGGAGAAAAAGATGTAGCTAGGAGAGAGCAGGCCTCGTTACTTTCATTTGTTATTTTATTCAGTTGTTAGTTTTATTAATCTCCTCGCTCTCTCTCTTTCTCTCTCTCTCTCTCTCTCTCTCTCTCTCTCTCTCTCTCTCTCTCTCTCTCTCTCTCTCTCTAACGAACTGTAGTTGCAGAATGTCAATTTTCACATTATTTAACAACTACATAGAATATGTCGGGAAATTACGAAATATCCCCTTCTCAACTTGAAATATGCGAAGCAAGTGGACATTATATCAAAACTAGTAATCGTAATTGGAGAAGCTCCGAGTCGGAAATTATTACGAATTACATAATTACCTAATTCTGTTTTTTGCTTTTCGTCTTTTACGTGGCAATAACGAGTCGCGCTTTCATCAATTTCACGAATGGATGCGCCTGAAAAAGAGGAGAGACCTCAACTCGAGCGTCGCCTCGAAACGAACAAACTGCCGATTACCGGCTTCTTCCGCGCTACCTGTTTTCAGGCTCCTCGAAATTAATTTTGCAGGGGGATAGCCCGGGTGGATCATCCCCCGGGGATTATCCGCTCCTACAAGAATCCGCTTCTATGAGAAATTTCTTTTTCGTTTACGTGTTCCCTCGAGAGAACACCTTTTTCGCAACTTTCCGGCCCATTCACGCACAGAAACGAATTCTGTCGGTTATCGATCAGAGAGAGATTACCTCTTTTCCCTCTTATATCTCTTTTTGAGAAGCTGGTCAGATCAATTGGGGACTCGGCGTGAAAGGATTGCAGCCGTCGGTACTCTTGCGGTGCGCGCAATTATCTTTTGTCGAAAGTCCTCGAAGATAAACGGATAAAGGGAATGCGAAGAATGTACTTTGTAGAAATTAAATAGATATCCTCGAGGAAAATAACATTTTTATTTCTAATAATCATAATTTTTTTTTATATCGAACTTTTAACGATAAGCATATTTGAATCGTCTGAAATGCGCAATTGATTTGTTAAAAAATAATATTACTGGAATACGCGTGGAGCGTGAAACATGTGTAACCTAGAAAATTGATTTATTTTTACGCGTTAAAATAACATAATGTATATATATCTCGTAGACTGCCGTATGTATCATAACGGAATGGCGGGATAATGAAATTGAATGGGATTGGAGGCAAAGTTGTTCGTTCTGCCGGCGGAGCCGTCGGGAAATGGCTCTCTCTTCATTTCTCTTGGCGATCGCATGATACGTCCGACGCAGCTTCGCCGTTTGCCGTTTCGTTTGTCCATTCTCGACCGCGTTCGCGCAGCCGGCTCGAAACAATTAACTGTCACGCGAGTGAGCGCGCGCGGAATGAAAAGAGGCGGAAGCTGGAACGACAGAAACCCCCGTCGAAGGCGTCCGCGTTACATTATCTTCCCCGTTCAACGTCGCGTCGTTATTGTCCCGAGTAACGCGATACTTTCGCTGTAACTGCCGCTTCGAGACCGCTTGATTCGCGTCGGGAGACGTGGTCGGCGCGCAGGATTGTGTCACGGCGAAGATTAACTTCAACAATAACATATTGTCCCGAGCTATCGATATACGGGGCTGCACTCGCGCCAGATACCCTGCATAACTTGCGACGGACATTCTGATCCTCGTTATCCATTACTTGAATTATACACGAGGCTTCGGAACTTTGAATCCGTGGGGTAACTTGGGATACGATTGTCTCGAAAGGCGGCGAAGCGAAGGCTCGCGGTCTTTTATCATTTCCTTTTTTTCTTCTTGATATGAAAAGTACCACTCTTTTATTCCATTTAAGTTTTATACGTTTTTGCAAATGTGAAGTGTTATTTATTCGATTTTTGAAAAGACACGGGATAATTTATCTAACAATAAGCTGCGCGCGACAACGGAAGCTTTTTCTGTGGTCACAAATATTCGAAACTGCGAGTCTTGCTTTTATACTTTTGCAACTCGCGGATGTAAAAATGCAATAAGAAGCGCGGTAAAAGGGTAAATGTACAAGCGTATTTCCGCGAGAATGCATTTTATTTTGATCACGAAGTGGAACGAAATCAAGAAACGAGAGAATACTCGACCCTTTACGATCGGTTCTCCGCGGGGACGGCCGGTCGGGGAAACCGATATTTTCATCGCGCGGTATTCACTCCGGTGCGCATTTATTTCGCACCCGTTTTGTCCGCCGTTGTCGAACGCACTTTCATTGACGTACGAAGGTTACGCGAAGTCCTTGTCACGATGGAATTCGAAGGGCCGCACGCCGACCTTGGGATTCTACCTGGTATCGGGCGCGGTGCGCCGCGGCCGGCCCTCTCCAGATGGTGGTACGGGAGATGAAACAAAAAGAGGCACGAACGCGCGCACACACATCGCTCGATCGGTCCAGCGCTCTCTCGACACGAAACGCAGTGGGATTTGCGCGCTATCGTATCGCATCCTCTCCCCAACGTGTTGCAAAAAGGATTTAGAGCGTGTAAACTAAGTGAATGATCCTTAATCAATGTGGACAAACTGATCCGTTTATAGTCGGAGAGATTCTTAGTTTGGTAATGCAAATGACTTGATAGTTTCGGTTTGTCGCATACATTAAACGATGGACTATCCTACGTTTGCTTTGATACTACGTGGGTAGTAATTAAATCAGAATTTTGATGAAGGATGAGCAGAATGAAGCACGGCCGGTCGCTTAGCTCTCGATTCTCTTCCGGCTTAAATTCCTCGAATTTCCTTCTACTTGTCAAAAGAAAATTTTTATGTATTTGAGAAATCATAAATGTTCATCGCAACATATATATATTTTAAAAAATTTTTTTATAAGCACAAAGTATTTTTTATAAGTATTACTACTATAAAAAAACTGGAAGTAAAGAAATTTAAGCTTGAATTTTTTATCTTGAAAGATTTTATATTATTTACTACTTATAAAAACTTTTTGTGGAGATGTTAAGACTTATTCTTACAAAGAATATGAAATCTTCCAAGATAAAAAATTCAAGATTAAATTTTTATATTTCTAGGGAAATTCTACTTATCAAAAGGAAATTTTAATGCATTTGATAAATCATAAATGTATCACACACACACACACTTTTAATTTTTAATTTTTTTATAAGTAGTAAATAACATAAAATCTTTCAAGATAAAAAATTCAAGCTTAAATTTCTTTACTTCCAGTTTTTTTATAGTAGTAATACTTATAAAAAATACTTTGTGCTTGTAAAAAAAATTTTTTTAATATATATATGTTGCGATGAACATTTATGATTTCTCAAATACATTAAAATTTTCTTTTGACAAGTAGACTACTTAGAAATAAAGAAATTTAAGCTTGAATTTTTTTGTTTGAAGATTTTATATCCTTTGCAAGAATAAGTCTTACATTTCTACAAGAAAGAAAACGAAATTCGAGAAATTTAAGCCGGAAGAGGACCAAGAATTAAATGACTTGGCGTACTTCATTTCTACTTATCCTTCCGAAATTCTAATTTAATTATTACCCACGAGTATATCATAGCAAACATAAGATAATCCTTCGTATTATTTATATGTTGACACAAGAAAAAAGTTTTAAATTATAGTCTTTTAAACTCTAGATGAGAAATTTTCAATATATATCTTTTTCATCTCCGAAGAATTCATCTGAGCAAATAACGACACGTAATTCTTTTACGCGCTGCGTGCTTCACGGAAGCATTCGCAGAAGATCAAGAAACAACGAAGGCCGTTAATCGAAAGCCGATATCCGAGATGTAATTAATCGTCGATTCGGCGCCTTCTGTCGCCTGTTCGTATCTGCCCGCGCGTTCCTCGTCGCCGTCGTTTTACCTTGGCACACACATTCGTATGCTTACGTGCGTTTAATCTCGCTGTTTCAGTTAGCAGTGGGCGGGGGTGGTGCTGTGCTGGTGCTCAGCGAGCTTGAAAGCATGGCGGCCAGGCAACAGCGGGAAATCGCTCAGCAAAGGCGCCTCCTGGAGCAGAAAGAGGCCCGCTTAGCCGTGCTTCGAGGCGCACAGGTGAGTCTCATTCTCTTTCATCCAGTTTCATGAAATGAGATGAAGTACCACTTGGAATCATATTTAGTTTTTCATAAATTAAATAAAATTGATGAGAATTGCCATTGAAAAAATATCAATTTCAAATCGATGAACAACACATAATAATACTACGAAGTTCAATGAATCTCATCCTAGAATTACCATATATGTACGTAATACGTCAACCCTTAATGATTCGACCGTTCGTCAGGCGTTTCTCTTTCTCCCTCGAAGATCACGGCGAGGTAGATCGATGGGGAGTACGCTTGTGCAGTTACCGTTACAATGACCTTCACGACTGAGCAGCCTTGATCTCGAAGAGCGATCTCGAAGAGGGAATGGGTCCCCGATGAACCTATCCTCCGGGATCGTAATCTCGTTTCGCGATTCCATCAAAGTTGATAATGGCGAATTAAACTCGCGAATAAGAAACTATGGATAAGCGATTTTTGCTTGTTCCGACCCGTAGATTCATCCCTCCGAAATCGCACATTTAAAAATTTGGCTGCAGAAAACCAATAGATACAGAATAGACATTAAAATTCAAGCTCTTATAACAACAATTCTGCAAACGCGCATACGCTTTCGCGATAACGTTACTAAGGTTTTATTTCCCATCTTAATCCATTGCTGTTCACTGGGTTAACTGTATATTCATTGTCTATAGTGATCACGTTCACGCACTGTTTACCGTTTCAGGAGCCAGCACAGCAGGACAGACTCGCCAGATTGAGGCACAAGCTGGACCAGCAACAGAGCAAGCTGAATCGACTGCGATTACTCAGATCGCAGACGGACCAGTCGCGTGTCAACAATGCGACATTAAGTAAGTCCACAACATCTCTCTCGTATCTAGCAAACCTTCGATATCCGAGCTGTACAAGAATAGAAATCTCAGATAAGAACAGAAATTTATGTGTTTTTCTAAACAGTTGCATCGATTTCTTTAAACGTACTTTTATTTGCAATGTATTGTTCTATGAAAAGAATAATAAAGAATAATAAAGAACACAATTTTCGAATCGTGTAAGATCGATAATTATCGAAGAGTGGCATATACGATAATTTTATCCAGTGCTTTTCAACGATAATCTATATCATCACATATATTCAATTAGCAATTAATGATGAAAATTACAAGGGAAAACATGAAGCTTTTTAATTGGATTATTTGTGTTCCCTTTTACGCAAAGAATGGAAAACCATTTTTTTAGATAGCCATCAATTTGTTCAGTATTAAGAGAATATGGACGCGCGAGTTAACGCGACAGATACAAATTTTAGTGGAATAAAAAATGTTTGTCCCTCTCGACCTTCGTTTTAAAAATTTCCCTTCGTTTTTTAGATTTAAATTTTTCAAACGTTCGTCTTTCACATTTTTCGAATTTGTATGCGCACCTTTGGAGAGTGGATTGATGTATCGATGTCATCACTACGCTACACTCGATTCGTAAAAGCTACGCGTGTGGCTCGGCTCGTGTGTGCGTGCCTTGTTAATTGAGCATTGTTCAGATCGTTACGTCTATACGGCGTAATGGAAAACGATAGCTGCGGTTTGCAATGCGACACGCCGCCGCGATAATAACTCCGAACGAAAGGGCGAAACACGCTGCGCACGCTTCGTTACGGATATTCTCTAACGAATCGACGCGACGGAGAAACGTCGGTTATGTGTCGACAGCATCTGCGACGGAAAAAATTATAATGATCCAGAGATCTCTGTCGTGTTTCGTCGTATAATAAACGATTGCGCCGTGGGTGTATTTGGCGGATAATGGAAAACGCTACGTTAAAAGCATTCTCCATAAAAATAATTACCCTCAAATATTCCGATGTTTGACATCTAAATAGCTATATAATTGACGTAATTTTTGTAAGTGAAAAGAAAATATCCAAAAATATCTTTTTATTTAATGAACGTTGAACTTTTTTATTTGATGAATGTGACAATGGTTATTTGCAATTTGATCATGTATATAAACAATAATAATTTTGGTTTTTTTATTTTTGGTTTTATATTGACTTAGTAATTTTATTCTGCGTTTTATCAGGCATTATTTTTATTTAAAAGCACGTAACAGAAATCAACAGTCGATAGTTTTAATTAAATTTTTAATTTAAAAGATTAATACTATTTATTCAAATCTGCACATGTGAAAGAGAGGAAGAAAGAGAGAAAGAGGGCGACAGAGCTTTTCTTTTCCGATTTTATTGAAAAACTTACTGGAAAATGTAAAGTGTTATAAAAATATTTTATCTATTATTTTTGACTCGTGATTCTTCTTCTGGGTCAGTAATGTATATTTTAGGTCCGCAAAAATTCGCAAAACTTCTCGTAATAATCGCGCAAGATTTATCACATTCTTATGTCGCGAGTCGATATCTCCGTCTTTAGCTCCTTTCAATTTCTAATCACGACGCAGAACTGTCTTATACTGTCTTTTACAGGGTCTTGAAAGTTTCAGCTGCTAAACTTATTGCAATTTGCTGCAAGCTCAAATGATTTGGCAAGAAATCTCCCGGCAGGAAACTCCTCGCCAACGTACATCTCTGCCGTATTTCCCGGCAGACTCGACGCAGCGAATTAATTTACTATGCAATGCACGGGGGTTAACCGTATTTGGGGATTTTAATCTTCCATCCGGGTTAACCGTGTTTTTTATAACCTGAGCGTGCGAAATTTATAATATTTGTACATAACAAAATATTAATTTTGATATACAAGGAACACTGAAAGAAAAGACTGCGAAGGAAATTGAAATATTAGAGCGTAATTACATAATTAGAGATACGCGATTTTTCGATATATCGCTAGCATTGCGATTTCTTTTTTTTGAATCGCAGATATGTAATTGAATTTTTAATTACGAACTAGCAGATTTAAAATCGCAGATGCAATTCGAAATCGCACTTGTAATGAAGTAGTAATTTATTAAATATTTATTTAAGGAAATGGTAAAATAAAAATTATCTTTTTTTCATATGATCTAAATATTATGAATGTACATTTTTTATTCTGATTGTTAATATCTAAAAGAGTTTTTAGCAAGAGAAAGTAATTACAGAAGAGAGTATGCGTAACGGGGATTTGAATTAGTATTTTTAGCAATGAATGCATCTTTTGCTTTTTATACCGAATAAATTTTGATCATTTTCTAATTAATTAGCTGTTTAATTAATTAATTATTTATTTCTTTCTAAACTGACTTTAAAAAATTTCATTATATATTTTAATTACTTTAAATCGTATAAAACATAAAATTACAAGCAATTTAAAATGGCGTTTGCGACTCAAAATTGCGTTTACACGTTTATAAAATCACGTACAATTCAAAATTATACAAAAAAATTGTGATACGATATATCACATTCATTGCAATTCTTAAAGAAGATCGTAATGCACGATGCACAGTTTTATAAATCTTTAATTACGTGTTTTTTGATGCATTTACATCCGAGAAAAATTATCATATGATGCTAAAGAATGTATATAAATAAATTAAATTTCATAATTTTTAATTTTGAAATTATATTATGAAATTCATTTTTATATGAATTTCATTTTCTCTCTGTTTATACAGAGAAAATAAGAGCTAAATTATTTGGATCGAACATTTCTCAATTTGCTGCGAGATCGCCTGATGATTCAACGCACGACGATCATTTCTTCTCAAAATACGAAATATTTCGAATGTTAAATTGCAGTTAAACGGATGTGCGAAGATAAAAACGCTAACTTCCGTCGTTGAGTCCCACCAATCCATTTTCGTAGATCAGCGATATCGCTCGAAGGGAATCCATCTCGTTTCGGTAAATGTGATAAGGGAGATTTATTCTGTCTTCACATTGGAAAGCGCGATTAATCTTCGGTACGGCACGATCGGCGACATCGAGCATATTTCCAGCCCAGGATACTTTGCCGGTTCATAAATGAAATCCAAATACAAACCGATAGTTCGAAAACGGTTCGCGTGCTCGCTACTCACGGCCGAGAATCATCCCCGGAAAATAAATTGGAAAGATTCGACCGGGGTCGACCGCGCGTTTCGTTTCCGCGCTACGCTTTTATAGAATGCAATCGCGCGGAACTCATCCGCGGTCGCACCGGCCGGTAAATCATTCTCGGACAAACGCCGAAATGTTCGAAACGTCGAAAGCGAGGAAATTGCACGGGGGGGGGGGGGGGGGGACAGGAAGATACTCCTTAATTCTTTAACGTGATTCGCCTATAGAGCCGCGTAAAATCGATTCGCGGCCTTCCATTGCGTTCTATTTGTCATCAAAATTGAATGGGTCGAGAAAGCGAGCTGTGCACAACTACTTACATACAGAAAAATAAATGCCAATATGCAGAAAAAATAAACCGTTCGATTTCGTACAGCGAGAGAAAAGAGCGGGACTCCGTGGACAGATTTCTCGTCGATCGTCCTCGCTTGAACAAACATCAATTTCGCTGGGTAAATTACATGTTGACGCGACAATCAATTATATATCGCAGTAATAACAATCGCAACGGTTGAATTCAGATGGTAATCTGTTGCGATTTAATTGCGCTTGCGATTCGTTCGATCGCCCCCCGATATCCGTTTCGAGCGAGTATCGTCGCGCAAAAACGCCAGATTCGATCGAGTCGAGCTCTTTTTTTCCTCGCCGCTGCGGAATTCGCGCACCGATCGAAACAAGCGCGACGCTCCCCTTTACCTTTTGTATGCGCACATACGTTGCACGATATTGACACGCAACACGTGTGACCACACCCAGCGGAACACGCTACGCGCGTATGTAGGCTTGCCATAATTTTCATGCGATGGTTCCCGGACGCGCGAGGGAAAGGATTTTTTACATGTCAAACTTGGTACACAAGTAATTACGTAGCAGTGCCAAATCATTTTGTGTTAAATAAATCAATTAAAGGATCATCGCATCATCGCCGATTATAGGAGGAAATATTATTGTGACATTATTATTTATTTAAATAGCGACATGAGAATTCTGACGTTGATCGCCATCTTGATTTGACGAAGTACACATACGTATCACATTTTTAATAAAAGCTAGTAAATGAGAAGCAAATTTTACGTGTCAAACTTGGTACACAAGTAATTACGTAGCAATTTTACGTGTCAAACTTGATACACAAGTAATTACGTACCAGTGCCAAATCATTTTATCTTAAATAAATCAATTAAAGGGCATCGCATCATCGCCGATTATAGGAGGAAATGTTATTGTGACATTATTATTTATTTAATGTAAATAGTGACATGAGAATTCTGACGTTGATCGCCATCTTGATTTGACGAAGTACACATACGTTTCACATTTTTAGTAAAAGCTAGTAAATGAAAAGCAAATAAGTGCGGCTGTACTTCCGCGTAAATGTGCGCGCGTTTTGCTCGCTAAAAATAGAGGTATATTAAGTGGATAAAGAGACCTTGCAGTTTTTTTCCAAAAGTGTCCCCAACGAAAGAGGAATTAGACTGAACAATTCGAGCCCAGTTACTAAATTAAATAAAGAATATTTGAATATAACGTTGGCGCTCGAATAAAGAAAATTTCATATGCCGGACGTTCTAAATCGTAGGTAAAACGCCTGACAGCTATTGGAATCCCGGTTGGGACAGTTTCGTATGGCGCGAGCCCGCTCATATATGCATTTTCATAGCGCATTTTCACGTCGTTTGACGTTGCGTTGTGCGCGATGTTGATAAATTCGATTAGTTTCGCACACCTCGCGTATCACCCGGGTACCGTAAACCCTGCCGTCATTCTGAAATTGATTAAAATCTTAAGGTGCGAAAAATGAAGCGCGATAAAAAAAAAATTCCAACCATCTTCTATTAGTCTCTCTCTCTCTCTGAAACGAAGTTATTAATTTTTTCTTAAACGAAAATCGAAGCCAGTAACTCGTCCGTAAAATTGCAAAATTGAATGGAAGATTTAACGACGTGCATTAAAGAGTCTCGATTTTATGCGTTCTCTTCTCCCTGAGATGATGTTCGAAGAATGGCTCTCCTTTCTTGACGCGCGAAGTAACATTTTCATATGATTCGCCTCTCGTGCGCGGGAGGTTGACGCGAAGAAATTAAATATTATCGCGGAGCGAGTTTCGTCGGGCGAAATTCCAAAGCGACGACAGCGCGACATGTCATTTGCCGTGCATTTAAGCGACGCAACGTGGCGACGTGGATGAATCTATTGTCTAGCGTCGCGCGTTGCCTCGCGCTTTATCCCGTATATATTCGCGCGTGCAAAACGCGGACACGTTCGATTGCACGCGCGGGATGTCGATCGATCGATGRATGGAAACGCGCACATAGACTGCTCTCCAACCGGGAAAGGTCGATACTTTGACAGGCGATTGTATACGGTTACAAAGAAAAAGGTTCCTGTAAACACGCACTGTGAACGAGTTGTAAAATGCTTGAAAATTGATTTTTCATAGAGTTTCGAATGTACTGTTATTACATTGTTATTCAAGATGTCGGAACGTTAAACGCCAGGCAGATATTCGCTTCGCTCCTTTTACCCTATTCTTTAAAATTCTTAATTGTTTATAATTCTATTGCAATACTCGCTGTATTTGTCGCATGTCGATACTTGTACTCTTCGGTATTTGTACGTATTCGTATTTTTGTGTTCGTATATGCATAGCGAAAGCGGGATAAGTAGAGATCTTTGCTCGATGGATTTTAATTAGTTATATTTTTAAAATAAATAGAAATTTTTATATTTTGATGGAGGTACAAAATTAAAAACATTTTTTTCTAATTGTTTCGACATTCAATATTTTGAGTACATCGCTATTTTTATTTTTGCTGTGAAACGAGATATTTATTTGCGACAAGATAAAGAATTGTATTTATACGCAAACGAGATAAAGAATGAAGTTGGCGTATGCAATATTAATTATGTAATTATACACCTAATAAAACTTTAATGAGAATAAGAAATGTAAATGTAGTGACATTTGAAAATGAAGAATGTATTACACGTAAAAAAAAAAATACAACAACTTTTAGCTGACCTTCCTCGTGAATCTTGACTGACTGAGAAGAGGTCGATTAGTCATAGGATCTGTTATTAAAATTAAGATTGCGAGACATTCTGCGGCGAGGAAAGTGAGAGAAGTGTCGAGGGTGGGCGAAACTCGTTTCCGGAATAAGAAGGAATCTCAAGGAGCAGTTGGTGGCTGCGAAATTGCCTTTGAATAGACTGACGGCGGAACGTGACGTTCGCGAGAAAACGAGTTCGAGGAACGTCTCTCGACAAGTTGAACAGTTTGAATTTTGCGTTCTTCGATACTTTTACGAATATACTCGCCCCGCGGGCTTTATGCGTATGTATCCCAAGTGGCGGGCGGCATGCATAATGAGAGCGTTTGATTTCGTTGGCAAGACTAGCAACGATTGGCTTTTATGTGAGAGCTCTATCACGTTTCTCCGAGTTCTCTCTCGTCCCCATGTATAAAGCTAACATTGATTTAACCACTTCCTCTTTAGGATGTTAGAAAAGTTGAGCGTTTTTTCGCTGAAAATTGTAACAATTAAATGGTCTGATTCTTTTTATTGTTCGTTTCTAGTAATAAGAAAACGAACTAAACTACTAAATTATTTTGCGTGAAAACATACTTGTTTATAATTGCCTTATAAAATATAATATAATCTGAAAACACATTTGAGTGGAAAGAAGAGTCAAAGATGTAATTAACCGATTCTCCGTCTTCTTTTAAAAATAAAAATAGAGAAGACAATAGACCTCAATCAACCCTAATTGATGAGTCTTTTAAGGCACGTTTCATCGTTTAATTTAGCGTCAATATCCATTAAGCTAAGCGACCGTAGCTCAATTGTTTTGCTAGTTCTTTTTGGATTCCGCCTGCAAAAGGAGATAAAGAGACAATTGAACTACTGTTGAAATTAATTGGTGTTGGTAAAATTGATTCCAAATTAAATTCAACTACGATAAAAGTTAAATTACGCGGAAGGAATTAACTTTCGATCCTTTCGTACACCCGCGCAAAATATTCACAAAATCGCCCACCAGTCGCCCACACTTGAACTTTTTGCGCAACCGCATCTGTATGCAATCGATGCTGCATTATCTCTTTTTAACATAAATAATATGTGTGTATAAATAGTGTAAACTCTTTTGTGCGCGCGCGCGCGTGTTACTTTTGTATAATAATATTGAAAAATTAAATTTTACACGAATTGAGAAATTATAACATGAGATTTATAACATGACAAACCTTATGCTAAATGTACTAAGATTTTTTTTCTTCTTAATGCCACGTTTCTCTCCTCTCTTTCTCTCTCTCTCTCTCTCTCTCTCTCTCCTCTTTATTGCTTTAATCGATCATTCGATCGGCAAACTCATTGCCATATAAGTGAACACGTGTCGATCGATCTGTGCCAATTGGCAAAAATGCCGATCGGCATGCCGATGACTTAACGGACTGCAGTCGACAAACAACACAAAAGGAAGTCGAGTTAAATCATTTATTCGATGTGCAAAAGTCGGTCTGCTCTTCGCAACTTGAAATCTCAGACATTATCAGAGAATTAAAGTTTGAAATTTCATTGATTCTCTGTTTTGTGGAGCAGTTAGCAGAAACAACGCGTTAGAAAAGGATTCGTGTTGCTCATTGCCTTTGAATAGCAGTAACTCTAAGGAAATAAACGAAATTAAAGAGAGAGATTTAAAAAGACAAATTTTTCTACTTAAAATTTTTTTTCTTTTTTCTTATTAATCTCTGTTATCTTCTTCTTATTAATCACTGTTTTATCGAAGCATAAATTCTCACTTTATAGATTGCTTATAAAGTAATGAATAATTTCTTGAATAATTATTTTTTCGAAGAATTAATTGCGATATATGTAATATGATGTGCTTGAATTAATTATCCTTATCATTCAGCAAGATTAATTTGCTAAGCCGAACATATTGAAGATCCATTAACCGGTTTCGTATAAATTAGAATCGCATTGACAATTTCGACAACGGCTATGGGATTACCAGGAAGTAATGAAAGACCATAAAGGATGCCGTTCCTGGGCAGATAGATAGTACTCAGGGAGTCGACTGGGTACCAATTCAGAATTCGATAATGGAATTCCAGGTCACAGCAGATCGCTCTGTACGGTCAATATGGAGTTCCGTGTAGCAATATGTGGTTAGTTTAGTGGTCCATCGCGCACATATAATAACTTTCTAATCTGATACGAAGTACGAGACGCCGTTGCGCTCCTCGGCGCTTAAGATGAGATATCAGCCGATGGAATTCGCGAAAGTGTATCGCTCTCAGATAAGTCACTCGACGATGATTAATGTGTCCGTTAATACGACGTCATCCCTTGGCGCATGTTTTCGTAGCGTCCGTTGATGTTGGGCGCAGGGTGGGTCCCAATTTATTATATTGAATGTCAAAGGTCACGTAAACGGGTCTCTCGTTTATTTTCCTGCATCAATATCCGACGTATCTCATAACGATGTATTTCACAGTAATATCATCTAGATTTTAAATATTTCATATCAATAAATATTTATTGATTATGCAAAATAAATAAAATATAGTAAAAGAGACCCGGACCAAAGTATTTATGCGTCAAAATATTAAACAATAAGAAATTAATATGATTGATGAATATTTCTCTAAATTGCTTGAAATTATAAAAAAACAATTCGAATGTAATAAATAATCCATTAAATTAATTTTTAGATGTATTTTAAATGTTATTTTTAGATATTTTTTACACACATGAAAATCGGTAAAGATTTTATCATTATAGCTTTCATCATTATAGCTTTCACAAAAGTGTATGCTTCGTGTATTCTTCATTTAAATTATTCTTTTTTCTCTTTATTTCCTTATTACGTATCATTTTCTACTCTTATTATCCTTGTTACTTTCATTGTCTTTGCTTTATTCTCATTATTCCTCTTCCGTTCTTCCGTAGCCTCCGATCTGGACTGCATTAGAGCCCTGTTTAATGAGAAGGAGAAGGAACTCTCGTTGGCTGTGGCGAAGGTCGAGGAGCTGACGCGGCAGCTGGAGGAACTCCGAGGTCGTCAGAATGCCCCCGCCGGTGGTGGAAGCGCCGGCAGCATCGGGGGCAGCCTCACGGGTGCTACTGGCAATGGACACTTGGTCACTCCGGCTAGCGCCGAACTGGAAAAACTCAGGAGGGAGCTTATGGTAAACTCGCGCCATCGATTATAATCTCGAGAATCAGCCTTGTCTCGTGATAACGATTACATCAACATATTTATGTTCCATTTTCAACGCTAATTAACTAGTTCAGACAAATTATGACATATAGTACGAATCAAAATTTGCAGAAAACGATGACAGCATTACTCTGAATTATAAGATTTAAATCTGATTTTTCCTTGATTTTTGAAATTTCAAAACATAAATAATAAAATATTATTTGTCGTTTAATTATTTAATTTGAGGAGGATTTATCTTATCTAACGAAATTTCGGTGAGATAAATATATATTAATATTTAGGAAGTTTTGCTAAATGGTGTTTTCCTATTTTTATAAAAGATAGTGTAATAAACAAAAAGAGAGAATACTAAGAATTAGTTATCTCAATTTTTGAAAAATATGAAGAAGCATATTATTTTTTTATAATTTTTAATTGTAATAACTATTATAATATTGATACTAGTATGTACTTATGAATACACGTTGATGGTTGAATAATGAATTAATCATAGCGATATTTTTATACGCGCGCTTCAAGCGTATTGTAAGATATAAGGAAAGTCACTGAAGAAAAATGCGAATTTGTGTTTTTCCAATTTGTACGCAGTATCGTAACAAGATGAACGAACAGCAAAATCAAGTGGTATCCCAACAACGACAGGCCTTGGCACAACGGCAGGCCGAGATGGCGTCGATAGACGCGCGAATAGCTCAACTCCAGAGTCGTCTCCAGCGCAAGAGAGCGTTAAATCAACGATTGACACAAGTGGGTTCTAACAGCGGCGGCGTTAACAATACAGGATTCCCGGACACGAAGCTCGACGGTTTCAACAACGGTGGTAAACTGAGACCGGCCGGCAACATCGCCGCAATCGAGCCATATTCGCACATACCGAACGATAACGATTTCAATCTGAACAAAAACGACCCCAAGTACCAGACACTGCCATACAATACCAAGTTCACGATGAACTTCAAGGCTATAGAGGACGACGTGAACAAAAATAAAATACAACATTCGGCGAGCGCCTCTCAGTTGGGACAGCGGCCGACCTTTCAGCAATACGGACACCAAATCGTTCACAGCCAGTCGCAGTCGCACATCCAAGGTGAGTATTTTATTCGCAATTTAAGACATCCACATAATTACTTATAACGTTAAAATTACTTAAGATGTTATTTTTTTTTGTCGCAAAGATAATTTATTGGATATTAATTTACACTGAGCACTTTGATAAATAGCCAGCACTATGAATATAAAATTATTTCATTAATAGACATGAATATGATTTTAAACGTGGATTTAATTGCTGTCTAAAATATTTAGGGCAATCTCAATTATTAGGAAGCAATCAACAACAGCAGCACAATCAAAATCTCGGCAATCAACCCACGACGATCCAATCAAGTTGTAACTACAATAACAATAACAACAACAATAACAGCAACAATCTCATCTGTAATACTGCGCACAGATTTAGTCCGGATAATCTGTCGCAAGGTCTTCGTCTTCATCAGGGCCATCAACATCAACCGCAGACGCAACAACAGCATCAAAATGGCAATTGTCAGCAGAAGCAACACAACGTGACTAGCATTGGCGGTACATCGACGACGTCAAATCTCGTCGGTGTTACCATTCCGTCGATGCAAACCACGCAGAACCAACATCGAAATCTGCAGCAGACCGTAGGTAGTCATCAGAAACCAGTGTCGAGCGTGGCGCCAAGTTTTTCAGTCAAGTCGCAGATCTATCAAACCTCCTCGACCAAAATCCATCCAGTTATGCCGCAGACATTGAGCCTGTTGGGTCGCGGACATAACAATGCGGCACAAAACTACATCGGCAACAATCAACAATTAACAACAGCAAATACGCAGCTGCAATCCAGCGCCGGGAATCAGGAAGCGAATTATAGACATGGTTACCCTGTCACCCAACAGCAGCAACAGCAGCAATATCCAAATCAGACAACGAACATTCATGCGTCTTCTCCAGCAGCCGTATATCAGAGTTCATCGAATCTCGTCAGTCTTCATGGTACCGCCACCACCGCGACGACTTTCGGCAATTCTTCTCAGAAATATAATCAATCGTCACAAGTGTTGAGTTCTAACGATCTCGCGCAAAGCCAGGATCAAATATTGAACAATCAAAAGGCCAAATTCGAATCGAACAAGAGTCAGGATAAGTTCGAACATACATTACCACCTAATAATAAACATGAACAACAGCAAATTAGGTATGATCAGAATCTTACGGGCAAGTACGAGATCCAGCAACAGAGCAGCAAGCACGATTCAACTGGAAGTCAGGTCAAACATGAGCAGCATTTGCACAATGTTAAGTACGAACCTGGTTGTCAGAATTCGCAACAATACGCCAAACACGAGCAACAGCAGCAACAGCAACAGCACGAGGGAAGATTGACGAACAAGTATGATCACAATAATCCAACATTCAAGCACGATCCTTCGAATGCCAGTCAATATAAACCGGAATATAAACCTGAGCCAAACAAGTATGAAAGCAGTGGCCAAAACAAATTCGAGATAATGTCCGCCAAATACGAACCAAATACTACGACAAAACATGCAGTCGATCATGTGACTGCCAAGTTCGAAATCCCCGCGAAAACAACGGACAGGCCATTCGAATTCGACAGGCCGGCGACGAAGAGCAGCGACGGCGAGAGGAAGAATTTCAATGAGCCGCGAATAGAGGACAAGACGAAACCAGCATTGCCACCGAAACCGAGCAAACCGAATCCGCCACCAAGACTGACTCATCACGAGAAAATCGACGTGCCGTCGTCCGAAGGAATCAACGAGTGCAAGATGACTAACGCAAATGTCAATTCGAGGTTCGTATATGCTTCCAATTTTTAAATGATAATCTTATGTGTAGAAAAGAAGAATTACATATAAAGTTGTATAGAAAACTTTGAGAATTATGATCTTATATTATATTCTTACACTGAACTTCTCGTCAATTAAAGTATACTATGTATTTGTTTACAATAATGTTTTCTTTATCAGTTATTTATGCTATGAATATATTTTATAAAGGGGTTTTTGAAAAAAGAATTCCAAAACTTAAGGCGATCATTTGATCTAGATATCTTATACACAAATTAAGCAAGTTAAATTTTAAATATATTGGAAAGAGCTTCGCATTATTAAAAGATGTTTACGTGTGATTTATGTTCAAATATTTTATTCGAATATTCTCAACATTTTTAAATTTATTAGTCATTTAGTAAAATATACAAAGAATCTCCGTGTTGTAATTTAAGCATTTTACTCTTCCTTTACACTTTTAGAATTACTAGAAGGAATCATTAAGAAATTTATCAAATAGTTAGCGCGGACTTGGATTGTAGAATGACAAAACGATTACTGGGTTAATTATAAATGTTAATTAGTTCGCGATCGATTTGGCCAGTGAATCGAAGCCTGTCTCGAATAATAGACACCGAAATAGAACCGCGGCTCCGAGTGCCGCGGAGACGACATGAGCCCGCGCTCTCCTCTTAGTATTCGCGAGTTCTTCGATCAGTACACGCCAGTGATATACACGATTAACGTGCCTGCATTTGCCAGGCGACAATTTCGTGCACGATTAGTTGCGAATCGATGTTCAATTACGCGGTTGTTAGTTACACTTGTCTGTTGGATTGATGTTGATCGACACATCAAGCGACTGCCAGATCAGATTCAATCGTGTAATTTCTTCAGTTTTTATTTGTGCCCTTTGCAACTTATATGCAGTCGACCGACAATTCGACACGATTATTTAGAATTCATAAAATATTGGATGGGATTTCGGCATTGCAAATTATATTTGGTTTTCCTTTTATCACAGTGGATAGAGAATTGTAAGTCTTGATTAAAATTATTTTGTTATTTATATATTTTTTTTGGCGAGTTTTTTATGACATAATACCAAATAGGAATATAATATTCACAAATACATTAATTTTGTAAAATTAATATATTTAATCTAGACTGGAAATAAAATTTCAATTCAATTACAGCTTCAATCATCGCTCTTAATTCACCCATGTAGTGATACAATAATGATCCAATATAAGTATTGATTTTTTAATTTCCAAATTCGATTTTACAAATTTTGCAGATCGGATAAAGACGAGGATATACCGCCGATTCCTACGTCGGAGCCACCTGAATCTCCCACGGAAACACAGCTGACCAATCATCAGATCATCAAGGCTCGACCGTTGACGCTGAAGAAAGTACCGATATCGGAGCAACCGAAGCTGAGATACGCCAAATCCAATGTCCACGTGTCGATAAATCGACGAATTGAGATGCCCCCGGCCTTCCTGTTTCCGGAGACAGAAATCCCGGCGGATCTCATGCAGACCGACCAACAGCAGCAACATCAACAGCAAATCGACACTACGGACAATTGCAAGAACATTATTAGTGACGATATCGGTGACGGTGAGAGGCTGGAAGAAGCGGACATTATCGACGCTCTGAATGTCATCAATATAGAGGACAAGCCAACAAAGATGAAGACCGATTCGGAATTGACCGGAGGGACCGGGGGCGAAATGGAGATAGACGGAGGCAAGATATCGGAGGTAATGAGGAGGAAGAAGGGAAATCTCAAGTCGAGTACAGGAGGCGGAGGGGGCAAGGTCAATCTGTCCAGACGGGTGTCGTTCGACCCACTGGCACTGCTACTCGACGCTAGTCTCGAGGGAGAACTCGAACTCGTAAAGAAAACCGCAAAAGAGGTTGCCAATCCGAGCTCCGCCAATGACGAAGGCATTACCGCCCTACACAACGCTATATGTGCCGGTCACCTCGAGATCGTCAAATTCCTTGTAGAGTTTGGCTGCGACGTCAACGCTCAGGACAGCGATGGATGGTAAATTGAACGCCGTAGATTGCTTTTCGCAATTACAAGAGAATTGCTGAAAGTTGAAAGAGAACTTGTTAAATGAAAATAGAAACAAAATTATATTTTTTATTTGATTTCATAAGTAACTTTATTTAATAGAATTTTTATTTAAAGCTTATAAAAATAAATGTTGAAGATGAAAAAATTTCGATAAAAGATAAATTCTCTCGCGACCAAATTTTTCGCGAAAAATTTTATCGTAAATTTATTATAAAGAATTTGTTATTAAAATAGAATTAGAAAAGAGATTAGAAGATATAAGCAATGTAAGTCTGTTGCAACATGTGTAATTCTAAACAAACTATTTTTGTGCGGAATATCTCAAACCTACTATAGACATCTAATATTTTTCATGTAGGACGCCGTTACACTGCGCCGCCAGTTGCAACAATTTGTCTATGGTGAGATTTTTGGTCGAACATGGTGCTTGCATTTTCGCAACCACCCTTTCGGATCACGAGACCGCCGCGGAAAAGTGTGAAGAGGACGAGGAAGGATTCGATGGATGTTCGGAGTACTTATACAGTCAGTATTATTGGAGCGAAATTTAAAATCGATTATAACAACAAAAGATGTATTTGTTAAAAGAGTCTGTTTGATACACAGGTGTCCAAGAAAAATTGGGAATCATGAATAACGGCCAAGTATATGCGGTTTTCGATTATGAAGCGCAACACGCTGACGAACTTTCGCTGAAGAACGGCGACTCTGTAATTGTACTTCGGAAGGGGGATGATAACGAACGGGAATGGTGGTGGAGCAAACTTGGACATAAAGAAGGTTACGTACCTCGGAATTTATTGGGGGTAAGCGTAACTGATTAAACGAGATCCATATTTTTCCAAGTTGAGCAAAATATTGCGAAACTGTAATTTGTAATAAATTATATCAAAGTATAAAACTTTAAAAAAAAAAAACTTTACACGAATATAAAAGAATTTTGCAAACAGAACAGATTGCAAAATATATTTTAGATATAAAACATAAATTTCAAAAATTTTACGTAGGAAAAATTAATTCCAGATTCAAATTTCCAATTAACAGAAGTATATAATTAAATATTAAAAATTGATTTTACATTTTGTATAAATATAAAATAATTTTATAAACATGAAGACAATTTTTAGGTATTTATAAAAATATATTAGGAAATATATTATAATACAAAATGCTGCATCTTTATGTTTTTACATTTTAAATATTTTTACTATAACTTTTTATTTAATTATAACAATGCGTGCGAAGCATAAGAATATTGTATTATATGTTTCAGTTGTATCCCAGAGTGCAGCCAGCGAAAGCGGTTGATTAAAACGCAGAATATCCGATGATTACCACAGTATTTGATTTGCAGCTTTATCTTGTTAATTGTTATAACACGATACATAGGCATATTAGTAGCATTATTTAATAGCATTGCCATCCGAGCGGACAACGGATATCGCGAAGTGGGAATCTACCCAATTTTTTAAGAATGTAATAATCTTTTAATTACAGCGTATGTCATTTTTCTTATAGTTTATAAAATGAAATTGCGTCATCGTGGATTTTAATCGGCGGACGGCGATTTGCCATAAATTCGCGAGCTGAACGATCATACAAACACATGTCACCCGTAATTACTGACAATGTATAAAATATGGCAATGTATTTCCAATAACTCTTTTTCTTTTCACGTTTTACGTAGGACGAATGTTTTTAATAACGGATTGTACAACTATTGGCCGGATATCTATCCGATTTTATCGCATTTGTCACAATTTATAATCACACATGTATTCTCAACTCAACTTTCTGTTCGAAAGTTTAGTTAAGAATTGAGAGATGTCCCATTCTCTCATTTACATATTCGTGAATTATCAAATCATTTATATAGCGATATGTTTTTAACATGCATTATTCGGATATTGTGATTTGTTTCGAAAAAAAAAAGAATTTTATTTTTTTACTGTACAGGCTTTTCTGGGATTGGTAAAAGTGCGCGCATAGCTTTAATTCTTGTGAAATTTCGAGATAATTTTTGTTAATGCGGGCTTCCTTGCCCTATTAAGTTTTAGATTACGCAAATAATGAAATATTATGTTCGTTGTTTAATGTAAAGTGTATTTTACTTTCGTTTTTGTATTTGTACAAAATTTTAATTTAAGATTTTAGTTTTTAAGATATTGAATTTTCACAACTTATAAGTGGTGAAAAAAATAATCGCGCGCGAATATCTTCCTTGCGAATGATTGTCTCGAAGTTTCACGCCTGCTGTATGTCTATTTTTTCTTTTACCGATTTTGGATCATCCTGTGATTTACGCATTGGCTTTACGAGTTTTATCGCTTTAATTTGCTTCATCTAAATGCTTAAGTTTAGGTGAGGTCAGATTATGTTTCATTATTTGCCCAGGATATTTTGATGTATTGTCGGGGTCTCGCGAATTTCGCTTTTTCGATCTCCGATCTTTTTTTTTTTTTAAGTTGTTCCTAAACGACGCGTAACGTAATCGTATCTTGCCGATATGCACGATGAACGATACGAGGCAGCGTTTCAAACGACGATGTGCAATCATATGAAAAAAACATAGAGTATTAAAAAAATATCGATATGTGTTTCGATTATGCCCAATATTGATTCGATAAAATGTCATTCAAATAAATGCCTGAAATGTCATATAATACTTAGATGGGCATGTACAAGATAATTGTCTCTCGATTGAATAGACTACTGTCAGGAATTTTCTAAGCACCATCACTCTTGTGCTCTTGTAATAGATATGTACAGGCGTATCATGTATGCGATTGCGAGCCGCTTAGAGAATTTCTGACTGTTTGTCAAGTGACATATGTGCCTTTCGAAAGTAATAATGGATAGATTATATAAAAAAATACGATATATTATGACGAATAAATTGTTTTTAATAAAAAAATACGATTTTCGCGTTAGTCCATTCCCTGTCAAGCGATTTACAATAAATACGTTAAAATCACATCATAAATACATAACGTTAATTATAATTACATTGGTCGTGTAAAAAATACTCTCACAATATATAAAAATATTATTCGGCGATACAATGCTTTCAGATATCTTAAATATATTAAATTATGATAAATAGAGAAAGATTGCTGTACAATACAACATAGAACAAAACTCTGCCGGCTCTCGACTGCTTAACATAAAAACGTGCTTTTCTATTTACACTAGATTATACGTTTTTATTTCAGTGAATTTATTTTATATGAAATTTATATAACAGAAAATTAAAAATACATACAAACATGCACAATTTTATAATAAAATTATGATGCCATTTATGCAAATTATCCAGACAAAATATAATTCCAAATAAGTTACTCTTATTAACATTCAAACGAATATACTAATTAACAAAATTATCTCTTTAAATGGAGAGATTGATCCCTCTATTTTCTACGAATCAATTAACTTTTTAGCAGCAATCTCTCGCTTCTTTCTTTCTCGTACTCTCAATAAATATGTTCCCATTAGAAAATTTAATTTGTACTTGTTTTCTGTATTTTAAATAATTATCAATAAATTATAAATTTTTTTCCATCTATGGGTTAATATGAATTATCTGTAACTTAAAATGAAAATGATTTAAAGAGAGTATTGAGACATGTATAATTTGTTTTGTATCACCCAACGTCGAAAAATGAATATATTAAAATATTTGATATATATTATCCATGTGTCTGTATACATAAGCGCAGTCATTGACAAATATATAAACATAAAACATACGTATGTTTACGTCAATATACACGTATACAGGAAAATGCAAGATATTCATTCGCTGCAGAAATGGCAGCTTTGCAATTGTTGTTAGATTCTTTAATATGATTAATTCAAATTATTTAGATTCAGTGAGGAACTGAAGGCAAGAATCAATCATATTAAAAAATCTTGTAATATAGTTGCAAAACTGCTTTTTCTGCTGAATGCAGCCAGTTATATAAAAACAAAAATTTTATTTTTAAAATTATATATGTGTGTCGTGTAACAATTTCACTGGTTATTTCCATTGCTTAACTTTATCACTGGTTAATTCTATTTTATATATCATCCTGTATACGAATACATCTCAATATTAGTTTGGCTATTACCAGGGATGCCAGAAATCCCCTCCACTTTTCTCTGCACAATGTTAATCTTACCTTGCCTCAACCCCACTTTAGTCCGTAATTCAGTGACGGCAGAAGTTATGTGTCGGGAAGGAGCATTATTTATATATATAGAAAATAATAAAATTTCAATGCATAATGTCGAAACGAAACTTTAGATGGACTGCTAAGACACTAGACGTGGACTGTGAATACTATGATTTGTAATCTCTGTGCTGTGGAATAGAAGTAAATGGCACAGGATACTAGACAATCGTATTCTAACAGGCTACCAGTATATCTATATGCGCAAAGGAGATGCGCACTCGTCTTCGCATTTCTATTCAAAACCCCCTAAAATACGGAGATATCCGCACTTCTGGCATCCTTGGCTATCACGCGCCTACATAGAAAATATTTAAATAAAATCATCACACATGTGATATGGTTATGTAGAAAGAAGACTTAAGTCTCATGCTTTTCTTCTTTTGCTATCTGCAGACAGATTTGAAAATCTTCACATTCTGCAGCTATAGTTTTGAGACTGAAAATAATTAATAATTAATACTAGAAACAATCAATTCCCCAAGTCTGCATTAAGTCTGATATAAGGTTCCTTTATTTATATAATCTCGTAAGAATCTCTTTGTAAGAATAGAGAAAGAGAACGAAAAGTTGAAAATTGCTCCATATTGCTTCACATACCTTTCAATGTAAATTTTCAGAGTCGATGTTTCAAAATTGCCTCTTCTTATAGCTTCAGTACAAAACTGAGATAGATTCTTAAAGCATTTCCGTGTGACATTGTGAGAGCCCTGGTTTTCCCATTCTGGTAATTCCCTTGTAATTTTCCATGCTTCTAATGTGTAGCGCATTAATGAAATCCAGTGCTGAGATTCTTGCAATATTCTTCCTTGGTCGATTAGAGTTTTCTAAAGAAACACATTGCAAGATACAAGAAAAAAGTAATTAGTTGAGTAGAGCAATTAAAAGCCATTAATAAGTTGAGTAATCAAGCAATTTAATAATTAATTCATCAAATTCTTAATATCCAAAAGAAAATGAAAAAAAAATTTCATAAATATGTCTATAAAATCTTGTCATAAAGAAAATTCTTGTCATCTTAATATTGTAATGTTAAAAATATTAGTATTTATACAAACTTGAAACTCATCCAAATGTATGTAAGCTCGACTGTATGTGGAATCATCGGTCAAATTGGGAACAAATACAAGACTGGCATAAACGTTTTGTCGCAGAACAACTAATTTTTTTATCAGTGGCTGAATATCCGCAATTGGCATCTTCTTGAAAAGGACACTACGAAGCTTTTCATTCTCGCGCAATGTACCGTTATCTTGCGCGTACACCAATTCCATAATCAACTGTACAAGTTGCTCGTGACTGAGACCACGCAAACTATTCGCCAAGTTATCACTGGATCGCTCTTTTGGCATATTCCCAGTGTCTAACGACATTCGAGAGGGTAACGATGTTTTCTTACTTTCTGGTGTAATGAAATTGGATTGACGAGTATCAATAAGGGAGAGTCTCTTTCTAGCAGCATCTCTCAATACTTTTGATGTCGATGGACTTTTAACTGGCGTGCGGTCTCTGGAACTCAAACTGACAGCCAAAGAAAGATTGTCAAACTCTTTAAAGATGTTGCCGACTTTCTTAGATACATGTACGAATAAACAGACGTATCATACCTAAGTAAGCTGCGTCGTTTATAGGTGTCGAGATCGGGGGACCAAACTATAGATCTGCGTCTACCTCTCTTTTGAATGACAAGTTCGTCGGGACTCTGTGGCGAATTCCAATCATCGGGCAGTCTGTTCAGCCAATTCTGCAGCGTTCTTACGTCCATATTATGATACGTTGCTGAAATACATTTCACAAATTATCAAAATATTACATATCAAACTGTATAATAAATATATACAAGAATATGGATATGCAAGTAGATTATAAGTAAGATAAGGGCATACTTGACCAATAAGTTTTAGAAAACAAAAGAAAAAGATATTTATTTTAAGAGAAATAATGATGGTAGAATCGTAGAGTAAATACCCGGTATTTGCGAGGTTAGGTAAATTTTTTTCAACATTTAGTTTGCATGAATTGATCATGCTGCAAAAATATATTGCACGTAGGAAGACGCGACGACTACTTTGCGAAATCGAAGAAAAAGGACATGGCGCGACGATGCTCGAGACGCGAAACGCACCTGGTGTCGAATTGGCGGGAACCACCAGCGGACCATCGAAACGCGACTGTCTAGCGCGCGGGGAGGGGTCCAGGGTCTCTCGCAGCTGCCTCGCCATCGCGAAGCTCATCGAGTTCGCGCGGCGATGTCCCCGACGTTGCCGCGGAGATATTCGGAGAGTTTCAGTCACAGGACAGCGACAAAACGTCTGTCGATAGTAACCGCCCGTAAACTGTCAACCGGTATTATTGTCGTTCATCATATCACGACCGGATTTTCTGCGCGTGCGCGTGATCCGGTTTATCCGGTCGTGTTTAAAAGTCTGTTCAGACGGACCGCACGATCGTATATATGCACGAAAGAAAAATCAACCAATGGCTGCAAAGAAAGCAGCTTAAGGGTGCTTTCCATTTGGTGACACAAGTCTAGACAATTATCGTACTGTCTTTGTTACTTATTGAATGCCAAGAAAGACGATGTTTGTATCGAATTGTGTCATTAAGGGCCAATTTCACCAACGTCGGTTAAGTTAACCGACGGTTAAAGTGTCAATCGTGATTGGTTCATTCTGATCAAAGACAAATGCGATTGGACAATTCCATTGGAATTAACCATCGGTTAACTTAACCGACGTTGGTAAATGTGGCCCTAAATGGAAAGCACCCTTGGATTTTATTTTTAGATTTAGAAGAATAGTCCTATCTCAATTCAGATCTAAAAGTATAATCCAATCAGCACAAAGCGTTTACTAAGCTGCTCTTTTTGCTGAACGTAGCCATTGTTGATTATCCATGTGTACAAGTTGATTACCAATTTATTCATCAGTTGTGTTGATTATCTATATATGTTTTATATGAGAATATGTGAGACATATTATGTAAAAGAAAGACGTGTTGCAAGAAAGACGGACCATAGCGAGGATTTTTCCAACTTGACCGTAATAGCAAACGTGTTAATTATGAAAATAGCTATTTTATTTAGGTTTTATTTTAATTAGGTCCATTATTCTGCCCAATACTCTAATATATGAGAGGATATCAAATATAAAAAAATCATAGGTCTATCTGCTATCACGTTTATTATTTAAAATCATTTAAACAACAAGCAACACAGTTAAGTTTAAAATACGTTTAATAAACGTTAAAATTCAATTTTAAATCAATTTAAGCTAAAAAATAAACGTTTCACAAATAAATTTGATGTTTTTTTTTTAATGTCATAAAAATTAACGTCATAACAATTTAATTTAAAGATTTCTAACGTTTATAACATTTTTATAACGTTTTTAATAAATAAAC
>JANQDE010000062.1:344654-371401 GCA_037157785.1 Cephalotes varians
AACATAATTTACGTAATCTGTCATGATAATCTGTCACAATGTATAATTCAATTAGATAAGTTTCGAAGAATCCTAAGAAATGTCTTAATGTTTTAGTATCTGTCAGGAACTTTTCGTCGACGAAAGTTTTACAGTGTTCTGTAATGATCATGCATCTGTTCATTTCCATTTTATATTTAGGAGAAAGGTTTCTAAATGTGAATATAATTGCCTTTCAATGCTACTGCGTGTAAGCAAAATATTAATTGCGACAACAGAATTACAGCGTAATTAAAATAAGATGGTCCACATGAAGAGGCAAATACTGTCAAAATAAAAGATCATATTTCTTTCAATCATTTCATATTTCTTTCAATTATTCGTCATTTATATATTTACAAATATTTCGAATTTATCTTATCAATATTTTTTATCTCGTCTAATTTCTCCGTTATAAAATCACTATATACATTCGATATGTATTCCAAATTTTATTTCTCATATATGAAAATACCATTGTATAAAATACTAATGTATAATTCACTTACCAATCAATTCAAGAATCTATTAAAGAATCTTATGTTCCATTTCGAGTTGATGTCTATGCCGTCATATCTCGTATATATGTTTGTCGTCTCCTTCGATTTTGAATCTTTCTCACAACACATAGGTAAAGCCCAGCGAGGCAAAGACATAGTATAAAAATGACAGGGACAAATATACTTGATGCAATGTAGATAACAAGAAAATAATACATCAACATAATTTCTTGTTGCAATTTGCTATTAGAATAAACGAACTTCAAAGAGCAACCACTTTCTGCCTCTGTCTAATGTTTTTCAGACTTTGCGACATGCCGAGAGAACGTTCGATGTTTTAAAATAATTATGTATTTGTCCATTTGTGTTTATGTTTATTCGGAATATTAAACAGTAACGGTTAAAGTGTTCTAAAATATTAAATTTTGTAGCTTGTGGCCACAGCGCATGCGCATAAAGCCACGCGTATGTGAATCGACATGAGGTGCGTTCCGTTTTACGCATATGCACGTATTTATCTATAGTATACGTTACATATATTATAGATAAATGTGCTCAAATGCGTGAAACAGAACGCACCTATGGCAGATAATTGTAATAACTTCCTTCTCTGTCTATCAAAGCCAATCAGGCTCCCACCAAAGTCTGAGAGGCTTTCTACAATAAGCCATAAGTCATAAATCAGAAGTCAGAAGCAATAAATTAATCAATCATAATCAAGTATTTTTTTCACATTTGTCTGTGATTGGTCAATTTATTGCTTCTGATTTCTGATTTATGACTTATGGCTTATTGTAGAAAGCCTCTGATTGGCTTTGATAGACAGAAAAGGAAGTTATTACTATTATCTGCCTCTCACTCCATGCGTATTTCTACCCCCACCACCTCACACCACCTCAATCAGGTTTCCATGTCGATGGGAAGTGTCCATAGCACTGAAATATAATAATACTGGAACGAGCGCGGGCGCTAGTGTCGTGAAATGACAAAGAGCGTCCAAGGTGATATCTTTGTCTCTTTTTAGTACAATCTGGCCAAAAGTTTCTTTGTGACGTTTATTGGATACACGTAACCATCTTTTATAAAACGAGACTGTACGATCCCCACTATCGTTTACCACACATGCGTAGTATAGCTTAGAGAAGGCTAAAGATACCACCTTGGACGCTCTCTCTCGGATCACACTTATTCATAGGGTCGCGCTCGTTCCAGTATTATTATATTTCAGTGGTCCATAGAACATCGCTGCGTCACATTGATGTGACAGATTTCATAACCTCTATAGTCAACTTAAACGATTAATAATTCGCTTCACGAGGCAGATCGCCACGTTTTTTTGCCAGATTCTTTCGTTTTGCGCAAAAACGCATTCAATAAGATTCAATTAAGATTTGAGACCAGGCGGGAATTCTAGACAATCACCAATGCTTTTTTAAAATAAACTTGCAACAATAAGCGTGTGAGGAGACGCGATGACATCCGTCGAGTTAATAACGGGAAGATGTCTTTCTATGTGTCCGGAGAAAGAGCGACGAATGTAAGTTTTCGCAACGTGAAAAGTTTACGAATCGAAAGTTTGAAACATGTACGAGAAATGGATCTGACGTCGAGTCTCTTGCGATCAACATGAAAATTTATTTTCCCACTTTTTCCATATTTAAAAACAAGACATGTGTTATTAGCTCTAATTGTAAAAAGATTATTATCTGTCTCATATTTTTATATGAATGAAATGCGATCAAGAATAAGAGTCTGACGTGTAACTTCTCAAATTTGTTTTTATTTGGAGGAGAGAGAGAGAAGGCTTGTTGCACAAATATGAAATTGACGAGGGAACGAAACACATGAAGAAACCCAAGGCTGATCCAGCGAAGACTGTGAAAAGCTTTAGTCGTTCCGCCGCTGGGCAAGTTATGACGGATCCAAACCTGTTGCGTCCTCCACATGTATTGTTATCTACTGTCCGATACTTGTTCACCAAGTAATTTCGACTAACTCTTTAAGTATGATTCATATGTAAGAATACATAAATTATTGATTCATATGTAAGAATACATAAATTATTGCTGTCAAATGTTATTGCTATCAGAAAGTACTTGTGTTTCATAATTATACAAAACATTGTTGATAATCCATCGCAAGATTTATGTGCATACTTAATATATATATCATTTCAGAATAATTACACGAACGGATCTAGATTGGGCATTGATATACGACTTTGTATTCGATCGATTAAGATCGATACGACAGGACGCTGTGATACAAAGAGTCGATGTCACCACGAGTATTCTCCTTTTGGAGCCAATTATCCGATTTCATATATACGCTGCACAGAGGTACAAATTGATCATAAATATATTTTATAAAGTTGGAATGTTATTAAACAGGTTTTTTTTTCACAGATTGTGTGAAAGAAACATTTCAGAATTTGATGCAAAAATAAATAACAAACATCTGTTAGAATGTATTAAGCAGTTACTTGTATTGTATGATCAACGAAATGCAACAGGTGATACGGAAGTACATAAAGATCTCGAAAAACTGACTTTAAAAGATAGCCGATCCGAGATGGAAGCTATATATATTCTTCTCCATATTGGAGAATGCGAAGCTTTAAAAAGAGCTCTTGCACTTTCGTCCGATTTGAAGTAAGCTGATAATGTATTAAAGAAATTAAAAGGATTATTAATATTATACAAATTATGCGAGTATTTAAGTTTTATGTATTATAAATATATTTAGTACTATAACTTTTTACATACTTATTTCTTATATTATGTTTGTAGAAAATCACCAGTAATTCAGTTAGCTACAAAAATATCGCTTGCTTGGTATTTAAGAAACTATGTTTGCGTTCGTCATTTGGTGGAACGGTTATCCCCGATACTAGCTTGTGCATTTTTTTGTAATTTGCAGAGCTTCAGAAGGTATTCGTTTATTTTTATTATTACATATATGCAAAAAAAATATTCAATAATAATTACAAAAAGCTATGTGCTGAATAATTATTTAAAATAAGAAATGTATTATATTCCAGAAATGTTTTGCAAATCATGAGTTCTGGCTATAATAGCAAAGTATTGACGTTCCCAGGACTGAAATTACAAGAACTTTTATTCTACAAAGATATAAGTAAAATCCAGGCGGATTGCAAGTTATTTGGTTTGACATTCACCAATGAAAATGTTTTATTTCAAAAATCACAGTTTAATGAACAAGTCTTGCTGGTTAGTGCAAAATTTAAAAATTAATACTAAAGGGAATATACTTTTATTTTATCGTTTGTTTTTATGTTGTAGGCCAATCCTGAGATGTATTATACTTCTGCCACATTACATAAATTCATGCCAAAAATTCTTTTGGAATGTACCGTTAATAATGAATGTTGAATTAATTTTTCTACATCTTATATGTACAATTGTGAATCTACTGAATGAAGCTTATGAAGTTTGAACTTCAAAAGATGTCAAAAATATATTCAGACACATTTCTTTAAATTGTAATATTTCTCTCAATTAATTAAAAAAAATTTGTTATTCAATAATTTATTAAATAATTGAAAGAAAATTTATTTGATTGCATATTTTATTTTATACATATATCTACCTTGAAAAGTTGATTTAAACATGTAAATAATTTTGCTTTAATGATAAATATTTGTTATATACATATATTGTGATCGTATTCGATACTAAAGTAATTAGTGAGATAATAGCAACATAAGTATATTTTTGTGTGCGTGTGTGTGTGTGTGTAGCTGTGTCGGCAAAAGCAAAAAAATCGATGTAACATATATTCTTTTCTTTTCCTTTGCTGTGATATTAATACTCATAATCTATCGGCCGAATGAAATTTTTGATAAGTTACGTGAATCGCTGAATGCATTAATAAAAAATAAAATAATCTATAGATTGTGGAAATGGTTTCTCCTGAAGGAGGATAAGATTTAAATCTCATTTTTACAGTCAGATTTCGCAATCCTTGTGACAAATGACCAAAAAACATCATGTCACATATACAATATATATTTATAAATCATTTCATATAAAGTTTTATGAAGGAAATATCTTATGCACAACACACACGATACAATAATATACTTATCTCTATTGAGAATCACTAGACGAACTGCTCGAAGAATCCGTAGACATAACTTCGACATCTTCTGTTTCTTGTTTATGTGTATTCACAGCCACGCTACCCTGTCCACCAACCGACATATGAATCTCTCCTGACGGATGCCAGGCAAATTGGTTTGATTGCGAAACAGGTGGTTCTAAAATAGAAATTTTTTGAAAATCTGCTCATTCTTATTAATTCAAATGCAGTATATATGCAAAATATTTTACCTCCAGCAGGATGTCCTGCCCTATGCAAATCAGACGGTATTCCTGGGTGAGATCCAAGCAACTGTCCATTTAAAGGTAAATCACTCAATCGTCCCAGACATCCTAATCTCATTTCAATATCAGTAGGATATGGCCTTCTAGGATCTCCCTGCTGCCACGTTAAAGGTGCACAAATTGCATTGGTTGCACTTATTCTATGTGCATATTTAATAAGTTCCTCTGAAGGAACTGGTCTCTTATTGGCACGTGCAATAGATTGTAATTTCTGTTTTGCTTGATAAATCGCAGTAGCCAAGATCTGTTCTGCTTCTTTCAATTGTCGCTGCAGCTGCTGGATATCCTGGTCTTGCCTCTCTACCTCAGCTTTCAATGCCTCCATCTTCAGGTTGATTTTAGCTTGCTCGGCGGCTCGTTTCAGCGTCGCTTTTAATTCATTATCCTTGGCAACCAACAATTCAGTTAATTGAGCATGCTCTGTGCTCGAAAGCTTTGAAGGCTTTTGAGCGATTGTGTTTTCGATCATTTCCCTGAAAGAAATAGGATATTTAAATTACAAGAAATAATAATAGATAAGATAAAGCGATATATATGAAAAAAAGAACGAAAAATAGAATAATCTATTAAATTTCTTTTAAAATTCTCCGAGTACTTGTACTCTTACTCCAGTAAAATTCTTTTTATGCTTCTGTAAAATATTTGAAATTTCCATTTCCTTTTTAATTAAGAAAGAATATTAATACACACTTATAATTAATAAGCAAATGTAACTTACTTCGCTATTAACTCAATATCATCCACCAACGATAATAGAACTTCTCTCGTACTTCTGCTCGACGCCATCGCAGTTGGTTCGCTTAACGAGCAAACTGTGTCGAATTACGTGTGAATCCTTTTAATCAACAATAACAACATAACAACGTTCATGTCAATTGTGTACACGACTTCCACACTTCTCTGTTTCAATCTGTTGGTATCCAATAACGCCCATACGTCCCAGAGACGCGACACGCATCGGATGTGTTTTGACGCGATTATACACGGCTCTTCAAAATGTATAGGCGCATCTCCACGCAATACGCGCGCGTTTATCTATAGTATATGTAACGTATATTATAGACAAATGCGCGCATATGCGTGAAACGGAACGCACCTTACATGATTTGTATGTGTATATTGGCTGTGTTTCAAAATTGACTGCCAGTGCTGAAGTATAGTATACGTTACATAAACTATAGATTTTTAGTGCTGATGGTGAATTTTGGAACAACAGCCTCTATACAAGCCGTCGCACAGCTGGGCTTCTTACGTTTTGTCTTCTCTTTTTTTGTCCACTGCCAGTACTGAAAATCTATAGTATACGTAACGTGCACTGTAGATTTTCAGTATTGACAGTGAATATTGAAACGCAGCCTATGTATATTGTGCATATTTTTTATATTTTAAATTATGTATACTTTAATTTATTTTATTTAATTATATATATTATATGTGTATATATATATATATATACACTATAATATAATATTATAATATATACTATAATATACTATGATTATTACATTAATATCATTTTATTAATTTTTAAAATCAGCAACAAAAAACTGATAAAAGACCTTACTCCACCAATCAGATTCACTTTCGAAAAATCGTTTACTCGGTCGTTACGTTTTCCGAATAGAACCACTATTCCCCAGACGCGAGAATCGCATCTCCCGCCCAAACTCAGGAATTTTTCGCGGTCGTCTGGGCTGCCAGCCTGAGCTGCGTTCGAAAAATTCATCCGAGTGCTCCAGCACGTTATTCTATCCTTGTTTTGCGTACAATGAACGATAAAGATAGAATGACACGCTGGCGCACTCGGGTGAAGTTTCCGAACGCAGTTTTGCGTGTTGTACAAATGTCGCTCTGCCAACGAGTCGGTCGAATGTTTTCGTCGCGTTTATCGTCAGAAAGTCGCGTGCCCGATCGCGTTTTCGAATAACATCAACACGAATGATACGCACGCCTGACTTCCCGTCGCATCATGTACATCAAACAGGTAAGCAAAATCGTAACCGTGTCGCAATCTAGTGCAGCATTCCCGATGGGGTTACACTTCGTCTCTTCATTCAAGTTCGCTGCCCCTTTTCTGTATTTCCTCTATCCTGATTCTTAAATGGATTACTATCGGAGGTTTCATGTAAAATTGTTATGAATTACAAGTCACTGTCGAGTCTTTGAGGCTTACCGTTCAAAAAATGAATGCATTGTTGTCATTACGATTCCTATGATGGAACTGACATTAGTGAATTCTGGAGTAGCGAATACACATTGTACACATTGTAATCATTATAAACTTGTGTTGAAACAGGTAATTATTCAAGGATTTAAGTCGTACCGTGAACAGACAGTTGTCGAGCCTTTTGATCCAAGACACAATGTAGTGGGTATGTAGCTGATGATGTTATACAGAATTAATACGTGGATAGTTGTAACTGGATACTTTTCTTTTAAGTTGGCAGGAACGGATCTGGCAAGAGTAACTTTTTTTATGCCATTCAATTTGTCCTGAGCGATGAATTCTCTCATCTCAGACCCGAGCAGAGGCAGGCGTTGCTGCACGAAGGAACGGGACCTCGTGTTATATCTGCCCACGTAGAAATCATATTTGATAATGCTGATGGAAGATTACCGGTAAAATTCATTAAATTATGTTTCTAATTATTGAAGCTTTTTATGTATATATTTTTTAATATTATTTTAAACATATATATTTTTTTTTAATATTTATAATTTTTTATTTATATTATTTTTTTATAATACAAATTTCATTTTTTATTTACAGATTGATAAAGATGAAGTCTATTTAAGAAGAGTAATTGGCTCAAAAAAAGATCAATATTTTCTCAATAAAAAGATTGTAACAAGAAACGATGTGATGAATTTGTTGGAGTCAGCAGGATTTTCTAGATCCAATCCATACTACATTGTGAAGCAAGGAAAGGTTTGTTAATGTAGCACATTTTTACTTATTTATAGTATAATATAATTATTTTACAGATAAACCAAATGGCAACTGCACCTGATTCGCATAGATTAAAATTATTAAGAGAAGTAGCGGGTACTAGAGTATATGATGATAGAAGAGAAGAGTCAAAATCCATTTTGAAAGAAACAGAAGGCAAACTAGAGAAAATCGAGGATTTTCTGCGAACAATTGGTAATTAAAGGTCAAATTTAAAAATTAGAAAGAAATATTTAAGATAAATGAAGTACAAATAATTATTTTATTATAGAGGAGCGTTTAAAGACACTCGAGGAAGAGAAGGAGGAACTAAAAGAATATCAACGTTGGGACAAACAACGTCGTTGCTTAGAATTTACGATTCACGAACGTGAACTTAAAGAAAATAAAAGAAAATTACAAGAGCTCGAGGAATCTAGAGCGAATAGTGGAGCCGAGCAAGCAAGATTGGGTGCGGAAGCAAAGACTGCGCAAGAGATGGTACGTGCAGCTACAAAGAGGCTAAAAGAAGCGAAAAAAGAAGTGCAGACCGCCAAAGAAGAAAGAGACACTCTTAGGTAATCAAAGATTATATATAAAATAGATAAAAATATAGCAGAGGAAAATATTTACAATAAAATATTGATAATGTAGTGCAGAACAGCAGCAATTACTAAAAGAAAAAAATAAGTTAACGTTTACTATTAACGATTTGCTGGAAGAAGTAAAAGGTGATAATGATAGCAAGAAACGTGCTCAACAAGAGTTAGAAAAGTTGAAGGCTAATATTGCTCTTCGAGAAGATGAGCTAAAGTCTCTTAAGCCAGAGGTGAGAAAATATTCAAATATTAAATATATAATATATATATAATTTAATATATATAATATATATAATTTAATATATGTTTAAGTTAATTACAATATTTCTTTACAGTATGAACGAATGAAGCGTGTTGAGGAAGAGTGTACACGAGAATTACAATTAAAAGAACAAAAACGTAAAGAATTGTATGCTAAACAAGGTCGTGGTAGTCAATTTACTACTAAGGTAAAAGTGGAAAGAAAATCATATTTTTAATCACAATTTAAATTACATTTTTGTTTTTAGACTTAAATTCCCAATAAGATATTTTAAAGAGATTTATTGTAGGATGAAAGGGACAAGTGGATACAAAATGAACTTAAACAGCTTACGAAACAGATAAAAGATAAAGAAGAACATCAAAAAAAGATAAGCGAAGATTTAAAACGTGATGCAGAGAAACAGATTGCCTTGGAGAAGAAAATAGGAGATCATACACGCGAGATGGAACGACAACGTGCATCGATAGACGATCATAACAAGCAATATTACGAGCTCACAAAATCAAAGGATCAGTGTCAAGCAACTCGAAAAGAACAGTATGTTTATTAAATTAACAAATTAACAATTTAAAAATTATCTTAGAATTTTACAAGTTGAATGTATCAAATTGCAGGTATCGACAGGAGAGTGTAATGCAATTAAATTTATCTGGTCTAAAGGAAGATTTAGCAAAAGCAGATCAAAGTCTAAGATCTATGGCTGGCAAACCTATTTTGAATGGCAGGGACAGTGTACGTAAAGTACTAGACACTTTTCGGTAAGATTTATTTTTTTAAATATATTATATCTTTTAAAAAGATTTTTAAATGCTTTTATTTAAAATTTGTGATGATATTTGTGATTATGTACTTAATATCTTCGATTTTATAGTGGACGAAAAGATATGGCTAATGAAGTAAGCAGCTACTATGGGCCTGTAATTGAAAATTTCAACTGTGACAAGAGCGTTTATATGGCAGTTGAAGTAACTGCTGGAAATCGGTTATTTCATCACATTGTAGAGACTGATAAATTTGGCACGAAAATTTTAAAAGAAATGAACAATCAACGATTGCCAGGAGAAGTAACTTTTATGCCTTTGAATAGACTTCATGTAAAGGATATTGATTATCCACAGACTTCTGATGCTATACCCATGATATCTAAGTTGAATTACGATCCCAAATTTGATAAAGCATTAAGGTAAAAATATATAAAAATATATACAATAAATATCAAATTTTTTTTCTCGCTATATCTCTTCTTTTTATATAAGCTTTATATTATTATTTTTTAAATTAAATGTAGATATATATTTGGAAAGACTTTGATTTGTCGTAATCTGGAAGCAGCAACGACTTTGGCACGGGATTCCGGCTTAGATTGTGTTACATTAGAAGGAGATCAAGTTTCATCCAAGGGCTCCTTAACTGGCGGATATTTTAATACACTCAGGTCACGACTTGAGATACAGAAAAATAGATCAGAATTAATGTCACAAATTTCTACTCTTGAGACCCAACTAACGACGCTTAAGGAGGAAATTAGAAAAGCAGATCAAAATATTAGTTCCTACGTGAGTGAAATGCAGAGGACTGAAACGAGAAATAGTAAAGCTAAGTAAGTAATTAGATGATATCTTTATATAAGATTAATATTAATTTCAAATTTTATATTGATGTTGTTTGATATTAATGTTTAATTATTGGAAATGTCAAAATTTGGCTATTAATTTTAATTAATCAGCAGTTTGTTATTTATTTGACAGAGATATATATGATAAAATGAAAGCAGAAATACGTCTTATGAAGGAAGAATTGAGTGCTATAGAAAGATACCGGACACCAAAAGAAAGGAGTCTTGCACAATGCACATCAAGTTTGGAAGCTATGCGCGCGACTAAGGACGGTCTGGAGAGTGAATTACATCAAGAACTTATGGCGCAGTTATCCGTTGCAGATCAGCATCAGGTGCGCGTAAACAGAATTTTAAATGTAGTTGAATTAAAAGTGCGTTTCACTTGCTCGCAATGCTCGCGGACATCATTATTTGTCCTTGTTTAACATTCGATAAATAACAAATGTGAAATGATTCTAAGAGCGTTGCGAACGTTAAGTAAAACACAACACCTAAGAATATCTCTCTTTCCTTTTTTCTATCTCGGATTGGAACTTTACCGATCGGTTTTTGTAGGTCGATACTTTAAATGACGATATAAGACGTTTAACGAAAGAAAATAAAGAAGCGTTTGCGAAACGAATGCAATTAGAAGCAGAAAAGAATAAGTTAGAAAATCTATTAACAAACAATTTAGTGAGAAGAAAGGATGAATTAGTTCAAGCTTTACAAGAAATATCAGTCGAAGATCGACAGCGGCAGCTTGATTCATCAAAAATCCAATTGGCGGATATCGAAAAGAGATTAGTAAAAGTGAACGAAGACTTTAAAGCACAAAATGAAAAAGTGACTAATGCCATGAAGAAAGTAAGTATTTAAAAATACAAATCACACACATTGTTTAAATGATATAATCCTTAATTCTCATTTTGTCATATGTTTAGCAAAAATCAGAATCTGCTGAAGTTGAGAAATGGAAATTGAAAGAAAAAGAAGCACAAGAGAAAATAGAAGCAGACGCGAAAGACTTAGAAAAATTAGCGAGCAAGTTAAATATCCTGGAGCAGAAAATAGTGGAATGTACACAGAAAATTACTGAACTTGGCGCGTTGCCTAGTCATGAAGCTTATTCCAAATTTAATACAATGTCCACGAAACAGCTTTTTAAAGAAATGGAAAAGGCAAATAATCATTTGAAAAAATATAGGTGTGTACTTTTCTATTTAAATATAATAAATTGCTTGCCAAGCAAAAATTAATAATTATTGACTACTGTTACTATTTTTATAAATTAAAGATTTAGCTTATTTATTATATTTATTTCTAGTCATGTGAATAAAAAAGCTTTGGATCAGTTCATGTCCTTCAGCGATCAGAAAGAAAGATTAGTGAAACGAAAGGAAGAGTTGGATCGAGGCGACGAGAAAATAAAAGAACTCATGTCAGTACTTGAACAGCGCAAATGTGAAGCGATACAATTTACGTTTAAACAAGTATGTCATTTTATGTATATAGTATAATCATTTAAACTCGTAAAATAGTGGAGGATTAATATTGACATAGTAATCTATCATAATATATTCTAAACACAATTTTATATGACAATCTTTTTTTTAAGGTAAGCAAGTATTTCAGTGAGGTATTCAAAAAGCTTGTACCTTCGGGGCATGCACAATTGGTCATGAAGACTGCGGATGGGGATGAAGGAGACGACGGAACAGCGGAGCCGTCAGATTCTGATAGATTTATCGGCGTAGGTAAGGAAATGAATTTTTACATAACTAAAATGTAAAATAAGAAAAATTTATTTATAAGAAAATTTAGTCAATACTTTTTTAAATTAGCTATATCCTGTAATTATACTTTTATTGTGATATATATTTTATGGATTTCAAAAACCTATATTTTTATTATTTCTAGGCATAAAAGTGTCATTCACGGGACATAGAGGTGAAATGCGAGAGATGAACCAATTATCTGGTGGACAAAAATCACTCGTTGCGTTGGCTCTGATATTCGCAATACAAAAGTGTGATCCTGCACCGTTTTACTTGTTCGATGAAATCGATCAAGCTTTAGACGCGCAACACAGAAAGGCAGTAGCAGATATGATCCATGAGCTCAGTTCTGACGCCCAGTTCATCACCACGACATTTAGGTAATACAATCAATGGCCTTGTACAAGATTTTGAGATTGATTCAAGAAATTGCAATTATCATATTAATAGGATAATATAAAAAAATAAAAATGTATTTGTTTTGCAGACCGGAATTACTGCATCATGCAAACAAATTTTATGGAGTCAAATTCAGGAATAAAGTTTCGCATGTCGAATGTGTGACGCGGGAAGAAGCGGCCGACTTCGTCGAGGACGATACAACACACGGTTGAAATAACAATATTTTATTTATAAAGCCTACAATCAAGAACTATTGTTTTTTTCTTCGTGTATCCAGAAGATACACACATACAAACAGATTAATTTTATTATAATCTCGAGATTTTCTTCTTGTTGACAGCTTTTTTGAGATACTTTATATATGAAATCTCTCACATAAAGAGAAAAAATTAATTTTTGATGTTTAGTATACATTCGAATTCTTCACATAGATCGTTGTAATATGCGACATAACAATTATGTTATGTTACGAATTGTAATAGAAGATAAAATGCATGATTTTTGATAATTTAATTATTATTAGGTATTTTATTTGCAACAGATTACATGTTATGGAAACACTACAAAATAATTGAAATTTGGTATATATGTATAAACTGTTTTTTATATTATAAACTTTATAGAAAAATAAAAGAGACTATGATAAGAAACACAGTAATATCAGTTTATGAAATCTTAGAATTGTTCAAATCTATAATCAGGATAGTTTTTAAGTGAATTTAAAAGAGGTTTATTAATAAGGACAATAAATGGCTTCAAGAAAATTCGGTTTAAAAAGATATTTATTCGAAGCATTCCTCTTATTGGTTATCGCCCTAGTCTGACTTCGCATTCATTATATTATGACTAATTTTAATACTAAAAGCACTAATTAAATCAATGTAAAAGAAATGTTAGTGTGCATCATATACAGAAATAATTTTATGAAAATCTCTATTATTTTATTTAAAGGATTAATAATTATAATTTTAGATTTTTTTACTTAAAACATATAATAACTATCAACTTCCAAAGTGATGATATTCACGGTTCAGCCATCGGAGTTTTTTTTTAATATGTAAATATTAGAGTTCACAGCTTCACAATTACACTTCATTTTTGCACAAAAAGCCTCACTATATGTATAGATGTGTATTAGTATACACATGATCACTGTAACAAGTCTTGTAATGCAAAAGTCATCGATGACACTGAAGGCCACTGTTTGCACGAAAGAATCATGTGTACAATGTAACTTTTATTCCAAATGGCTTTTTGAACACGAATTTTAAGAGCAATATGACGATAAGTATCCCATATGGCTAATGTATCTGCGATACACGAATATGAATTTCCTTAATATTAAAGGAATTTGTGACAGCAGAGCAATATGACGATAAATATCCCATATGGCTAATGTGTCTGCAATACACGAATGCGAATTTCCTTAATATTAAAGGAACTTGTGATAGCAGTGTTATTCTTCTTTTATTACAAGTATGTTGTATGTTCCTTACATCTTCAATGGATAGCAATGAGACCAGATTCCAAAAGTTTTTGCAATTTTGCAGCTATATCAGGATTCTTCAAATGGCTGTAAAAAGAAAAAGATTCATTAACATCTGTATCATTAAACATAGAAATAGATCATTTTGAAAGAGATCATTCATGATTTTTTAATTTCTACACAAAGAATATTCGATAGTGTATTAATAAAAGTACAAGTAAAATTGTTGGGATGATGAGTGACTGTGTAAAAGCAGTTGACTTGTATTTAGCAAGTCCCAAGTTCGAATCCCGATCATCATCCCATGTCTCTTAGTTTATAAGAAATTAATTGGAGTTGAAAATTTGAATAAAGTATAAGGAATTGTGTAATCAGGAAACAATAAATTGATACATCACACATCTCTCTTGGAATAATATTCTATGGAAAAAAATCCTCTTTATGAACAATTGAAAGAACATTTATATGTTTGTATATTAAAATATATTGATTGTGATGACAAACAGAATATATTGATTTGTTTTATTTGTAACTTATTACTTACTCTTGTAAGGCTCTTGGATCGCTTTGCATTTGTTCCAAGATCAATCTCATGGCTGGATCTCTCAATATACTCTGGATTTCTGGATCTGCCATCGCTCTCTTTCTAACTTCTTCTGGATTAGAACTAGCAGATATAGCGCAAGAACGATAACCTTCTAATGCTTCGCTGTTTTGTGGATCCAATTCCAAAGCCTTCTGATACGCTGATAACGCTTTTCCCTGTTGTTGCATGGCCTGCAAAATTTTTCCTTTTCTAATCCAGCCCTTGATGAACTTCGGATCCAGCTCGACGACTTTCTCGCAATCCTTCAAGCCGAGATCGAATGCCGCCAGTTTGGTATAACAGGCCGCTCTGTTACTGTAGTACTTGGGATCGTCCGGATTTCTTAGAATTGCCTCGGAATAATGCTTTATAGCTGCAGGATAATCGCCATCTTTATATTTTTGATTTCCAAGTTCTTTTTCCTCTTCCGCTTTAACCAGATCGATGTAAGCCTTTCTCTCTTCTTCTTTGATTATTTTATCTATATCCGAGAGTAAGGTTTTAATCTCCGGCGTTCTATGTTCGGACATGGACTTTTCATAATACACCTTGGCCTGCTTCCAATTCTCCATCTTCTTATAAGCGTGACCAATTCTTGTGAACGCTTTGGCTATCAATTTGAAGTCCGCTCTATTTTCTCTACCGACCTCAATGGCTTTCTCGCATTGAGCGATACATTTCTGATACTCCTTCTGCTCAAAGTACACCGCCGCTATATTCAATAAATAAACGATCTCCGTTGAATCCAATTCCATGGCTTTGTTATAATGCTGTAAAGCCTCCTCGAAGTTCCTCTTCTTATAAGCCTCGTTGCCGAGTTTCTTTTCTTCTAAGGCTCTTCTCTTTTCAGGTGGAAGATTGTCTTCCTCCTTCTTCTGGGGCTTTGGTTCCGGTTTAGGTTTCGGCGGTTCCGGTGGATTCATTGGCTCGGTTTCCATTGCTTCCTCCATATCCGCGCTCATTCCTAACAATACGCTAAGAGTGGTAAGCACTCTGGTGTCTTGGAGCTTGGTACCGAGACTCTGTGGATTGGTTCGCAATTCTTGCAGCAACTTCAAGTATTCGGGATCAGACAGATATCCCTTCGTTCTGGGATCGCTCGCCAACTTGATAAAAATGTCTGGTGAATTGAATGGATTGGTTAGGGCAGCTGTTTTCTGGGCCCTCACCTCGACCAGACTGCTTCTGAGCTGCGTATTGTTTGGATCCGATTGTAAGCCCTTCTCATAAGCCTGGATAGACTCATCGTATCTACCCAGGTAAGCAAGAGCGCTGCCCTTACGCGAGTAACCTTTTCCCCAGTCTGGCTTCAAACTAACAGTCTTCTCGGCATCTTCCAACGCCTGCTGATACTTCTCGGACTTTGCGTACGCCGCTGAGCGATTACTGTAAAGTACGTGATTATTGCTGTCCAAGGCGATCGCATCCGTGTAGTATTTGATGGCCTCATTGTAATTGCCCGTTTGTAAAGCAGCATTTCCTTTCTCCTTTAGCAAAGCTACCTGTGAAGCGATACATACATAAGAGAATGTAATACTATGTTATACGTAACAACATTGAAAAGAACACAGAATTTTTCGGATTAACTTTTGAATAAATCAGACAGATTAATCCTAAAACTGTATTAGATAACCATATTAGATAACTATATCAGATGTATTAGTTCATCCTTATTATTTATTCTTAATTTCAGCCTTATCAGCGTGTCCTTGTTTCGCTGCGATCGGCTCCGATAAGAAAGACCAGTGGTCGCGTACTCGGAGGAGATTCGCCAAGAGGGACAATCGACCTCGCGGAATGCGACGAGGCGTCCCTAAGGAAACGGCGAGCACGTTTCGCTGTTGTGATCGCGCAAGTGAATTCACGGTTTTCCAACGTGCCCGCGACGCTTACCTGATCACCCATCACGAACGCCAGAAATGCTGAGCCTCTATCTCGTCTCCGACGATCGTTCGTTCAACTCGAGCGACAGACACGTTCGGCGATTGCTCGTGCGAGTTCTGGCAAATTCTCTCGTGCTTAGTATTATCGCACGCGTGTGTGCCGGCGCAGATTTCAGAAAGCTCCAGAACGTTGAGCAGCGACCCCACGCTACCCACTGCTTAGCGAACGCGTGGCGGGGTGTATACGTGTTATATACATGTATATATACAGGGTGTTCGCAAAGTTACGCTGTGCTATTTCAGCGAAGTGGATGGCTCCACGAGCTGTTAATGTTGGTGACGTTTACGTAGATTTATATAGAGATATGTAATTTTTTTTATTTATTATTTTTTTCTTAATTTCCATGAATTTAAAGAAACGTACACTTTTTCTCTTTGTCGCAATTTGTCGCGAATGGAATTTGAGGATATCAGAGAAATTCTCTCGAAAATTTCAAAATCCTAAACTAATGAAACTGATTAAACTATTAGACTTGAACTAATAGAATCGAAATGATATGTAAACTCTGATGGAGCACGCGTGGAAAGGATTCGTCAAATTTTTTTCTTGTTTTTCGGATTTAATTCTTTGGCAAAGAATTGAATATTTGTATGTTTTATTAATACAATTTACAATACAGTGAAAAATTTACTTTTTCTGATGACTTTACAAACACCCTGTATATGTGTACATATATATCGTGAATAACCATACTGGCGGGAATGACGTTGGATATTTTGTGAAGTTATGAATGTGCGATTCACGGATGGACGATGCAAATTCATGTCGGAATTCAGAAAATTAATTTCACAATTTTCTGCGCCGTAAAACATGAAAAGTATTTAAAAAGTCTCAAAATACAGGAATCTTAAAATATAAATAAAAAATTATGTATATTAATTGCCGTCATTCATATACGAATAATAATCAATTTTATAAAAAACTGCCACGTCATTCAGATATGAATAACATTCAATGAAAAATTGTTCCAAGAAACCAAATTCGTTTTCTTTCATAAATTTATTTTTTTTACCGTAGAACATTATTTTAGATTAAAATATTATTGTTACAACATTGTTATAACTTTAAAATTAAGTTCTTTTGTCATTCAAGTATAAATTCTACTCCAGAAACGAGAGGTTTATACTTTTCATACATTTATCTTTTTTCTTTTTTTATTTTCTTTTTATTATATATCTATAGAAATGTTTTTCTTGCTTACACTTAGTGTAAAGTGTACGAAGTATAGCAAGAAGAACATTCCTTGTTTCATTTTAAGTGCAAAAAGTATATAACATAGTGTAGTCATGAAAAACAGACTTGACGAGATTCAGATCATTTATTTGTGAATAATGATGTGTCATTGTGTTGAATACATAGATAAAAATATATATCACCATAGATAAATATATGGTATAAAACGAAAAATAAAATTTATAGAATGTTAGCTTATTGAAGATCTTATTATCCTCTTCAAGATCTTCGTAAATTAAATTAAAAAAAGATGCGACAAAAACGTCTACTATCATGCAACAAGTTTTTTGTAGTTGCATTTTGAAATGGATATGTATAATTAAAAACTGAAATAATATTAGACTAAATAAAATGAGTATATACAAGATGTAAATTTATGAAATAAATGAATCAAATACAATTAGATTAAAGAGAAAAAAGAAAAACAAAAAGTGCAAAAAGTTTAACTCTGCAAAGAGCAGACCTAAAGATGCCGTCACATACAGCCCGTAAAGCCCGTATCAGACTAGAGATTGAGATTGAGATTGGATTGGAATTTAATCAATCAGAAAAAAGAAAATCAAGCTCAAGTTTAGTGATCTTTGCTTTGATTGGTCAAAATCCATTCTAATCTCAATCCCAATCTCTAGTCTGATACGGGCTTAATGTCCGTATCACACTAGCGATTGGCGATTACGTCTGCGTTTGCGTTTGCGACTCTTGACCAATCAGAAAGAAGGCCTAATCCATCGACAGAACTGGACTGCTGATGACAGTGGTGGGGGTAGTGACACGCGTGGAATGAAGGCTGCGGTCCACTTGACGCTACGAATGCTTCGAAGCATTCGATTGACCAATCAGAAGATAGAATTTTACAAATTAACCAATCAAAAAATGCTTCGGAGCTTTTGCCAAGTGGACCGCAGCCAAAAGCAGATAATAGTGGGTGCTTTCCAACTACGTACACAGGCGACACTGTGTAACACAGTGTCCACTAGTGTAAATGAGACACACTGATATACTCTTTTTCACACTAGTGGAAACTGTGTTACACAGTGTCGCCTGTGTACGTAGTTGGAAAGCACCCAGTATGAACTTCTTTCTCTGCTACTAAAGCCTGATTGGTTATCGTTGTTCTGCAGAGCATTTGATTTGATTTAGTTGATTTATTCATATAGCGGTCGGAAATTCATTATTTGTTATCCAATCGCATTTTACACGCGTCCTTATGATAGAAATGCGATTGGATAATTTTCTTTATGTATATAGTTGTGCAATTATGCAAGTTTGTCTGGATAGGCCTTTAGCCCCGGTTTACAATAGAAGTAGTAAGCCTTAAGCCCGTATCAGACTAGAGATTGGGATTGAGATTGGATTGAATTTTGACCAATCAAAGTTCACTAAACTTAAGTTGGTTTTCTTTCTTCTGATTGGTTAAATACCAATCCAATCTCAATTTCAATCTCTAGTATGATATAGGCTTTAAGCCTTAAGAAATTGATCAATCATAGTCGATTATTTTCTTCAAAATCGAGTGTGATTGGTCAATTTCTTAAGGCTTAAGGCTTACTACATCTATTTAAAGCGATGTCTACAATGAGATTTTAAGCCTTAAGCCGTAAGAAATTGACCAATCACAATCGAATATGAAGAGAATAATCGACTATGATTGGTCAATTTCTTGCGACTTAAGGCTTAAATTCTCATTGTAGATACCGCTTTAGCCCCGGTCTACAATACATGTAGTAAGCCTTAAACTGTAAGAAATTGACCAATCATAGTCAATTATTCTTTTCAAATTCGAGTGTGATTGGTTTATTTCTTAAGGCTTAAGGCTTACTACATGTATTGTAGACCGGGGCTTAGACCGGGATTTAGGGCTTATCTAGACAAACTTGTATAGGGTCAGTTTTAGCATCTCTTATCATCAACCTAACTGGAAATGGCGAAACTGATCCATAGCTGTATAATCAAATGAACAAAGAAAATTATCCAATAGCATTTCTATCATAATGGTGCGGCCAGATTATGCGCGATTCGTGGTGATTCGCGTCTTTTGATTTCATCAAAAAAACCGCTCGCTAGCGAATTGACACGAATATTAAACGAATATGTCCATTGTTTGCAAATCTTATATGAATAGAAAATTGCGAGTTTTGAACTGTCACGAATCACGAATCGCGCACAATCTGGCCGCACCATAACACGTAAAATGCGACTGGATAATTTTCTTTCTTTTCTCTGCATCTATGCAAGTTTGTCTGGACCCTTACCGCGTTCCTGTGTGCTCGAGTCATCACGCGTGGCAAGAGGCGCGGTAACCAATTATTTTACCGCTTTTCCAAGAACAAAATAATAATTAGCTATCGAATCGTCTCTTATCACGCGTAACGCGTCCTATGTGCAACAGGTTTTATGGAATTGTTCGGAATGGATTCCGATCGGAATTGTTTTGTTTTCCCTAAAAGACAATAGAAATCTAGAGAATAATTGAACAATCGCTGATCGGAATCCATTCCATAATAAAAAGTTCCGTGATACATGCCCGAAGAAATTCTACTTTTCTTTGAAGATAACGTGATAATCACGAAACATTTGTATATTTCTTTAATTCAAAGAAATATATTTCATTTCTTAAATATCCTATTTTCACGACTGAAGCGAATCTATGGAAAATCTGATGAAAATCTTATCTCTGGATTTTTGAAACGTTAGATTCGAAAATGGAACAACTTCGGGTGAATGTTGATAATAAAGTGATTGAAGTAAAGTTTGAAAAAGACAATATATTTCTTGTATCACACGCAGCAATAATACGAGCGATAATTCGTACTTAAAGAGTTCATCGATCTAGAATGAAATGAATCAAACTCCTATTAATCGACTATTATTTCATCAAGAATAATATCTATTTAAGCCTATTTAACATTTTGTTAGCATCGATAAAATTACCGATTGTTTTATTGACACATAGAAAAAATGATTAGCTCAATAAATGGCGAATTATATATATAACTACGAATTATGCTGTAAATAATTCTGTTAATCACTAATTAAGATGACTTCGATCAAATTCCAACTTGATTGGCAATTAATGTGTTCATTTCTACGTCGATTAACTTTAATCTCGGCTTAATTTACTTTTTAGTTTCTTCTAGCTGAAGGAGATAAGAATTAGAAAAAGACTAAATTAAACCGAGATTAATACGATAGAAATTGTTAGATAAAAATGGACATAAATCAATCATAGAATTGCTCATGGCAAAATTTCTAACATTTGCTGTCTCTAATCTAATCTTTCCATAGATATATCACATAATAACAAGAAATATTAATAATTCTCTCTCTCTCTCTCTCTTCAAGCGTAAACAAAATTGTGATTTCCTAAAATCTGAATGTAATAGATGAATGTAGGTATACAGAACGAGAGAGATATAAAAATAAAATTTAAAAAACAGATTGTTAGAGGAGATGAAACGATCGAGAAGTTTGTTAGAGAGGAATGTTAAATATCAAATCGAAGAAGGTCTCTGACTATAAAATTACGTATTATTTGACACATGTTAACAAAATGATATTTCAGTTCAAGTTAATCGTTGATTAAGCTAATCCAAATGTAGCCCCTTCACATAGAATTTTCCATGAACGAAGAGACGTCTTCTTTGAGAGCGATACTTCACCGTGAACTATAATTACTCCGCGCTTACGTGTTAGGGAACACGCTCTCAGACGAGAGCCGTCGTCTCTATGATATCCAAATATACCCCGAAACCTGCACCAATTCTCTCTTTCTCTTTCCTTCTCTCTCTCTCTCTTCCTTTCCCTCTCTACGGATCAATCTCCCTGAAAAAGGAGTGAGCGAGCTTCTTGGAATACCTAGACCATTACACGAACCTCGAAATAACACGGCCGGCCCTTGCTCTAGATTTTTACGTCGCCGTTTCGGATTTAACCGCGCCGCTTCATTCGCCGCTTCTTACGCCACCAAAAACCCCGTTACGTTGAATGCCCTTTATGGTATATATATGCTGCGCATTATCTATATTAGGAAATATAAATAAAAGAATTTCTGATGTATGCATTAACGCATAGTTTCTATAACGACGAATTATTAATCTCAAAGACAAAAATATTGAGCCTTGTATAAGAATCTTGTGCCATTCCATCTTTTCATATCGTCATGATAGGAGTAATATTTTTAAGAGATATTCTTTTTTTGATCGTACAGAAACAACGTAAAAGTACGGACAATATTATATATATATATATATATATATATATTTATATATATATATATATCTCTATCTCTCTCTCTCTCTCTCTCTCTCTCTCTCTGAAAGATGTTCTTTTCTTCAAACTTATATGTCCTGTTTGCGATGTGGGAATTTCCAGGTTTCCTCGTGAGAATATCTTGACCTAGCGATATTATCTCCTTGTGATTTTTTTAAATCGCCATAAATAATAACGTCAGTCGCTCGGCATGGGGCATGAAAAGAAGAGAGGTCTCCGAATCTCGCAACATCATCTTTTTTTATTAAAAATAATTATAGCTTTTACATACAGGAATATAACAATAATGACAACGTCGTCGTCGTTACATCATGGCTATGATATATTTATATGATTTTAGATGGCTATGTACACGTGAGAGGGGTTTACTATACTCGTTGACGGAAGCGATTTTAAATTATACTAAATGAACACTGATCCGACGAACGTTCATCATCGATAAACATATTGTTCCGGATCTTTTTTCCTTTGCTACGCTAACATAAATACACGTATATATCGTACTCTGGCCCATTATCTCAGCTGATTAGAGCGTCGCGCTAATAATACGTCGCGCATACGTCGTACGGCTATAAGTCGCGTGTAAGAACGAGAATTTGATTATTTCTCTTCGACCTAAAATGTATTTTGTACCACGCGCCAACCTCGCGTTCACCTTACGATCTACGATTTATAATAAAACCTTTTTTTCGTAGATATTCATTTGTTTTGAACGCAAATCGATATTTCTCTATTTACATTAGATCAGTACTTTTCTATTTGCATTACAAAATACCGCGCAAGTAGCAAATATTCCATTCGCACGTTGTCATACATCCTAGGACAATCACTCTCTTCTCGTTCGCACAGATCGTTCGATCGACATCCTAGGATCGATACTTGTGCCGAATCGTCCTTTGTATTATTTTTACAACGCATTTCAGAAACACGGGGTATTGTACAGTCATCTATTGTACATTAATAAAGGAAAAACCTACTAGGACAATCTACATTCATATATCAATGCTTCGTTCGTTAATCGAATATTCGTTAATCGTGTTATTATAAATTCGTGAATTATAAATTCGTTTCTGAGATCTTCGATTTCTACGCATCTTCGTTATCTTTTCATTCGTTTGTCTTTCGGTATACATCGCCGCTAATATCGATTTGAAAAGTGTACACAGTCTATATAATCGCATTATAATAGTAATACTCATGAGCTCAAGATGCATCTTTATAATCGGATGTATAACGTAGGTTGAAGCTAGAATTCTTAAAATTCCATTTGTGACCTATTTAAGACTCTTCTCACTTTTCACTTCTCACCATCATTCTAATCCAGTTCAATGAATTGAGACGATATCAAGCGCGTCAAAACTTGCCACTTCAATTTAATTCGCAAATTGTTGTTCAATTAAATAAAACTAATTTTTATTTTCAAGTAACAACTATATAGCAATCATCTGAATTTATCCAATTAATTAACATGATTTCATAAATACATTAAAAATCAAAATATAGTTTTATGTATTTATTATATACATATGAAACCAATTTTACGCAAAATGCAATTTTAATCTTGTTTCTTAACTGTGATCCATCTTAATTCACCGATAAAATAACTTTATAGTCGTATTCATACAACGCAGAATCCATTTTTCGTGAGTATGCACGTCATATGTAACATACATTTTTTCTGCCATTTTTTCATTCGACAATTGTACGACGTTTGAATCCGTTCAATGAATTCGGATTATTTATCGGTGAGTACTTCAGACCTTCACTTCGACTGCGTTCTGCATCTTGACGATCGTGGGCAAGTAACTCGCCTCTCCGTAAGTCTCATCCTCGGAACTGCTCTCCGAATCCGAATCCGGCAGCGGTTCCGGTTTTGCGCCGTGTCGCACCAGCTCCCTGGCGAGCTGGCTGTCGATGCACAGTGCCAGCTGATAGGCCGTCAAACCGCTGTACGTCTGTGTGTCCAGGCAGGGCTTGCACTCCTGCAGCAGGAAGTTAACTACCGACCGACATTCACGTTCCATCGCGAGATGAAGCGCCGTTTTACCCGCCAACGCCTCCCTCGCCTCGAGATCGGCGCCGAGACGCAGCAGAAGACGCACCAGGTTCACGTGTCCGTTAGTGGCGGCCAGGTGCAGGCACATCTCACCTGAAATCGAATCAAAAACCGCAGATTAAACGGTGATGAAGATACGTTAGAAAAAGACTATTTTTTTTAGACACTTCATTTTTTAAGAGATAATTTTACAAAAAAAAACCGCAAGCCACAAAGACTTCTCGAGTAGAGGGTTCATCAATTATATAAGATAGCAATTAATAATATTAATTATTCATGCGTATGTGCGGCATTTTTTTATATGCATCTTGTGTTTTATGTCGCTGAACTTTTTGAGCGGTTGGATAATCGGCTTGCATCTAATTTCTCTCAAGTTCCCTATCATCTCCCCTCACGAAACCAGGGACACGGGGTTACGCACATCGAAACGATGGCTTGACCAGATGCTTCGACTCGTCGTGAGATATAGATAGAACTAGGAAGACGTACGATGAATCATTGTCGTCGGAGATTTCGTTGGCGTCCCGCGGTCCAAACTAGGCCCGCGCCGAAGTAACTTCTAAAATTAACGGCGCCGCATATAGTTGCATTGGCGGAATTTGGTGACATACTTGCGTATCACACCGTGTCGATATCGCCTCATTGCCAATGATTGAATCTAATTGATCGTAGATATTCATAAACATAATGACGCACGAGGTATCGTTCCTGTTTTTTTTGCCATGCAAGAACTGCGTTGAATCACTGACATTGAAAGAATTAACAGATTTAATTACGTGTACGTTGTTCGTCTCTAAATAAGGCTGTCAGCGTCAACGAGGCTGTTTAGTTTAAATCATAGAATTCACTTTCAAGAAGTTCGAACGATACATGCTGCTATGCGATGTAAAAGGCTCTTCATCAAACTCTCATGCTTGTTTAAAATAGAAAATTCAGAGTTCGATACCATCGCGTGACTAGGGTTAATCACGAAGAAGGGTTGGTTGTTAAGGGTGAAAATTCGACGAAAACCATTGACGTCGACGCCGCTGTGGGGTTTTCCGGCCGAACGAGACGAGGCGAGAATATCGAGCAGCATGCAAATAGTTCTACGGGTATTTTTAAATATCAAGAACGTCTGTTATCTCTCTCTCTCTCTCTTTCTCTTTCTCTCTCTCGCAACGCTTCGCGTGATGTAACGCGCGCGCACGCAAATATAGGGCCATGCCAAATTCCATCGTGTGTGCAAAACAATTTTTCTTGCATCATTATTTGAGTATAAGAGGAATTGTTGCAAGCTATTTAAAAAAATTTACTTCCGTGGCAAAATATGATGAACTTTGCATTGGTATCAAAGCGTCTTTCCACGAAATTAAAGATAAAAATTATTGATGACTAAATGGCCCAATTGTTCACACATACTTATTCACACTTTGCTTGGCTCAAGGATCTTGCATGGATTGACTTAGGTCCGATTCACACTCAAAACACTTATAAGCATTGTTTGTCCTTATTGAATATTTGATGAACAGCAAGGATGAAATGATACTTGAGCGCTTTGAGCATGAATCGGATCGCGGCCTTAACTATGTGAAGCTGCAAACAAAATTGTTTCTTTTCTCGAGGAGAATGTTACGAGTTTGTGCCTTCAAGAATAAATTTAAATACAGCGGAATTGCTTTCGTGGAAATAACAATTTTATCTAATTCTAATGTAATCACGGTTGTAAAATTCGTCACTTATCTTCTACTTGTTTCGAAGGCAATTATTTACTCGCGAAACTGAAAGCGCATTTCTCGAAAAAGATGAGAAAAAAAAAACAAGTAGACCTTGGTATGCAATTATTCTAAATAAATAATTGATCTCTCGCTCGCACGGAAAATAGACTTGGGACTCGTTTCATTATCCTTAATTGTAAATCCGAATGAATACGTACGAGTTATCTAAAGAAATGCGCGTGGATAGAATTTTATTGACATGTTCGTAGTTTCGCTCTTGAATTCGATTAATCGATTCGATTTATTACAAGCGATCAGTTGCGCTTCGCACGTGCGTACATGCGTGCGTGCGTGCCTAGATGCGTTATCCGCGTCGTACGAGCTTGCAGCGGAATACGTGCCGATGACGCTACACGGGATTTCCAAGACTTTTAAAAAGTCTGAATATTTCGTAATGATCGCTGTCGATCGGAGCGAATTTTTTCTTTCATCATTTGTCGCTTCATCGTAAAAATCTTCGACTTGAAAGAGAAGCCATAAAAAGTGCCTAAAAAAGGCCTTCGGATTTTCCCTCCTAATATTTTTCTCTTTTTTTTAATTACAAAGATATAATTTACAAGTTTAGTGATACGCATCTCATCTCCAGTATTAGATTTCACAGATTTAATAGATTAGACATGTTAAGCGCAGATTCGATTTGATATCGATCATATTGATTCTTGATTTAGCGATAATAAATTAATCGCAGTCATTTTCGATTGCGACTCGATAACGGATGTATCGGCGAGAAGTATTAGTGTATTTACTCTTGGGGAATTCCTACGCTATTATGACGAAAAGAAATCGCATCCAGATAGAGTATGACAATAATGCGGCCTCGGCTAAAACTTCTACGAATAAATACGATAAAGTTGCGATTTTAAGAGATTTGACAGAATATATCGCATCATTAGTCATGCGACTAATAACAAAAATGTTGAAG
>JANQDE010000062.1:371431-448056 GCA_037157785.1 Cephalotes varians
GACATTTTTGTTATTAATTGTAAGAGATGAACGAGATGAATAAGAAATGAAAGAAATGAAATTATAATTATAATTAAATTATATGAAATTATAATTAAAATGAACTTTCCGCGAGAATAATCTTTAGATGCTATTAGAAATGGTATTCTCCATCTTGTATTTTTCACGAATTTTTGTTATACTTTAATAGAGGTCTAATATCTGAAAACGAATTATAAAGATATTTAGCGTTTTATATATATATATATATATATAAAATCATATATATAATTTATCTCGTTCGTCTCTTACAATTTATGCATTATGCACAAACCATTTAATAGAATGACCGTTTGAAAGAATGGTAAAGTATTCTGAATTAATAAAAATATTTATCATTGAAATGTGAATGTGTAAAATATATTTGAACGGTGCAAGTTTTGGAGAATTGAAATAACTTTAATAAGATTAACGTATCTTTTTCTTTGCAAAGGCAATTAAATGTTCCCGTGATGGAACTTCCGTGATGGATGTGATTCTCAAATGAAAGTGAATGAAATCAAATAAAATCCCACACAGGAAATCTATGTGGTTTTCTTATCCTTATGTCCGCGGTATTATTAATTTGCGAGCTTCACACATGACTTATTGCGGTAAAAGCAGTCAGGATTTTCCTATCGGTATCCTTTGTGGCCGTTACGTAGATATGAATTGTCTTTCCCCGCATTAATCTTACAGTGATTAACGGAAATTATGTTGTAAATACCAAATAGCCGTCGTAATCGCAGGAAAAGTCACAGACCATTAAAGTAAAATATGCGGATTCTTTGTTAATGCTTACATAATCTTCCAGCTGCGAATGACATTTTGATCTAATAATTTACATAAATTTCATCTCAATTTGTCTAATAATGCTTTTCTTTTTTATTATTCATCGCGAACAGTGACTGTTCCGAAAAACAGATTAATACTTAGCAGAAGAACAGATAATATTTAGTACCTACCGGTATAGTTACGTTGCTCCAAATTTTGAGGTAAGGCGGGTACTGTCTGTCCGGGCATCAGCTTGTTCCTCTCCATCGGGGACAATGAGTCTGTGAGGGCCTTGGCACAAGCCAGATCTCCGCTCACGCAGGCCAGATGGAGGGCCGTGTTTCCACGCGAATTTCTCAGAGATGGATCCGCGCCCGCCAGAATCAATCGTCTGACGATTAGCGATTGATTCGTCAGCACCGCCACATGCAAAGGCGACTGCCAATCGTCGTTGTAGATGTTCAATAGGCACGGGTGAGGCGCCAGTCTTATCAAAACGAGCGCAGCCTCCACGTAGCCCTGCATGATCGCGATGTGCAATTGCCTGTGACAACGAGTGCGTTATGTAAAAATAAGCTGCTAAGGACAACTTGCTTGATGCGAACTTGAGGCATCATGATTCTCCAATAACATTCTTATTTGTTAATTCTTAATCCGAGAGAATACTCGTAGCCTGGTTTTTTTTTTCGTTTCGCATTTATGTCTCTTATATTTTGTCGTGTTAAAATTTTCTTTTGAATAATAAAAGAGCATTTTTAAAATTCTCGTGTTTGTTGTTTCACAATTTATCGTTTAGCTAAATTCCGCAAAGAGATCTCTAATAAAATTGCGCAGTTTGAATCGGTCAATGAGCTCCAGCAAATGTCATCATACGTTAAACACATATATACGTATAAATGTCATTAGATAAACACAATGATGTAAACACAATGATGTAAACGTCGACGTTACGCATATTGATGCTCACGTATGAATCAACGTGTGTCAGTTTTGTAAAAAACTCTTGAATATGTTAAAAAGGAGAGACTACGTAATTATTAAACGAGATTAGAGATAATTATTTGTTAGATCGAGCTCGTCGGTCAGTTTATTATACGATACAAATCAAACGATATAGAATAAAATTTCTGTCTTTCTATTTTTCCCGCCACTTTTTTACATGCGTAAACTCGAAGAAATCTCGCGCACGTGTAGATTTGAATATAGATTTTTATTCTATTTTAAAAATTTGATTAAATACATTATATTTACAATATAATAAATACACTATATCTTTTTTAAATGATTGGAAGAAATAATTGCCAGAATTTTGTTACGTGAATTTTGCTATATCCAAAATTTTTGGATAAAATTATGTAAATTGTATCTTATCACAATATCTTTCTTATCACAATATCGTTATTGGTCAAATTTGCAACATTAGCGGAAGAAAGAAGAAGTCAACAGATGCGCATCAAGAGCAAGTTCAAATCTTTCTGGATGTGTAAATCAATCTTGATTAAAAAAATTATCGTGTCATCTATACATCGTGTCAGATACACATACATAAATTATGTATATTCTAGTATCATATTATTTTTTAATCGACTGATCTATTTAATTATTTGCAAGTAGCTTCTAAGATCTCTATATAATGACATAATTGTATATAAAAATTATTCAGCAATTTGCATTTTGCTGAAAGCTATGTTCTATCTTCTCATATTTCTATCTTCATCGACACATCTCACAAAGGCTATGTTTATATGATTCTATTATCTTAAGCACTTCTACAGATATTAGACGTTTGAAGAACAACGTCAGCCAATACGTCCATATCCGGTTCCAGGAATAATAGTAATTTATTGCATGATAATAACAAGATAATCTAAGTACAATGTTGTTAATGAAGCTAATAAATATTCAAATTTGAATAGCGCTAAAAACACTGGAGAAATTGACAGAAAGCAAATCTTTCTGAGAGTGTGTAAATTAATCTTGATTCGATTATTGCGTCATAAATTAACAAACGTGATAATAAATGTCGAACTCACGTGTCACCGTCGTCGTCCTGCGCACAATAAAGCTGCCAGGTGTTCTCGTTCATTATCGCGCGTTTCTTGGCACTGTCCTGCTCTTCGAGCAGAAGGTCGTTCCGGTACTGCAATCTCACGTGACTCGGCTTTGATCCCGTTTTCACGGGCGTCAGCTCGAGGATCGTCGTCGTCGGCTCGGGCCAAACCGTGTCCTCGCTGTCGACGGCGAGCGGATTCAGATCGGGCTGCTTTTTCAGGGTGAGTTGGTTCAGGCCCTCGCTGAGATCAACGTCCACGACGCCGCTGTCGACGACCCGCGCTGGCTCCTTCGCGACCGCCGCCACCGTCGTCACCGACGTCGAAGGCGAGGTCGTCGCTCCCGATGCCGGCGCGACTTGCCGGTTCTCGTTCACCCGCTGATCATCCTTCTGCCGCGGCTGCGACATCCCGGAGTCGCGGATCTCGCCGCTGACCTGCATATTGCCGGCCGACAGAAATCCGGAATCGACATTATCCATCGCGGACTCGTCGTCGTCCCGCCGTCCCTTCTCGTCCATCCGAGCGCTCTCGCTGGGGGAGTACCACATCTTTGGACCCTTGCTTCGCGGAGAGTCGCCCGGAAGGTCCTCCCTCGAGCCAGATCAGTCGTTCGGAAAATAATCAACGGGAGCACCGCTATCGCGTTTCCCGAGATGCGACGTGCTTCGAAATGTCGACGACGTCCGTTTTCTTGTACTTCGTAGGATTCGTTATAGACGTTCCATTTATGTGTATTCCCGCATATGCCCTCAATTGTTCGACGCGAAATTCTTTTCCGGCATAAACTTCCGATCTTGCGTCTTTCGTTGCTACGTTTATCGTCGATTTTCTCGATACACTCTCGAGTCGCTCGTAAGTCGAATATCCTCGGCGTCTTTCTCGTTCGCTCTCGCCGACCAGCCTCCGATTCCTTTCTTCCTGTTTACGACCACTCCTCTCCACCTTTGTTACGTATTATTCTATTCTTTTTTTCTTCAGTCCGAACATTCGTCCTACGTTGAGAGACGCGGTACTACCCCGTTTTACACCGTTTGCTGCACCACGAGAATGAAACGAACTCCGGCTGATTCCTGTCGCAAAGGGATAGAAAGCGCGGGTAGAAAGCGGCTTGGTCGTTGTGACATCGAATCGACTTGGTCGTGCGAGCGTCGGCGAGCCTCATCGTCTCGCATCTCGAAACAAACTGCTCGCGCTTGGTAGCGAGCGAGCTCAGCGAGCGAGCGAGCGATAATGAAAACGCGCCGGGCAAACGAACGAGACGGAACGCTCCGCTTTCGTGCGCACGTGCGAGAAATGTCATTGACCACGTGACTGATCTCACTCGACGAGTCTGTACGCAGGGCGTCTCTTTGGGCTCCATATAAATTTTCTGTTTTTTTTTTTAATGTATTAATTTGCCAGGAAATGTAATATAAAGCTGAGAAGTCTAGGAAATATTAAAGATTAATAACTAATCAATCCTCGACTAATGTAACGTTTTATGTAAATTTATTAGAAAGAAATTGATAAAGAAAGTAATATGGAAGAAAAATAAAATCTAAGGCGAATGTGATGTAGAGATTGTGTGTTTAAAGCCCATTCTACAATACGTCGTATCTCGGTGTCGTAAGTCATGAGCCATAAGAATTGACCGGTAATTTTAATTAAGTATTCTCTTCACATTCGACTGTGTTTGTTTAATTCTTATGGCTTATGACACCGACATACAACGTATTGTAATGGACTTAAGATAACAGATCATGCTTAAAATAATAAAATGATGCAATTGAACCTAACTCAGATTCTTTAATTTGAATGGGAAAAACATTTTACTATCGCACTGTTATTAATAAAGTTATAAAATAGAACATTAACGTCGCATGCACAATTTAAGAATTCGGTTCCAGGAATTAAATAAATTTTTCAAGAAATGGCAATGATGCAAAAATGGGCTACACAGACGTGACAAATTGATAAGCTTGATTATCAATTTTCATTTAATTGGCAGATGCTCATATTGTTCTCAATACTTCGTACTTCTTTCCTGAGTTGAACAGTACCGCTTGTGCAGCGAGGTATGTACGCTACTTGGGTCTGGCAGCGTCTGCTGGCGTCTGCGCGTTTGTTTCACCGACACGGTACACGACGATGCCTTTAGCGGTACTACAAACGCGAAAGCGGGATGGGAAAAACCCATCAACCTCGAGCAGGGCCAAAGACATTGTCGATGCGTTCCACTTCCGTAATTTTGAATATCAAATTCGCGCTCTCTTTGAGAATCGGGATACACTGGTCATCTCGGCATTTAGCTTGATTCATTAATTTTATGTAGAAATTATACAATCTTTAAAATGCGAATACATCGTGTAAAAAATCAGCATGCGTCGTCCAAGTCTTAAATTTTCTAGATAGAAGGCTAAAATATGGACACGCTCTCCTGACGTCGGAAGTGCGCTTCGCAAGAACGATATTTCGTACAATCGTCATTATTTCGTTTACGTTTCGGAGAACAACGCCATTTCTCCAGTAAAATAAAATTCTTCAATAAATACTGGGAAAGTCACTCTGTGAGTACTTTCCCTCTTTCTCAGCGGACTAAATTCTTTGAAAGAGATAACACTTCAACGAGCTTCTCTTGAAATGCCTAGACCGCTACGCCGCAAACTCGAAATAACACTCGACGGTTGGTTCTTGCTTTAGATTTTTACGTCGGGTTTAACCATGACGCGTAAATTTCCAATAATTACATTTGTTATTGATATCTTTCAAGGTATAGACTTTTCTATAATATAATAATTAATAGTAATAAATATAGGAAATAAATAAAGGAAGAGGAACATTTTTCCCTTTTAAGGTCATCTGCTCAAGTGTTTCAATATTTTTAACTCATCGAATAATACTCGCACGACGACATTTTCTACGCATGCATGATCACGTGATAAATGTCAATTGATGAGAAAGTACATCGTAGGAGAGAAATCTTCCATTTTGAAAGCTTGACCTAAAATCTTTGATCTCCTCGCTACTCTTCATAAACACGATTGTCGATACGTTTAACTTCGTTTTATTTTGTGTGCATGTTATAGTGGATTGATACTTAGATTAAATCGAGCAAATATTTGCATTATTTAGATATTTTAAGCTCTAGCAAATCGTCAACTTTAATTTTTTGCATTATAGAGCAAGGTCTGATATCGTTATATCACCGTTGTTTTTGATCCCTATGTTTTTATTAAATAAAAAACTAAAAATCAAACTGATAGTAAGCAATGTCACATTCCTATTCGTTTTTTTTTTTACAGAGGAGTCAACTGTACAAAATATCAACAAGTTTAATGTATATGAGAATTTCTAAAATTTTTCCATTTCGATGTTTTTTGTTGATTTATATACATACGTTATGCTATCCGGTAAACGCAACCATGTAGCAAGACAGTATTTTAAAAAATAAGTTAGTATTACTATCTTATGGTCTAAATTTAATTATATATGGGTTTTTATATTTCTTTAATCATCTAAACATATTATTTTTATCAATATTTATAAAATGCAATGTTTAATTTAATAAATAGTTTAACGAGAAATAAAGAGGAGACTTATGCCAGTATCGGCGACTTTCTCCTATTATTTTTATTTTGATAATTTTCTTGTTATCATATTTATTTAATTTCATAATCATGTTACAAAATCCATATTGAATTTTATTTGATATAATATTTTTACTATTAAAGCATTTTTTGCTCGTTAGACGACTACTCAATCGTTTAATTCCTCTTCTTTCTAAACCTTCCTGTCAAAATATTTATAAAAAAAGGAGATTTCTCTCCTAACAAAAGGATAAGGGTAAAGTGGAAAACAAAGTGTATTTCTTTCTCTCTTCAAAGAGAGACTAATATCTATGACAGAAAAAGAAATAAAAAAAACGCTAATTTTTGTAACATGTTTTTTTATTAAAAATAATTATAGTTTTTATTATATGAATATAACAATAATGATATCGTCATCTCGTCGATGTTACTATTAATATATCGCGACGGTGATATACTTATGACGCTAACGGAAAATATCTATGTACATGAAGAGATGAGGAAAGTTATTGTATGTCAATGGAAGCAATTGTATACTACTACAATGAACACTGATTCGATTAATGTTCATCGTTGATAAACATCGCATCGTTTTGGATCTTCCTTTTTGATACGTTGACATATAAATACATGCTGACATATATGTACATTGCGTGCGGCATATATATATTGCGCGAGCCGCACGTAAGAATGTGAATTTGATTATTTATCTCCGCTCTAATATGTATTCTACTCCACGCATCGACTTCGCCTTTATCTTACGATTTAAGATCTATAATAAGACCCTTTTTTACGAGTATTCGTATCGTCGAACGCATTTTGAACGTATCCAGACAACACAAAGTCCAAAATCGGAACATAAAATGTCTTAAAGAGCCTTGAAAGCATGTTTGCGAAATATGTCCAAAAGATAGTCTGAAAGATATCTTACGCAATTTTAGACTTTGTGTTGTCTGGGTACTCTTTTATTTACATCATAAAATATCGCATTAAGTGCAAGTATTCCACTTTTGCATCGTCATACGTTCCGGTGCTGTCGCACCATCTTTCGTTCACAAACTCTCCGACAAACGTAAGAACATTCATGTTAAAAAGTTAAAATACATTCGTGCTTTGTATTATTTGTACAGCCTTTTTGGAACACTCTTCTCAGGATTCTGTATGCCTATCCGCTGCAAAAGATTACTAGGGGAAAAACGAACGACCGCTAAGACAACCCGCATCTACGTGTCGTCGCCTCGTTCGTAGTTGAATGTTTCGTTAATCGAGTGTAAGTTCGTTTCTGAGATCTTCAACGCATCTTCCCACGCATCTTTGTTACTCACTTCGTCGTTTATCCCTCATATTGCTGCCAGTATCAATTCGAAAAGCGTATGCAGTCTATAATTATGTGTATTACAATAGTAATACTCGTCGATTCAAGAGACATATCTCTAGGATCGCGCATTAGATACAATACACATTGAAGCTAATCTTGAAAAATTCTATCCTTATCTACTTAACTAGTAATCTTTCATTTTTTTACTATAGATCTTAATCCATCCAGCAGATTAAGATAACGTTATAGGCGCTTCAAAACTAGACACTGATTTTTTATTCGTGTATACATCGAGCTCATTATCGTCAAACGCAATTTTTGTTTTCTTATAAATTTTAACAATTTTGTTTTAATTACTTGCCTTAATGAATTTAATATATAATATATAAAAACGACATCGTCCAGCGTGTCATTAAATTCAAGTTAATATCTGCGAAATATGATTTTTATTTTATTTAACAAACCTATTCTTTTCAGGTGATAACTAGTCGCTTAAATTTGTCTCATTAATTAAGATAATTTCGTAAACACGTTAAAGCACAAGATATACTTATTAAACACACATGGAAAATAGAGATATAATTTTGATCTATTTCTTATTCGGCAAATTTTATTCAATGTAAGTCTCCGATTGTATTAATTCGTCGTCATAGACTAAAATGACGTCACAGACATGTCAATGTAACTCGAGATACATTTTCTATTTGCGCACAATACAGCATCTTTCTTCTATCTTTTTATTCGACAATTATCTAGCGCCCAAATTAATCGATAAATTAGATATCGATGGATATTTTTGTAGGCGAAAAGACGGAAAAATTGACGGAGCCGATTGAGATTCGAACTCGGGATCTCTCTCAGCCCTAGCACTTAGCACGCTACACCATGACTGCTGGGATTATAATTTCCCTGTCTACCTATATATTTCTAATCCGCTTCGGTCCTGTAACCTTTTAGACTGTAACTCCGACCGCATTTTGCGTCTTGATAATGGAGGGCAAGTAATCCGCTGTCCACGATGTCATCGTCGTCTCCTCGTCTTCGCTGCTCTCGGAATTGCTGTCGGAATCCGATTCCGGTAATGGTTCTGGTATCGCACCGTATCGTATCAGCTCTCTGCGTGCCCTCTTGGCGAACTCGCTGTTAACGTCTAAGGTCAACTGATAGGCTGTTCTACCGCGGTACGTTTGTTCGTCCAGACACGACGCGCGCTGGCACTCTGGCAATAGGAAATCGAACAACACTCGGTATTCGCGCTCCACCGCGAGATGAAGCGCCGTGTATCCTGCCAGACCTTCTTTCGCCTTGAGATCGGCGCCTAAACGCAACAGAAGTCGCACCAGATCCACGTATCCATTGGTGGCAGCCACGTGCAGGCACATCTCGCCTGTAACAAAAAAGCAACCGCATGTCATATAACAACCATATACTTTTCCTACTAAAATTTTGTAGATTAAAAAGCCTACAAAATCAATTGAAAATCTATTGACTAATAAGAGAATAATAATTTAATACTGGTTAGGACGGCAACCAGACATTCTACATCTATTTTATGTCGCATCGTTGAATTCTTAACAAGATTAGATTTATTTTTTTTTGCTCCATCTTTCTTGATGCAAGCCAGGAGGGGTGCGTACGTACGTCGAAATGACGCGATCGAATCACATGTCTCGACGATGAGATATAGATAGAACTAGGAAGACGTGGTGAATCATTGTCGTCGGAGGTTTGGCTGGAGTCCCGCGGTCCAAACTAGGCTCGCGCCGATCAAAGCAACTGCTAAAATTAACTGCACCGCATTACCAGTCGCATTGGCGGAATTTAATGGCATAACTACGTGCATTGCACCGCGTCGATATTGTGATCTCTTTCGCTTTTGCTGACGAAACTAAACGAGCAAGTTGCAAACATTCCATAAGTAGGTATAGTCGCGTAGAGGTGTACCGTAGCTTCTGTTTTTACCGTGCAAGAACCATGTATGGTCGATTGCGACGACATTGAAAGAGTTAAAGTGCCAACGACATTCTTGGCTTAGATCTAGGACATCGCGTTTAGGGTGTTTAGACGACACGTTATTGCGATACGAAAGGCTTCATTAAATCGTTACGTGATTATTCGGGATCTGGAGCACAAGACGCGAGACCCTCTTAGAGTGTCATTAGGGCCAGGCACGAAAGGGAATCGATTTTTTTTTTAAGGGTGAAAGTCCGACGGACACCACTAACGTCGACGCCGCTGTGGGATTTCCCGACCGAGCGAGCTCAGCCAAGGGGGGGCGGGGCGCGGCGAGGTGAGAATATCGCGCGGCACGCAAATAGTTCTGCAGGTATTTTTAAGTATCGAAAACATCTGGCCGTGCCTTCCTTTCGTCTCGCGGCGTCGCGACGCGACGCGTAATGTAACGAGCGCGCGCACGCAAGCACGCCGAATTCCATCGTACACGCGAAGCATTCCGCTCCCGTTCGTCAGGCAAACTTCGCACGGTGCTCTCTCTCTCTCTCCCGCCAGCGAAATCGCAGGCAGCCGTGTAAAATTGTTTCTTCCCCTTCGATTACGGAGAAGTAACATCCACGTCAGTAAATTAAATCGAAATTACTTTTTTGCAAACAGTTTTATCTGATCCCAGCCAATTCCAATCAATCTCAAGATAGCTATCGCAGAATTCGATGGCGTTTATCGACCGCCTCTTATTTTCCTTCTTTCAATTATCACTTTCCACGAGTTGTTCCACGAGTAATTATTGAATTTTGTTCGTTTTTCAATTTGTTTTCAAAGAAAATAATAAATGGACTTTAAAACACGATTATTCCGAATGAATCAGTGATTTCTCGGTCATTTCACGGAATCCGTACTGAGAACTTGATTCATTACTCATCGATTCTTTTAATCGTAAATCTGGATGAATGTTGCGCGAGTTATCTAACGTCCACGCAAGTTAGATCCGCAATTTCTCGGTTTCGATCAATCGATCACGATCTTATAATTGGAACAATCGCTTACGTTACGATTGACTTCACACGTGCGTTATCCGTATCGCGAGAAATCGCGGCGGATACACGCCGATGACGCTACATGCGGGATTTCCAGGGTTTAAAAAATCCTCATTTCGCGATGAACGACCGCCACCCGCCAGAGCGATTTTCTCTCCTTTGTCTTTCTTTTCCTCTATATGTTTCTCTGTGCATTTCGCAGTTTTCAGTTCGAAAAGAAGACAGTGACATATAGGAGGAAAGGTTTTTTAGCGTTTCTCGGAGTTTTTCAAATGTTAAATCTTTCACCTATATACATATACACACATAACATATATATATACATATATATATATATATATATATATACAAGTTATTATAAATTATTATAGGTATTATTAATTTCATTAGTTAGATATTAATATTATTAATAACAATATTTAAATACAATATTTAAGTATCGTAATATTAATAGAAAAACATATTTTTTCTTAAACTTGGGAAAATTATGTAAAATTTCATAACAAAATTTAGCTTAATGTGCGTAATTTTAGTTTAAATTTTGACTTGCATCATACGAATAAAAATTATTGATTTTGTAAGAGACACAAGGCGAATGTAAAGTTTTAGAGAAAAAATTTGTGCCTCTGTACTTTGATCCTTTTTTTCTCCGACTCATTTGTCTTTAATTATTTCCTTCGACTCAGACGTTTTTAGTTATTTTTCGTAATTAGCGTAATAACGCGTTCTGACGAAACCCGCAGTTTTTATCGTGTAACTTTTAACCGAGGTCAAAGTATTGTTTATCTGAACGCCAATTTTCGTTACAGTGATAGGAATTCCCCGTGAGGTGTGCGCCGTTATCGATCATAAGTGACCGCGTTATTATCGTTAAGGATCAAATAAATAAGCTCATCGAAAGCAATCTGGAACAACGCTTAATGAATCAATAAATTTGTCACATGTAAAATTTGACGCAGTAGACGTGTCACACCAGATATGCAAATCACGTAGTTCCCACCATCTACAGTCGCAATAACAAATATACGCAGACATCATAATAAGAATAACTTAATCGATTGTACTGGGTGCTTCGATTTGACGAGATTAATGTTTAATGGTAGATTATTTGATAAATATTGCTTCGAAATTAAACGTCGAAATATTACTTTTTGTACCATTTCAATCTCCAATATTTATAATTTTATAATTAACTTTCACGCACCGAACTTTTATTGAAGTAACATCCATTTGAAATGTAATAAAAAATAATGCTTTTACAGTTTTATAAGATTTATCATGAGGAAGGTTCGTTCTACTTTTTAATTGTTTAAACAATTATATAATTAAACAATTAATAAAAACAATTAATAATTAATAATTATACAAATAATTATACAATTAAACTATTATTTGTATTTCGATATTATGAGAAGAGACAATCAATTCTATAAAATCTATTACATGCTATCGTAATATGCAATCGCAGAGCACCCGGTATATAGTATTATAACTGTAAAATTTTTAAAATTCAAATTACTTCAATAGGATTTACATTTTTTTTTACAGAAGGAATGTATTCTCGACGTTTCTGAGACGATGGAACTTCCAAACTACGTAGAGAACATATGACTCTCGATGAAATCATAGGAAACCCGCGCAGTTCCACGTGTCCATGGATCGTAATATCGCCGTTCGCTACGCGAGTCTTATATATGATTTATTCTACGCGGTAAAAGCAGGGATTTTCCGTTGCCATCTTCGTGTCCATCGTCACGGACGTAGATCATCTTTTCTCGCATTAACATTACGGTGATTAGCGACAATTATGATGCGAGCTTCCAATTAGCTATCGTAACCGCAGGAAAACTCGCGATTAATAAAACATATTTGAGGCCAATGATTTTTTGTATTTGCTTAGCTTATTTTTTTTAGCTACAAACGTCTCTCGCCGCTTTTCAAATTTGCCTAATAATCTTGTTCCTAGTCTCAATTATTTATTTCTCGCGAATCAATAATTGTTCCTCTTCGAAATAAACAAAAAATTAAAAAACCTTAAGTATTTAAAAACTCAAGTATTTACCACTATAATTACGTTGCTCCAAATTCTGAGGTAAGGCGGGTACTGTCTGTCCGGGCATCAGCTTGTTCCTCTCCATCGAGGACAATGAATCCGTGAGGGCCTTGGCGCAAGCGAGATCTCCGCTCATGCAGGCCAGGTGGAGGGCCGTGTTCCCACGGAAATTCCTCAGGGATGGATCTGCGCCCGCCAGGATTAGCCGCCTGATGATCAGCGGCTGGTGCGTTAACACTGCCAGGTGCAGGGGCGACTGCCAGTCGTCGTTCAAGGTGTCCAATAGGCACGGATCAGGGGCCATCCTTATCAAACAGAGCGCAGCCTCCACGAAGCCCTGCACGATCGCGATGTGCAGTTGCCTGTACAGAAAATATGTTACGTAAGAAACGTAGAAAACGAGACGATGGAAAGATTTGAGGCATCGTGGCACTTGTAACATTATTTATTAATTTTTAACACTTATTTATTTATGTTTRATTCTTGAACGTATTTGTTCTTGTCTTCGGCATAAGATATTTTCTCGAAATCTCTTTCGTCACAAGTATATCCTTTTTTTTTCTTTTTTATAAAACGTGCGTCAATGCAATTTATCATGTTGTTATTATTCATCTGAATTTCCCAAAGGCAATCTTCATATCGAAGAATGAAACTCATTTCGTTGAAACGGTCAACGAGCTTGAGCCAGTCATCTGGCGCATGTCAAACGTATAGGTCATGCCATTTACGCCAACGTTAAGTAATAATGATACGCGTTCAAACTGACGTATGCTGCGTAAAAAAGAAAATGGAAAAAAGAACAGGTCGCGATAATGACGCGAGAGATGACTCGTTTAGCTCGATTTATCGATGAGGAATTGGTATGAATTTCAAATATTAAACTTATTCGTCGGAGCAAGATGAACAATTCGCTTTTCGAGTGATTCCAATTATAATATTCTTCGCGATATTCCCGCCGCGTTGTATCTCGCGCAGCACAGCGCGCAGCATAACATTCGACCCTGGACCCGTTGACTCTGGCCGCAATAAGCTATTAACAGGGGGGATTGCGAGCTAACGGATCCTTGACTTATGAAGTCGGCGATAAATATAAGATGAAGAAACGCATGAAGAGTCGGCTAAGTCGGCTAAAAGACGAGAAGAGATATTTTATGTGTTTTGTTTTTTTTTTAATTATCCAAATGTATGCATCATTGTTATTAATTTAACTATGTCGTCTAATTTAACTTTGACGTAAAAAATTCAGGCAATCCGTTTCACTTCCGAGACGCGGAAGATACGATCAGCTGATTTCGCCGAAGAGAAAACAATGCCGACCGACACGTCACTCGCGCGTTCGCTTCAGGAACAGAAGGGTTAACGAACGAAACAAATGAAACTCGAGCAATTGCACTCACGTGTCGCCGTCGTCATCCTGCGTGTAGTACAGCTGCCAGGGTTCCTCGTTGCTCGTCGCGCGTTCCTCATCGCTGTCGCGCTGACGATGATGCCGCTCGAGCGTATCGTCCTCGTCGTCCCGCGCAAAATTCGCGCTCACGGGCAACAGCTCGGGGGTCGTCGGCTCGGCCTGGATCAGCTTGCCCTTGGCGGCGAGCGGGTTCAGGCTGACCTGTTTCAGGCTGAGCTGGCTCAGAGTCTCGGTGAGGTCGAGGTCCACGCCGCTGTCGATCGTCCTCATTGGCTCCTCATCGACGATCGACGCTGACGTTGCCGTTGACGATACCGGTGTCGTCGCCTCGAGCGCCAGCCCGACGTTCGCCGCCACCTGTCTCTCCTGCTCTACCCCCTCCCCCCACCGTCCCTCCTCCCGCGAATGCAGCAACCCCGAGTCGCCGCTGATCTCGCCGCTGAACTGCAGATTGCCGCTCGACAGGAACCCGGAGTCGACGTTGCCCGCCTCGTCCTCGTCGTACTTGCAGCCGTCGTCGTCGTCGCACTTCCGCCGCCGTTGCTCCTTGTCGTCCTCTGTAACACGTTCCTCCATCTGGGTGCCTCTACTCGTGGGACGCCACATTCTTTTTTTTTGTTTGTTTTATCGAGTCGTGCCTGCCAGGACCAGAGAGTCGCCCGCTGGCTTTCGCTCGTGACGCCGCTCTCTCGCGAGAAAACGGCACCAACTTCCCACTTCCTCTCCTTTTATCGAAGCTTTCGTTAGATCCTTTCGTTAGACTCCCGACGCGGTATCGCGGAACGAAGGGAAGAACGAAAGGAGCGCGGATGTCGCTGATGAGTGACACGAGATTCTAACCTGGGTGGCACCGCCGTGTACCCTCGCCGCGCGATCCGCCGTCGCACTGCCCGGTCGCCTCGCGTGCGGGAAGAGAATTCCCGCGATGGTTCTCTCTCGCCAGTGCGCGATCTCTCGCTACGCGACGTCCACTTTCGCGTGACCTTCGCTGCTGCGCTCGATTCTCGATAACGCGCTCGTTTCGACTTCCGTACACCGGTCCGAGTTCCCGACGTCCTCTTTCGTTCGTTCGCTCTCGTCGTCGCGTATATTCGACACGATTCTCCTTCTACTTCTCTTCCTTCCACGGAACAGCTGTGCCCCGCACTGTAGTCCGCTCCCTCCTCATCCGTCGCTCGTTTCTCTCTCTCTCTCTCTCTCTCTCTCTCTCTCTCTCTCTCTCTCTCTCTCTCTCGAACGGCTCTCGCACGTCCGACTTTCTACTTCGTTCCACTTCGTTTCACGCCTTTCACCGCGCCACAAAACGTTCTCGTCCTCTCGAATTCGGGTCGTCCTTTTGTCTGTCGTCGTCGGGGAAACAAATGGAAAGCGTTCGCCTTATCGTTCGATTTGCGCAACGGCACTTCGTGACCGCGCAAACGAAAACAAACCCTGTCGTCTCGTGATCTCAGAACGAACTGATCGGTAGAAAGAGAGACTAGAGAGAGTCGCGTTGTTGCCAAACAAGCAGCGTTTCTCGCGCATGCGCGGAGACCAGTCCACAGGGACGTCCATGAAGAAAGGAGCCCCTTTCTTTATAGTCGAATTCTGAATTTTTTTCTCTTTTACTCTCCGATATCGAATCAGATGTATTTCATTTTAAAATGTAATTCAGTTTAGCAATTAGTAAGATCGTAGACTGCTATTGATGGGAATCTTTTGTATAAAGACTTCTTTAAAGGAATCCTAAAGCCGTCTGTTTTACCGACATTCTTTTTAATCTATTTTCTTCTAATTGCCTTTATAGATTAAAAAATCCTTTTCCACAATTGAAGTATAGACAATAATGCAGCCGCAAAGCTACATTTGAAAAACGAAAAAAAATTACAAAATTACAGTTTTGTTATCGGCTTCTGGCGGTTCGTAATTACATTTGCTTTTATATAAAAGTTTTATACTTTGTACGTGTACAAAAAGTAGCTAGGCGGCTAGGGATTACATGAAAGAATAATACTATGCTTTTAGAAATGGGCTTTAATATAAGAGAAAAGAGATTAAAAAGATTTATGTATGCGAGCGCATGAATTAGTATATAGTGATGTGTTCTTGTCGCGTAAATCATAAGTGCGTTCAGTCGGTAAAATAGGATCGGAGTTCGGTTTTTGGTTTAGCATCCCCTTAATAATAAAGTTAATCAATTCTTCGATATGAGAAAGAGAGGCCTAGACGGCACCTTCGTTTACTTGAGCTCGATACTTTACTGGGATCGCGCTCGGATGCGCATGCGCAAGAAAGATGGTCGTAGCAACGCTCGCGCAGAAGTGGAGCGTATAGTGGTAATTCCTGAGTGAACGGAGTAGGGGCGGGAAAACCCAAGCTCGGGCAGGACGGGGCCAGCTGCGTGTAACCGATACGATACGACTCTCATTCTACAGATAAGACGGTTTCCAAGTCGCGAAGAAAACGCGTCGTCGATTCATGTGACGATATTTCGTTATAAGACGTACGAATCGTCGAGTTTTTACGAAAATTTGAATTTCATGAGATTTATGAGATTTTCTGATATTTCATCCATGTTATCGTAATAATATTAATAATAATATAATATTTTATGGGACTTATAAGATTTTCCGATATTTAATTTATTGTACTTATATTAACAATATTGTAACAATGCTGACGGCAATACTAATTTTAAATAATTGTCCTTATCAATTTTTTTTTAATGAGAATCTATCAATTACATATTAACAAGTCTTTTGCTGATAAGATTCTCGTGATAAAATGTTCATATATTTGCTCTTTTAGATTTATCTTCCATTTATATGTATATTTATAAGTTTCTTTATGTTTATTTTTTTGTAATATACTACTAATACAACATTTTGAAATTTGCATACAAGACAATTTGCCTTCTAATGCTGTTCCATATAAGAAAATTCAGAAAACATTCATTTTAATTGCAAAACTGTAGCGAAAGAAAGGATATACATATATATATATAAAATAAAGATTATATTTTTTTTATTTGGTTACTTCTTATATTTATAAACAATTCGAATTTACTAAAAAATAAGTTGAATTTACTTTTTTTTATTTCATCTAATTTTAATTTCTTCGCTAAAAAATCATTAGACTCGTTTGATATAGACTCCAAATTTTATCCATCATATGAAAATATCAATCTAAAATTTATTTACCGATCGCTTCGACAAGAATCTTTCAGTTATAATATTTGAACATATTTTAATAATATAATATTTTAATTAGATAGAAATATTTTAATTAGAAAATAGCTGCTTCAACACATTCGCTACCATGCATCACATATGTGTGACACAGCGGTTCGGTTTCGAGAGCCCGGCGTCACATATGTGTGACATTGTTGATTACCTATATATGTGTACAAATTGATTACCAATTATTTGTTCATCAATTATTGTTGATTACTCACATATGTGTTTTAGATGTGTACAAGTGAATATGTGCGACATGTGTAAAAGAAAGATATTGCGGGAAAGACATGGGCCATAGCGAGGGTTTTTCCAACTTGACCGTCGTAGCGAACGTGTTAATTATGAAAAAATAGCTAGTTTATTTAGATTTGATTTTAATTAGGTTCATTATTCCGCTCAATATTGTAATATATGAAAGGATATCAGTAGGATATCAAATATAAAAAAATCATAGATCTATCTGCTATCACGTTTATTGTTTAAAATCATTTAAACCCAAGCAACACAGTTAAGTTTAAAATACATTTAATAAACGTTAAAAATTAATTTTAAATCAATTTAAGCTAAAAAATAAACGTTTCATAAATAAATTTGATTGACGTTTTTTTTTAATGTCATAAAAATTAACGTCATAATTTAATAAAAGTTTTTAACGTTTATAATATTTTTATAACGTTTTTAATAAATAAACGTTTAAAGGTTTATAATTTTTTAATTAGTTTAAAATCGTTTTTATATGAGACATTCTAATGGTAATGATAAACGTACTTTTATAAGTGTAAAAATACATATTGGTTAAACGTTTTTAAACGTTCATTAAACGTTCATCAACTCTGCTGCTTAGGAATTGAAATATTTGGATAACAATGTTAACCTCGTCAATAAGATATATAAAACAATAAAACATAATTTACGTAATCTGTCATGATAATCTGTCACAATGTATAATTCAATTAGATAAGTTTCGAAGAATCCTAAGAAATGTCTTAATGTTTTATGGCCAGTATCTATCAGGAACTTTTCGTCGACGAAAGTTTTACAGTGTTCTGTAATGGTCATGCATCTGCTCATTTCCATTTTATATTTGAGAGAAAGTTTTCAAAATTTGAATATAATTGCCTTTCAATGCTACTGCGTATAAGCAAAATATTAATTGCGACAACAGAATTACAGCGTAATTAAAATAAAATGGTCCACATGAAGGGGCAAATACTGTCAAAATAAAAGATAATATTTCTTTCAATTATTTCATATTTCTTTCAATTATTTGTTATTTATGTATTTACAAATATTTCAAATTTATCTCATCAATTTTTTATCCCGTCTAATTTCTCCGTTATAAAATCATTATATACATTCGACATGTATTCCAAATTTTATTTCTCATATGAAAATTGTATAAAATACTAATGTATAATTCATTTACCAATCAATTCAAGAATCAATTAAAGATTTCTTCGATACGATCTATTCCGTTTAGATATCAATATCGTCGTTCTCTCCTTTCTCTATCAACCCTCATTATGTTCCATAGGAAAGGCCAAGCAAGATCAAAAAGTAGTACGAACCAAAAAGTAGTGATCACTATAAATTTTATAAAGAAGATAAGAATATCCCACATAATTTCTTATTGTTATCAATTTGTTATTAGAATAAACGAATTTCAAAAGATCTCAAAGAATAACCACTTTCTTCTCTGTCTAAATTTCAGATACTTTGTATCATACTGAGAAAATGTTCGTAATGTTTCAAAATAATTATATATCTGTCTATTTGTGTATATGTTTATTTGGAATATTAAACAGTAAAATTTAAATGTTTGTTGACGATTGTCTCTGAATTCGACCCTTATAAAAGCAAAATACTAATTTCGAGCAGAATTGTGATAAAGAAATATATAGATTGCACTTCTAGTCATTTTTATATTAACACACATAATTTAATTCTATCTCATTTTCTCTTCTAATTTAAATTTCTTCATTAAAAATCACTAGATAAATTGAATATGCAATCTAAACATTTAAGTACATACATTTTAATTAGCAAATTGCATTCTAACAATTTCTAACATACCATATTAAATCTAAACATAAAATGACATATAATAATGCTAAAATATTAAAAAAAAACAATAATTTCAGTGGCTGACATATTGATTTAAATTATCCAATTTGGAACTCGGATTAATGTTTGTATTTTAATGATTCTCAAGTATTAACGAGTATCTCCGATAAATATCTTCGCAATATGTCAAACAGTACTTCTGATACTATCTTTATATAAACAAATTTTAAAAATAGTAAATTCAATAGAAAGGCTGGTCTAAAATTTATAAAACTTATAAAACTTATGCATGCAAAGAAACGAACAATAACAAAATAATTGATTATATCTTTTTGGCTCGATTATTTTTTAATCCATTAAGTAAAATTCTTTTTTTATTGTCTTTTACTTTCTCGCTAAAGTTATTAATTTTGACACGCACTCCAAACACTTTATTTTTCGCGTGTAAAAATAGTAATGTAAAATTTATTTATTGACTATCTAAGAATTCTTCGAATTTAATATTCATATATATTTTTCTTTCTGTTATAAATCTGATCTCTAGTATTATTACTGAGACATATGAAAAGACAGCTTACTATCAGCAAAATTGCATGTATGAGAACAGCTTTGATAAATATCTTTCGCGTTCATTATATCACTGAAAAAAGTTCGATTGGATCGATTAATAATTGATAAATATCTTTGAAGAGAGAAAAAACGTGACTCTCTCTGATTAACTCTTCCACTGTCGTTTAAAGTGCCTATAATCGCAGATCGGATAAAATAAGGTAGTGTCAAAGATTCAGATATCTAAAGGGAATATCCGCTGAGTGTTTATATTTTCTGCGGTTGCGCGAATTTCTTTTTCTTTCTTTTACGACATAGGTTTTTACCGCAGATAAAAATGTGAAGGAAAATCCGACATGACGGGACGTCCCGCTTACAATTCGCGAGAAATGCGGAACAAATAGCAGTCTGTGTACCCTTAACATTAATCATATTTTAAAGATGATATTTATAGTCCGATTTATAACTGTAAGATCGTCGTATGATTCCGAAATGTTGTATTTCGTCGACTGAATGAACTGGAAGCCATTCAAGAATAACCTTAAGATTTATAAATAAAACGATTTTATAAATACGCTCGGACTATGAATAATCAGCAATTGGAGAGAAAATAATTCTCTTATGAATAATATAAAAGCGTTTTTAAACGGAGGCAATCATCTTAATTTCAATATAATTTCAGAAAAACTTGTTTCTCTCTACTTCATCGCGATTTTATGAAGGTCAGGAAAGCTTGTTGAAATCCGCTATAATCATCGATCGCAATTAATTGATTTGCAAAAACAAATGAGGAATAGATAAAATATCGTTTTTAAATTCTCTCTTCCGAACTATCTTCAATCAGATTTATAAAAGATGGAGGGAATAGTAACGGACTGTCAAGAAATAGCGCGAAACTAAAAGTTATAAATACTTCTGTCATTTTTCGAGAATACGAAACGCATATCGGGAGACTCATCCTTGAGCGTTTGATATGATTGTCTGATGTACGTGAACTCTTACGTAATAGAATATTTTCCATTGCACGCGCGCGTACGCATGTCGTGTTATAGCACACTTTTTTTCTTCGTAGTAATTCGCTTTCATGCGTGAGTGCTATGTTATCGCGTCTTTCGCGTTTGCAGAGGAACGCGTACGAGATTAATTAGGGATCCTCATCGAACCGGACATGCACGTGGAGCATCAGTGCAAGTTCTGTGGGATTTTCGAAAAAAAAAGAAAAACGAGACTCGTCCCTTTCTCCAGATTTGAGGAATCACTTTTTGCCGATCTTACGTCGAGATTTTGTAACGCTTTAAGTCGAGACGCGTGTACGAGCGTTATCTCGCAAATTAGATTATAAGGCCAGGCCTGTTCAAAACTTTGCCCGCGAGCTAAACGCTTCCACTTCTTCATCCCCTCATTGAATGGGACAGAAAAAAAAAAAAATAGAAGCAACCAATCATTGACAGAGCGTCTATTCTTTTTGTTTTTTTCTCTGTCTCACTTTCAACGAAATGATGAAGAGGTGGAAGCGTCTAACTTTGAAGCGAGCGAAATTTTGGACAGGCCTGTAATAAGCTATCAGGTACAAAGTGCCACAATTTCATATCGATCGAGTTTCACTCTTCCCGGAATTGATGGATATCTAGGTAAGATTCTCTCTTTCATGCGATAAATCTTTTATCTCGTATTTTTTCTTCCTTCCCTCATTGTGAGAGGAAATTAATCATAGAATTTTTCCCCTGAGGACTGATATTTCCGGTAAAAAGAATTATTCCAGAAAAATATGATTGCAACAGCGAGAGCCAAAGAAATTCAAAATGCTTTTAGATTAGAAGAAAACTCGCGAAAAAAATTTACTCGAGCATGTAATCAAAAGAATTACATGATAATATAATAGCGAATATTGTCGTTACAGTCACAAACTAATAATTATGTTAGATAGAAAGGAGTAATGTAGGAAGAAAAATAATAAGAATGGATAAGAAGATGGAAGGATGAATTTTTGTACATCAAGTCCTCTTCTCGGCATTGTATGCTGAAGTGAATAAATTATATCTAACTAATAATTATATTACTAATCAATTTACAATTGTAATCAATTGAAACTTGTAATCGCACCGATGATAAAAAGAGAAATTAAATTACCTTACGCGCTACGATTTTGCGCGCATGTACGGTGCATTTATCTCGCAGATTTCTGGAGGTTTCTCCTATGGGTGGACAAGCGCTACTCGTGATTTATCACACCCCAATCGATTTTCGTGCTTGCTGTCACATGTGACGGATTACTTTCTTCACGGTTCCTCCCGGGAAGAGCGCCGCGCCGCGACGAACTCACCGGAAATTCCAACGGCATTTCCTATCCGAAACGCGCCGCGGTAAACGTTCCGCGGTCGTTTACTGCACGTATACCGGGAAATCGATTCGCCGCCACCACCATTGCCGCCGCTGCCGCCGCCACCAAATGCGTGTGTGGCCTCGATGTGTACAAAAGAGCTCTCCATCACAAAGATTCCACATGGGTTTTCCCGTTAAAGAGGCCACGTGTTAGAGTTTAAGACAATAAGCGTTTATTACCTGCTATTTTCGAGTCACAAAAACAAATACATCCTCTTTCTATCTGTTTCCTCTTTGAATCTGTTGTTTAAATGTTGATACACTAGCAAAATTAAGCATAAGTCACTAATAATTTTTGTTTTTTATAATTGCTCTTTTAAACATTTGTGCATTAGATTTATAGTAATGCAAAGTGATACATTATTCTCTTTCTTTCTCGCAAAAATATTGCATGTTGTAAAATTCGATTATTTGGAAAATTTGGAGATTTTATCTTAGCAAAGATATTGAAATTTTTTGCAATCTCTGTAATTAATATTCAAATTAAATATTCACAATTAACATTCAAATCACCTTGTATCACAAGCTCTTCATTTCCAATTATACCGCAGAAATTGACTCTTTCAAAGAACGAGAGATCGATCGCGAAGACATTGAAGACTCTTGACGTGCAAATACCTCTGTAAAAGAGAAGCCTCTCAATAGATGCGATAAAACATCTTTGTGTGGAATTTTACTATCGTTTTAACATCGCTATGCATTATAACGACATTAAGATAAGATAACGGATATACAATTTATTATACAAAGGTGAAGACTTTTTTGACGTGCAAGCGACCTTGTTATACAGGTAGACCTCGCCGACGTCAATGCCCCGATTATCTGGGGAAAACCTACGATAACGATAGAAAATGTAAATAACTGATGGCACCGTTTACTCGCGAAATTGACATAGTGTCGTAAAGTTTTAACAGTTATTGAGATTTTAATTTCTAAAAGTGCAATTTCTTTCCGAGATTTTTCTTAGAAATAAAATCAAGAATATTAAAGATGCATAAGAGAAAGAGAAAGAGAAAGAGAGAGAGAGAGAGAGAGAGAGAGAGAGATAAAATGTATAATTTCTGTTTATTTAACCATTACGAATTTCACCCACTACGAAATTTTTCAGAATTTTCGTAAAAATGAGCAAATCTCTCGAAAAAGAAACACATTAAATAACAATATATCTTTAAATCAAAACACGCTTTTAATAAAATTAAAAAAAAATACAAATCTAACAAGGTAATATCACAAAAAGACTGATTTTGCACATAAATATGTGTGTACAGCCGAGTCATTAATATTTTAACGTATGAATTTAAGATCGGTTTCACCCGGTTAGCTTGACCGGATGATTAAGTCAACTGTGATTGATTCATTTTTTATCATCAACGATAAATGATTGGTTAATTTCAATGAAATAATCGGCCGATCAAGCTAACCGGGGATGATAAAACCGGCCTTCAGTCTTTTATCAGAACATATATGGAAAATTCCATAGATTTAGATATATAGACTACACTCTCTTGTGAGAGCTTGCATGACAAGACTGAAGGATAATTATGTTCCATTTTCTTTGGCCTTCCATTGTCTTCAGGCATGATATCCTTGTCGCACAGAAAAAAGAGAAAGTTTAAGAGCAAGAATAGCAAAGATAGATTGCTTGCGCACATGCTTTCTCTCTTTCTCTCTCTGATCATGGCATATATTCTCTTAGAAACGCTCTAGCTATCTATATAAATCTATAGGAAATTTATATACATGCCTTAAATTTATATACATGTCTAAATTCATGTATTAAAGATCGTACAAAAAATCCAATAAATTACGTAGCAAATAAATATGTATACAATATATACATGTGTTATAAATCATACAATAAATGTATATATAGGGTAGCTATAAAGTCTGTTCCCACCTCTTATATTTCAGAAATACGGTTTAAAGTTATCATGAAATATGTATTCGAAAGGTTACTCTTTTAAGGGGATTGGCAGAAATTGCTCTCTCCAAGAGGCTGTCCCAACAGGAATCCAACTCAAAAATTTCAAATGAATCGTTTCCGAAATACATATAAGGAATGGAGACAGACTTTATAGATATCCTGTATAATGCACAATAAATATGTACCTAAAATAATAAATATTTTAATATCAGGACATATTCACGTGCTTCTTGAATATTCACCCATTATGACTAGTGGTTATTTGAGAAATCGTAACGCAGTTTCAAAGCGGAAATGATATATCAATGTTTGACATATCAAAATGTTTGATGACTATACGAAAGTTGATCAAACATCAGGAGTTTTTTGTATGCACGAGGAGTTAGATTGCAAATCATTAGAAATGCATGAAGGATAAAAAGATAATCGTATTATTGCACGTACATCCGCTCGTATTTAAATTGAAGCTTTACCTTATTTATACACGAGCCAATTATTTTTTATTTGGTTAATTCTATTTATTATTACGTAACAGCAATAATAATGCTTTTCGAATAATTAACTACCACTATGAATACTTATTGTTAGACAAGAAACACGCGCCGTAAATGCACCCCCAATAAAATGCGAGAGCAAATTCATGTATTAAAACACTTATGATCGAATAATATTATACGGATTTGTTTTATCCCCGCTATCGTAAATTTATAACAAGTCGGCTATCTCGATCTTGGAAAATCACGTACTTATGTTGTTTGTACAAAAGAATCGATCAATTAATGCGATTATATAAGGAGGAAGAAAAGTAGCGTCTTTAAATTCATGTCGCGCGACAGATATCACCATTATTTGACTGCACAACGGAATTGGGGAAGTACGCTGACTCAAACGGATTACATTCTGGCAATTTTTTGAGCTACAGCCCATGATATCCTTTTCCGGTGTATTCTTCTCAGAACACGTCTCTAAACTTTCTACAGCAAAAACTTTCTAGCTCGCATAAGCTACTAGTTAATGAATGCAGGCAAAGATTTTAAAAAAGAAAGTGATAACTAATGTCAACATTTTTGTTTAGACTTTGATCTTTGCAAATCGTATTATACAATTTTATCTTGTTTAAGAAATATATGATAAGTTAGGGCAGAATATTTCGATGTGAGTCATAATTAAACGTTATAAAATTTGATTTTAGATACCACCAAATATTTTCTTGAATATAAACAAACAGCAGTCAATATGTTTATAATAAAGAGTAAGTATCAACATTTTCTTTCAAAAAAAATATTTTCTTTTTAATTATTGTGTTAAGTGACAATTAATTATTTAACGAGATGTTTGTATGTAATACAATTTAAAAAAAAATTACGTTATTTTTGTAGGGTTACAAAACTTAAAAGAATGTCCTTTTTTCGCTATAATTTATAATTTTATATAATAATAAATATGGTCACCGTATCTCGGAGTATTCGCATTTTTTTTATACGTATAGAATTACAAAAATTATATATATAATCATTTTTATTCTCAAAAGACATTAAAAAATTTTCAGCGTTAAATTAAAGATATATTTTCAATATTTTCTGCGCATACTTGATTGTAACTTCCGTTCTGTTTTTAGCAAATCCGAAGAAAAGAAAACATATGACGCACGTTATTGCATTATGCGCAATGCCATTTGCGATAAATAAACATCTCAGAAAACGATATTCTTGATACTTTGCGATTGTATCTCTAAATTAATTGAAGGAATCCATATCGACTAATTGATAGATCTTAACGTAAGAAAGGATATTATCAATTATTATATTTTTATTAGAAATAAAACACTCATTTCGCTTTTCTGAATAATTTAACTGGGAAAATGACAAAAAAAATTACTTTTTGTTCTTACAAATGTTTTCGTTAATGGACAAATTGATTTAACACATACAGTCTTCTATGTCAACTTTATGAATGGCAACTCTCAGATTCTCGCTAGCTTACCTGTCATTACCAGATACTGGCCAACGACATGTCAAGTCGAATTTACAGCGTCGAAGTTCTCACGCTCTGTTCTCGACAAGTAAGATGCACCGATGCCCTTCTTCTTCATTCGCTGTTATACGAACTGTGGATGCCTTCTTTCTATGTTCCTCGTAATCTGAAGGAAAAACTAGAAAACAATTATGCGAGGTAGATGTCGACTGCCGCTGGTCTTTACTGAGGAAAAACTGCTGCTAGTAGACTACTAGTGAGACACGTACGCACATGTTGAATACGCGTGTATTCGTATGCCATTAACTTAAGAACTACTTCGAGTTGTCTACTCTCTGAGCCATGTGAGCTGTATTTTTAAGAAACTTAGTCAAAGGGAAGGAGAAAACAAATAGATAAAAGAAAGAAACACGCATCTTTACTTTGTTCTAAAAGTTTGAAGATTTATCGATAGAATGAAGAGAAAGAGAGAGAGAAACAGAGAGAAAGAGTGTTATTATCACAATTAAAGTTATATCAGCTTCTTATTTTAATCTCTTGAGTAAATATTATTTCGTTGTTGTTTATTATATATTATATATTGACCTAGTTTCTTGAATCATCTATGTTTAAATGTTCATAAAAATATTCTGATAATAGATGATAATTTGAAGTAAATATTTTCAAACTTCTGCATCTAAAAAAAAATTATTACATTACATTCTCTAATTAATTTTATACTACATTTCCTAATTAATTTTAAATTTTAGATTTTATTTTATGTAAAAAAAAATAGTTCAAATATATGAAGATAATAAAAAATTTGAAAGTTGCGACCAATAATAAAATCAGTGGCAAATTCGATATATATCATTAAATTTATACTTGAATGATAAAATTATATTATTATTGTTATTATTATTATTTTAATAAATTGATCTATATATATATATATATATATATATATATATATATATNATATATATATATATATATATATATATATATGCAATGATAAAAACAATTTATTTAAGATTTAAAAATGGTGATTAAAAAATTAAAGAAGAACCAACTAAAGACCAACTATAAAAATGCTAACTACTAAAATTACTAAAATATAAAATCGTATTATTTTACATTAAAAAAATGTTTTATTTCTTTAATATAATAATCACACATATGTATATAAAAAATCTAACATTGAGATAAGGCAGCGATAGTGTCGTGTGATATAAAAGTACACACACATACACACAATATAAATGTGTAAAAGAAATAATGGAAATAAGGAAACTTTTTTTTATTACGCAATTATCATGCGTTATGGTGCTCGAGTATGCCTTGTCTGATAAGTGGCTCGCATGTGGCTCTTGGTAATAAATGATATGTATTTTTTTTTAGTGTAATCACTTCGCCGTCATCAAGTTCCAGTTTGCCAAAATCACTTAGACACTTCACCTAAAAGAAATCATCCTCTAATTATTAATAATATACATATGCGCATTTTATGCACATAAAATTCATATAGAAATTTATGTTTACACATATATTAAATATATAAATGTATGTAAATATAAATGTAAATTTATATTTACACATATATCCAAAAGGTATAGCTTTTCTAAATAATTTTTAAATTAGACAAATCTTTTAAAATAAAATTTTATATTCACAACACATTTTTTGTATCCATAGGTAAAACTACTTATACATGTAAAGTAAAATACAGAAGTAAATAAAAGCGAGAAAAATGTTTTTAAGATAAATCTATATAGGAAAAAAATTTACTTCAACATAGAGTGTCTTTGGAGGGCTCATGTTCACAGTCAGATTTAATCCATGATCATCGCCTATAGATCTCATGTAGGTAGCCAGAGATTTATTGTAGTTTTGAAACCATTGCACCTCTGCATTCAGCAAATTGGCGGTTATTTCGGTCGGCAAGATGCTGCCCAATTCCCAACGCATCTGCCGTAATCGTCTGATCCGATGATACAGATACGCCAGCACGCATCTTTTGTTCCTGAGCAAAGCCGTATGGCGGAAATGCACCGACGGTAACAATGCAGTATTCCCTTCATTCTGTATGGCGTTGCTGAAACATTCGCGGAAAGTCTGAAACATCTGCGGAAAGCGGGGAAAACTCATTAAGATCGACATCTAATCTAGTAAAACACAATTTTCGCTTTATTATAAGACAGCTAAATGTTATTTTTTTATTCATAAATTACTGTTATCATATATATCATGTGTGGCATTGATTATATATAATATTTTTATTTTTTTCTTGATTTTATTTTTCATATTCATTTTTTAATATTAGTTGTGAAATAACACTTTCGTGAATGCCATGTGACATATAATATACCTGTCCACCAAATTGGCTTCATAAAGAGTTTGCATCTCTTCAAAAACTTGTCGCATCACCTGTTCCTGCAAATTAGAAGAAACTTTATGATTGTATCTGTAATATGATAATATTTGTATAGTATTTGTGCTTACATTAAACGATCGAATATCTTCATGCGTATCGAGCTCCGTTATGAGCTTAACAGCTTCTTTTCCAAACATGTCTGTAAAATAGAAACATATTCGCGTTATTTTATTAAAATTTATGTTTGCCACATTTATATTTGACATTTCGACTTCTCGACTTTGAATTCTCTTTATTTGTGTGAAAAGACACAATAATTAGTCCCGTTCTTGATCATTATCAATAAAGATCGCTAAAGATTTAAAATTTTTTTGAACAAGTATGCAAAATAGTATTGTGTTACAGATTTTGAACAAGTACAAAACAGTATTATTATTAACAAATTATTGAAACGAAAAATTCAATTCAATCTAACATATGAAGCTCGATTTGATTGTTAAATATTTTATTTTATTTTATGTAAAAGTAACTTTTACAGCAAATGCAAAATTTAAATACCAATCGCATTATCACGTGATCAGCTGCGCACGCGTGCATATGGCAAATATCATCTGGAAACCTAACCTTCAAAATTGGAAACTCGAGCCAAATATTCCTAATTTCTATTATATTTATCAACGTGTTATATTAAAGAGAATTTCTATCTACACATTTAATACGAACTAATAAGCAATCCTTCGTCGCTTTCATCAAGATCGATAATATAATGGTTACCGTGATTCGTAAGCGATGCAGAGAAACGACGATCGCAATTCGATGATCTTCTGAGTATTATTGCAGAGCACAGTATTCTCGTAAAATCTACTTTAAATTAAATAAATAAATCAAGCCTAGAAAAAGTACTCGAGGGTGCTCCGAAACGTGTACCACGCGGCATTTTAAATGCATGCCAATGCCATCTGACGACGAAAGTGACCGCGTCACAAAAATCCAAATTTTACAGCTGCGATAACGTTTAAATCTTCAAATCTCGCCTGCCAAGAAATCTTGAACTTACAGAAACATTTTTGGCATTTAGCTATATTAGTTTCTAGTCGTTATGTTAATGTAATACCTCAGTTATTAAAAATAATAATTGTCGAAGTAATAATTATTTTTAGTTTTTAATAGTTTTAATAGTTATTTTTAATCATTAATAGTTCAGTGCCTGAAATAAATAATTATTACATGAATATGCAGTTATTTATTTTTTTATTTATTATTTGAAAAAAAAAAGAGATTGGCACTTACGCAATTTTTTTGTCATAAACACGTAGAGGCACTCCGTCGATTTCTCGGAACTCGCACCCCAGTAAACACAATAATATCACGTCAATGTTATAATTTCCTACTCAACAATGTAACTGTTACATAATACACGTGTTATGTAACAGTTTATGAAAAAAACTTTTATAAAAAGAATTTAATCTCTTTTTTTTTCAAATAATAAATAGAAAATTGACTGCATATGATAATTAACAGTTATATTGTTGAATAAGAAATAATAATATTAATGTTATGTTATTTAGTTACTTGGTATTTACTGGGACGTATATATGCAATGTATATACTTGTCAAGCCGTGGGAACCAAATCCGGCGCTAGGCGAGTCCTAACTCTATAATCGTTACGTGGCAACCAAGAAACGGGTGGAAATCAACAAAGATCGTGGCTTCTTATTGATGTGTAAGTCGTGCTTTAATTGTTGGGCCGAGCACCGTCCTAATTGTCAAGGAAAGATCGGTCGTGGCACGCAATCGATTTCCAACAAGGCTCTTTAAACATGATGCAGCGAGCGTTCTTCTCGGCCGATGAATTGTATCTCGATTTTTATTTCGAAGATCAAACTTCTGCTTTCAAAAATGTGTCTTTTTTTTTAAAGAGAAGAACGTCGACGCCTCTGTCCTTGGTTGCTTAGCATCGATTGTGATATGCTCTGAATTAATTCGGGTTAAAGATTAATCAATTCTTTCTTTACGCCTTGGGAGTCGATCGCGTTGAAACGACTCCGTGTGCCCCCTGTAATTTTCCTGTCGTATACAACTTCAGCTATTAATCATATCTGTTATTATATATCCGTTATTCAGATAAATAATATATGTAGGTATTTTACGTATCTTATCAAAATCTAATCTTTTTCAATGCGTGATATACCTATATTTTTGCTATAATTATGCGTTATTTCGCTTAAAACCCGTTACATTGAACCTTTTAGAAACTAAACTGATCAACCTATACAAAAATGTAAAATAAGAAGTAGAGAAAATTGATGAAGCTACAAACTAATTATATAATTCTATAAAATTAAGAAATTCATAAACATAAACATGATTAATTTGATTGCTAAAAGGTTTATATGTAAAAATATAAGTTTTATACGTTTTCTACGTTTTTATAAAATAGAATCAATAATTTAATGTAATGCAATAATAATAATTTTTTTCTACCTTCAATTGTTGAATTATTGAATAAAGTGGCTCTGTGTATGTGTAATTGTGTCACAAAAACTGCTTCTATTTTTAAAGAAAGCAATAAAAAAATGTTGAATCGATGGATTTCGCGACTCGAAACATCACTGTCGTTCTTTCTTAAGAAATAAGTTAAGGCATATCATCCGGGTTAATGTCTCGCGACAGGCGATTATGTACAAAACTTCTTTACTCTTGCGGAAAGCCCCGGATTTCCTGTACCGCATATAATTACCTGTGCGTGTATTTGTATCATGAGGTCGTTAATCATTATATTATATCGCGTGCCATGTCACCGATGTCCCCGTATAGCCAGAAGAAACCCCGAAAGCCGAGCCTATGCAAACTAACAGAAAATATACGCGATTAATGCAGTACTTCTCTCTACTTCGCCGAAGATACTTCAATTGTTCTGAAATCGAATTTTTGCGAAATTGGCGTCCCGTAATTGTAATCGGCAAAATTAACATTTCAACTTCAAAGATGTTGCGCCATAAAAGGGTAGAGTACGAATGATTGAAAAAAAAGAATATAATTTTATATAATTGCAACAAAATTACAATAATACCAAATAACTTTTACAAAATGCGAAAGATATTAAAGAAATATCTGAAAGATATCTCAGACGCTTTTAGTAGTTTCCAGTTTTTTTTTTAACATTTGATTTAATGGTGTAGAGTATCATTGCGAATGCAAACTCGTTTATCGTCATAAAGAACGTTATCAACAAATTCTGAAGAATGTAGTTAAATAATTGAATTTTGTCTTAGGGTGGAGCGAAGACGTCGAGAAGAATGGCGAAGAAAGTGGCACCCGCGGCATTGCAGACAGAAGTTGTTAATGACGAGGAATGGGCGAAGATACTGAAACGGAAGGGCTTAGTAGGCGAGTAATTTTTACGAATTCCCTTATAAAATATGAATAGCTAGTATTTACACGATGAGAGCATTATAAAAAGATATTTTCGATGCATTGTCCTTATTTAGTAGTGGACGTGTACTCGGATTGGAGTGGTCCTTGCACAGGCATGGTGAGCATTTTGAAGAAGATAAAGATGGAGATCGGAGGCGACGCATTGAGTTACGCCACGGTAATTGCCATTAAAACGATAAAAAGAATTATTATTATATAAAAATAAATAAAAGTAATAAATAACTCAAACAGCAAAATCCAGATATAGAACTATTATTTATTTAAATAGAATTATGTAGAAACAATATAATAGAAAATTACCATACGTAGAAATTATTTTCCATATTGAATTGATCTTCAATACTTAAATGTACTAATTATGTATAAAAATATTTCAACGCTTCTGTTTCATTTCTAGGCGAGTTGTGATCGTGTTACCGACTTGAAGAGATTTCAAGGAAAAAGCGAACCCATATGGATGTTTATTCACGTAAGTATCCAGTAATTCATGCTGCGCATAATAAAATAATTATTGCAGTTGAGAATTCGATTCTTTCGTAGGAAGGCCGAATGATAAATTTAATGTTCGGAGCGCATTGCCCGCAATTCATAAAGATGCTGATGACTGAGCTCGAAAGAGTTCAAAAGGGCGAAGAACATGAGTAAGTTGAAACGGTCGAAAATGTTATTCACGTGAAAGTTTGTATCTCATTATTTTTAACCAATTATAATTAAAATTCGCTGATATCTCGCTGATGTTTTTTTTTTTATTTAAATCGGTTTTATATCGATTAAAGAATCCGTTTGTGAAGTATCGGTCGAGCATTTTATAACTGATTTTACGATTCGTTATAGAATATAAATTTTGTGTTACTTACTGTAAATTTTGTATTTTGCATTATTTTGGATTTTATTATTTATTTGTTTAAAATATAGGTTTTCGATAGACGTTTTCGAGAAGAGTCCGGAAGAGATAGTACGGTTGAAAATTCAGGAGGAGGCGAAAATAGCCAAGGAAACAGCAAGAAAATCTCGGAAAGGTAAAAGATACTATCGTATTAAACATTTGAATTTCCACTTATTCTTTTATCCACTTGTGTATTCTTGTGTCAAGTTCGAACACGTAAAATTAATATAAATTAGATTGAAAGTCGCATAAGATCGTATTTATTGCTTAATGTAACAATAAAATCTTATGCAGTGGCTGAAGCTAAGGCGAGATACGAGGCGGAGATGCTGCATTTCACTACGTCGTTGTGCAACGAGACTTGTTTGATGTTGTTTCCCTGGATATTCAAGGACGAAGAGGGACGTAGAAGAGATAAGAGGTCGAGTCCACCATACGTGGAACTGATCGAGGAATTGCTACCAGAGAACTACATGATGGAACAGGAGCTACGCAAACGAATGAACGAGGATCTGCTTCAGCAAATGCTCGATGAAGTATTTTAATTTTCTCTACTCCTCTCTCTACTCTTTTCAATATTAATAAAAATTTATTATATGGTATTGTTTTTAACGCAGACTACATACAGCTTTACGGAAACTAGCAAACAATTGCTCTTTGACGGCAAATGTATGTTTATGCGATTGAAGATCGTCGAAGGAAGAAAGAATCTTGACGTTCATGAGCATCTGTGCAATATTCTGTTTAATGAATCGACGGTACCGGAATCGGAGGGCTGTTTAAATGAAGAGTGGTATGCGTATTTTTAGTATAGTTTGATTGATAAATTACATAAATTTGTGATATAAAATTTATAAGAGGTAAGACGTTATGATATTCTCCCATAGTTAAATTACCAAAGTAATAAAATTATTCAGTTAGAAGTGATCGATTGACGTCGATTCGACTAGCTATTTCTAGCGGAGTATTGACTATATTAGTAATACAATTAATTTTAATTGTTATTTAAATCAATCTTTATTTATAGCTACGCCGGAAAACATTGTCCAGCTTTTGAAGTTCCTGAGAAGGAAACTAAGAAGTTTCCTTTCGTTTGGACACCTCCGAATCCCAGAAACAAAGCAGTCGTTTTTCGCACGATATTCACCGTTTACACTAATACAACATACCCGGTAAATATTCATGAACATTTCTCGCATTCGTAAAAGCGGTGGTTTTTACCAGGGTTTTCGAAAAACTGAATTGAGAAATAAATAATAGTTACATATATAATTAAATAATCTGATTACAATTCTATGATTTAATATTATTATTTTAAAGAAATAATTATATAATTTAATTATAATTTAATAATTATATAATTTGCTACTTTATCCACAGTACGAAGATAAGATGACAAAAGTGCCAATAACTGTCTTCAAATATGATTATACGCGTAAAAATGACTTAAAAATGGTGCTGGAAATGTTTGATGATGATGTCATCAATTTTGGTATATTTGAATACGATAAACCGCCTGAGGCTAAAATGATTGCCAAAAGTATAGAGACATTCGAGATGAGTGCAGACGAAAAAACGGGGTATTTCCTTTTGTTTTAACTAAAACATTTAATGATACAATTTACTTTTTTATAGAACTTAAATTAATCCTAAAATTGGGAAACAATTCTTTTAAGAACGTTACATAATTTATATTTTATCACTTATATTTAATTAATTTATTCTCATTTTTTAAATACTAAATTATATCATAGATATGATTCTATTTTTAAATTTCACATCTTTGTCAATTTTTCATCATCAGATGGATATATTGAATAATATAATATTTGAATAATCCTCTTAAGTTCTGAAAAAGTGACTATATATTCTATAAAGAGAAAGCTTAGTTTTACTTGCGCGCTGAATTACTTCACTTTTCATTCACAGTTACGAAATATTCGTCTGTACCGTAAAGAAAGTAGGTTGCGAAGCATTTTTGGGTTTTGCCGGTATCGGACCTTTTCACGTGAGCGAAAATCCGGAGAAGGCTATAGAAGAATCGAAACTTTATTTCCCGGATGTTGTTGCCGTAGAAGAATCACAATCGGATGACGAGGAAAAACCCGAGGAATTAATGGAAGAGCATCAAAACGATACAACAGCAACATAATTGACATTGTCGTGCGATAAATATGTAAAATAGTGACATATGAACAAATATATAGATAATATAGATAATTTAAAATTAAGTTAAATTAAATTATTATATGTATTTTATTTAATATTATTAAGTTTAAGTATTAATATTATTAAATTATTATGTGTGTGTAAATTTCTGTGTACCTATATATCATTTCCACCCACCCATTATATATATAAAATTCTAAAAAGATTTGTTTATAATATCTTGTAATATATTTTTCTTAAGATAATTTTAAATATAAAAATGAATACCGCTTCAAGAGATTTATTTTTTAAAATTTTTTTTTATTTTTTTATATTCATAAAAATTTGTAGTGGAGAATTTAATTCGTATAAACTTAGCCAACTTAACAATTTCTTAAACAGTTTTCTTATAAAATCGTATTTCGTATAAAGATGTTTTTAAGTGTAATTAAAAAGATTTGACAATCCAAATAATTTTAATTAWTTAATTATCTTTATACTATGTAATTAATTGATGTGAATTGAGCAAAGTTTTTGTATAAAATTATTTGTATTTTGTATAAAGTATATTTGGTATAAGAATATATACTATAAGAAGTATAATTATAATTAAAAAGATTTGATAGTCATTTGAATAATTTAAATTAAATATTTTAAAATTATGTATCCAGTTGACATATTGACTAAAAGTGTGTTCCGTTTCACGCATATGCGCGCATTTATCTATAGTATACGTTACATGTACTATAAATGAATGCGCGCATATGCGTGAAACGGAATGCATCTTAAGTTCATTCGAATGCGCTCGATGTCCAATAGCAAGATGTGATTTCTTAGGAAAACAAAAGATTGCGAGCTGATGTTCCTAGGAAATGCATTCTCCTATTGGATGTCGGAATTTCGTGTTGGGGATCTGTCATTCCTGCTGGTGATTTGTGCCAGTCGCAAAACGAGTTTCCGTTCTATGTTCTGTCATTCCGTCGTGCGGAACATGACGGACAGTTCGTGACCTAGTTGCACGGAGGAAGGAGAAAAAGAAGAGAGTCGCGGTATATCGTTCCTCATATCATGTCCTGCGACTTCGATGGCATTGCCGACCTGAACGCACGACGGGACGATTTCAATTTTTGAACCGGGACGGAAATCTGAAAGATGCAGTGAGTGAGGCCAATCGTCGCCGAGGCGCGAAAAGTATTTCTTGCGAGTCCTTTCTTTGTTCCCCTGTCACTTTTACTCTCGAAACAGCTGTTCGTCGGCGCGGCCGATCAGTTTCGTTATCTTTCTCGAAATCGATGAGGCCGCGTCTCTCAGAATCGCATGCCTTATCTGTGTTGACGTTGGCACTGTTTGTTTAGCATTGTGTCATAACATACGTACCAACACGATCTGTCAAACTCTTGAAACACACGCACACGCACACATGTACGTAAGAATTCCGAAATACTTGTATCAAAGAAAAAAGTGTAAATAAGAATTTTTATTCAACACAAAAAACTTTCCTTATTGATAAGGCTTGATAGATATATGAAAGAACAACTACACTCATCTTTCTTTGTGAAGAAAACGCTGCTAGAAATAACAACAAATTCCTCCTTTTTCAGAGATTGCATCATTTTGTTCAAGGAAGTAACAAGAGTTATTCTATTGATATTTAAGATAGACTTTATTTTGATAAAATCTTGTTTAATTTTTCTTGATATTAAGAAAAAGTTTTTATTAAGAAAAAAATATATGCGAATAGGCTAGAAAATATTAAAATTAAGATGGCAAATTATGAAACATTACATAAACATGATGCAATCTCTATTCTATGTGCTACATTGTGTTATGAGAAATTATTTCACACTTTATATATCTATGTCATATTTCTTAAATATATTTTTTTAAATTTATTTTTATAAGTGATAAAGTTATAGAAACAATTTATAAAAATAAAAAATATATAAAAATATATTTTCTAAATTTATTGTTTGTTTTTTAATTTTATTATTTTTTATTATATTATTTTTTTATTATATATATTTTCCATAATTTTACAGTTTTGAAAATAGCTATGAAAATTGTATTTATGATTGCAGATATGGAGTCTTTTCTACAACTTTTTGATCCACAAAATGACAAGGATTTAAGAAAGAGGCAGTGGGATGATTTTGAGAATGAGAGAAACAGATTGTCGGACTGTGACACTTCTAGTGCCGATGAGGATCAGGAGGACCGACTGCCACCAGAACCAGAACAAGGAAACATAGAGTACAAATTAAAATTGATAAATCCATCTAGTCAACGTTTTGAACATCTTGTCACCCAAATGAAATGGAGGCTAAGAGAGGGACATGGAGAAGCGATTTATCAAATAGGTATAAATAATTACAATTGTAATTTTGCATTACTTTTTTTTGTTTGTCTCTTAATATATTCCCATATATAGGAGTGGAGGACAATGGAAGACTGGCGGGTTTAACAAAAGATGAAATGAAAGCATCTTTAAAGACGTTGAAGGACATGGCTTCCAGACTGGACGCTACTATAAGAGTATTACGCGAGCGAATAGTTACTGCAAGTAAGACTTTGGCGTCGCAAAATAATAATAATAATAAGGAAGAAAAGAAAGTCGCTGAAGTGCTGGTAAAAAAATTACGAAAAGATGACAGAGAGGACCAGGATAGTATCGTAGATCTGAGATTGGCGGTCATTGGTGCACAGGATGCTGGAAAGTCGACTCTCTTAGGTGAGAGGATTAGCAGAGGATATTTAAGGTAGAGAAATGTCACTGACAGTCTACACTACGCTCTGCTCATGATCTACGTTATACGAATGCATCGAGAATACGATTAGGATTGTGAATGAAATTATGTATGTAGGGGTACTGACGCAGGGTGAATTGGACAATGGAAGAGGTAGAGCGAGGCTCAACATGTTGCGTCACCTGCACGAGATAAAGACTGGTCGTACATCTTCGATATCGCATGAGATTATTGGATTTGATAGCGCGGGTCACGTCTTGAATTATGCTGAAATGGCGACAGCCGAAGAGATATGCGAACATGCGTCGAAAGTTGTTACATTTATCGATCTAGCCGGACATCGAAAGTATTTGAGGACGACGGTACTTGGGCTGACAGGTATATACTTTTAAAGATCTGATTTTATCATATTGTTCTATAACGAATAATTCTCATTATTTCTTGTAACTTGCATAAGAAATTATCAGAAAAATAATCGTTTGAAAATCATTATACTTCCTCAGGATATTCGCCACATCATGTTATGCTAGTGGTAGCACCGCCATTGAATGAAGCGTCGCAGGAACATATGGCTCTCTGTTTAGCGTTAAAACTTCCGTTCTTTATTGTCGTGAATAAAATCGATTTGGGATTCTGTGACATGTCTGAAACTCTAGCTCAACTCGAGAATGCTATGATGACACAGGGTTATCCTAAGCAATTAATACTGTTTAGCAATAATGACATACCATCATGGGACTACACGTCCGACGTGATACCAGTATTTAGTGTCAGTTGCGTTACCGGTGAGGGTTTGGAAGAATTGACTATGTTTATCAAAAATTTATCACCTTACGAGACAAATTCGATCGACTCGGACTCAGAATCATGTCTATTTCAAATTGACGAAACGTTTAGGTATGTGCAGTTAGTCTCTGTATTTTATGAATAAAATCAGCTTTATCTTTGATATTTTATGAATAATTTTTATATCATATATATATTGCAGAAAACAGCTTTTAAATGTCTTATAAACATTACACGAAAAAAATGTGATTTTTATTTTACTTTATATAGGGTGGCAGGTTTGACACAACCAGTTTTAGGAGGGTTACTTGTTAAAGGGGCAATCGCGCCAGGAACTCGTTTACTGGTAGGACCTTTGCCGGACGGGGAATTTAGTCCAGTGAAAGTAGTTAGTCTACATCGTAATAAAGCCCCGTGCTGTTTAGTTAGAGCGTCACAGAGTGCTAGTTTGACTCTAGCACCACCAACGAATCGTAGCTCTCCTCTGCCACATCTTCGTCCAGGGATGGTTTTAGTCTCTCTACGTGATCGACCGCATGCAACACTTTTCTTTCAGGTGTGTGGAGAAACTTTGATATATGTAATAAACTATAATTTCAAATATTTCTATTATTAATGGATGGCGATACAAATTCTTATTTTTATTTTAATTCTTATTTTCAAGAAGCACCTATGTTTATCACAACAATTTTTTTTATATTTCTGTATTTATTCTTAAAATAGATTTTATTCCAGTTTGCAATTGAAATATACATAGTCGAGTTATACAGCTTGTTTCTATAAAGATAAAAATTTAAATACTATATTTCAGGCGACTGTATTAATAGTATATCACGCTACCGCGATATTTCCCGGGTTTCAAACAACGGTACACGTGGGTAACGTAAGGCAGACTTGCGTCATTGAGGGAATAATGGATGCAAATGATAGAGGGCTGCAGACAAACGACACCGCTTCTGTGTTGTTTAGATTTGTAAGTCATCCAGAGTATCTCCACGTCGGGATGCGACTGTTGTTCAGGGAGGGACGTACTAAAGGGATTGGCAAAATCACGCAAATCTTTCCTGTGATCGGGTCGCAGAATTCGATAAAATGAAGGAAATTACATAGCACGATGTAAATTAATATCCAAGATATGCATAGTATTTATGTATGTAATTTAAAGAACAAGAGAAAAAATGCATAAATGTTTTATAAAAGTAGTATTATATCGCTGATATTATTGATATACTAATACAATATGTAGTTGAAGTTTGAGCGTTCTTGGAGCAAAAATTCATATGGAGCGTAACTGAAAAAAATTTCGAGAAATCAAAATTGGAAAAAAATCTCATCTAGCAAAATCAGATTGGCAAATAAGAGAATACATTCGGAAAACAATATACGTTCTTGGAGCAAAAATCAATCCAAATTCAACAAGCTTATAAAAATATATGTATATCTTAAACAATGAAATTATAACAGAAAACAAATTTGAAATAATTATTTAAAAAAGATAAATAATTGTAATCATGAAAGGATAATTAAAAAATAAAAAATAAATTGAGCGTTGGAAATGATACGCAAATTATTATTTATAAAAATATTTTTTAATGATTTATAATGATGATAAGAAATGAAATGAAATGAATAATCCAAATAAATAATTCGAAATTGTATGTTTTCCGATAATAATGATAATGGTTGGGTTAGCTAAAAAAAATAATTTCTCTTCAGATGGATATATAAATCGTTTCGCATATTGTTTTCCGATTGTATTCTCTTATTTACTGATCTGATTTTGCTGGATAAAATTTTTTCCAATTTTGATTTCTCGAAATTTTTTTTAAATTACGCTCCATATCATATTTGTGCATCGTAACAGTGAGCAGGCCAAATTATAAGAAAATGAATAGTCTCTTCTGCCGTTTTCATTTTCATCTTTTTGATTTTTTTTTTAATGAAATAAACCCAGATATATAAAACAAAAAGTTACTTGTTCGATGGGAATTACTTTACACACAATTGCTGGTAGTCATTGACAAGGAATAATATCGAGCCTTAGTTCCTGATTTAGTTCCTGTCAGAAATTTATACCTTTATTTTATTTTGTGAATTACTAAAAAATATTTTTATAAATAATTTGTGCACCATTTACCGCGCTGATTCTCATTAGCCTAATTTATTATATTTTTATTTAAAAAAACTTAAAAGGACCATAGAACAAAAATTCAAATCAATAATTCCTACGTTATGTGTCAGAATATATTGTACTTTGTTCAATATATTTCGGAAGTATCCATGCATACTTGCATATAAGATCAAAATTTCTAATGATTATTTCTCTTTTTGTGTCAAAATGTACGAGAATCTCTAAGATCTTTGACAATTAAAAAAAGTAGTTTGTTGAATTTATTTTTATAAGAGCCTATTGAATTGGAATTAATTTTTAATTTTTGTTCTAAGAACTCTCCAAACTTCAACTATATTAAAACAGTTATGTTTGTTCCTTATATATGCTGCTCAAAATGATTGAGAAATTGATTCTTAGAATATAATTATTTCTTAATATATATGAAGTAGATGGAATGAACTTTGAAAGTTTCTTTTGTTTTATATATATCTTTTTTTAATCAATATATTTATGTAAATATATCTGTAGTGCTTCACAATTTCTTTCTTTGTTGTCTCATTTGGTTCAAGTAGAAGTGCTCAAAAATGTGATCTTATTATCATTTTGAACGGTGTATTAACATGTCGCAGAGGAAGAATTTTTAGCGTCGTGTAATAGTCAAGAATTTTAACTAAAGAAAGTATATGCCCAAGAGTATATACTTAAAAGAGTGGAATAAATGGTATGTTTTAATAGAGAAACATAGTTAGGAAGTTTTCTGGCTTGAAAATATATTTTTTATTATCATTTTTGTGTAACAAATTTTTTTCAGAAAAATATTTATTAATTTTTTGTGTTACTTTTGTGTAAAGAAGTTAGAAATTTTGGATGTATCCAAGAATGAATACAATAAGAGACGTTTTGTCCAAGAGTGCAACTAAAATTTTTTTGTTTGAAAACTTTGTACGGAACCTCTATATCTCTTAAGGACATTGCCGGTATCGTATTATATTGTCATTCTGTAGATATTACATATGTAGCATGCTCGATCATTAGAGCGCCACTAGAGCGAAGTTAATACTTGAGTACGCAATCGATAATGAATAAAAGAGAATCGCCGACGATTGATGAAGGCGGAGAATCAATCGATACATGTATTGGGACATTTAATCAAGGCGTTATAAATAAATATATTTGTAAAATATAAGAGAGCCTGCTTAATCTTGTGTCGGGAGGGTTACACATATGGTAAAAAAGTTGTGTAACGATAGTGTATAATGCATACGATAATGTATACGATGCCGACACTGTCGTTAAGAAATTACAGAATGAGGGTCTTATGCACATAGGAAAGAAATTATTTTCGAAATTACCTTCTTTTACTGCTGTATATATTTCTAAAACATTAAAATATGTATAGTGAAAGTATATATAAAAATCTAATGCGTATTTTTTCTTAAAAATATTAATATATACATTGTTTTAATTATTTAATTTTTAAATGATGTATAATGTATAATGAATATTGTAAAAAAAAGTCAAGTTTGTAGTGTGTAGGAGCGCTTTCATTTAATGATCTTCAAAATGTAATCTTAGTACTGTGTCTTTAATATATAATATATCCAATACGCGATAATTTTTTGTTTGTAAAACAGCACAATTTATGTATTTCATATGAAATGCAATTTCAAGTTCGGTATAAAGCAGCGTTACTTAGAAATAAAAGGAAAATAAAAAAGCTTGATGAAGATAATTTCTCTGTGTGTTCTGTATTATGATAATTATGGCTTGGAAATTAGGTCTAATAACGTCCTTTGATGATATATTCTATTTTTTTTTAGTCACAAGACGTTAATATTACATTCTTAATTCGGTGATGTAATTTTTAACAGTTTATATATACATATATTGTACACATATCTTCTCATTTCAATGTTTCTTTTAATTATAAAATTAATTATTAAATTAAAATTGTATTTTATTTAACTATTTTATTCAAAATGATGTTACTTTACTACGCGATTGGCTATTCGCGAGATCGCGAGTTCGTAATGCAGTAATGTCTCTTCAATTGTGAATTTGTTACTTCTAGAGAATATTTCTTTTAGACTTGTATGAGTCGAATGTGCAAAATTTGCGTTTCAAGATTCTGTTGCTATTTCGGGATTCGGGAAAGTGAGAAACACAGCGATAAAAGTTTTCGCGGCTTTTTGCACATTAGGCGGTAATTTTTTAAACACGATTTTAAATCCGACCAATCACAGACTGCGGCTGAGTACGCTGGTTTAGGCTGTGTTCCGATATTACTGCCAGTACTGAAAATCTATAGTGCACGTAATGTATATTATAGATTTTCAGTACTGGCAGTAATATCGGAACACAGCTTTAATAACCGCGCACTTCAGACAGTTGACCGATGCCGGACGAAAGATCGCTCTTGCTCGTTCGCTCGTTTACTCGGTGATAATTCGCGATTCGGTGTTTCTTCGTGCGTCGTACATTTCAGCCGTGCAACAGGACAGGTAAGCGCATAGGTCTCTTTCAGTTGATCGATTTAAAAACTCAATATGAAATGCATTCTAGAGGAGGCGATTTCTCTTTCGAAATGGCGACCGTGAGACGCAGACGCGCTAGCTGTGTGCAGTTCGGTGAGTGAGAATACCCTTTTATTACGCTTATTCAGCAATGATGAATTGAGATATCAGAATGTTCCCTCTTGCGATGTAAAACTCGTCGGTTTCGAGCGCTTGTTTAGCGACGCCGACGTTACTTGGCATCCTCTTTCATTGCGTCCGCTTTCAAGGATGGAATAAATCGACTGCGTGCGCATGCAGGGACGAGGAAGACTCGCCGGTTCACGAAATATTTCCGTTTATTCTGAGCAAAGTACAAAACACGGTTCCAGCTTAAGACCTAGCGGGTTACATTTTGCAAAATTACTTTCCTCCTTTGCGCGCTCGTAAATAATCGGTGAACGCGTCGTCGACGATCGCTCAGCGTAATCCGAAATAATTTAATTAAGGCAACTTTGTTGTATTACGCTATACATATCATTATCCTCCTCGTTTACATATATATATATATATATATATATACATATATATAAATATATATATATGTATATGTATATTTTCTCTATTCAATAATCGTACAAAATCGATTCGACATGATAGATTAACGCGATTAACGGCACTTTTCCGCCCGAAAACTCTCGCGATATATATATTACTAGATTCTACCCCGACTAGACTAGCAAGCGATCGAGACTTAAATCGTTTTGCGATTATACGCTGCTCGCGTATTATGTACAACTTTCGCCGAAGCGAACTTAGGGCGGGAGTCATCGAAGTCGACAAATAAATTAATACCTTAACGATTAGACCTCCCGATTTGGCGTCATCGGCAAACGGCTATCCGATGCACGAGCCAATAAATTGCATAGTGCACGATAAATCGCTCTGATGAAAAAATTCTTATATTAAAAATTCTTATTCTAGTATTTTAAAAAATTTGTCATATTTTAAATTTATGAAGATTTAACAAAAAAAAAAAACCTTAAACTTCTTCAGATTTATATAAAATAGAAAAGCTTAAAATATTTCAAAATTTATATAAAAATTGGAAAAGAGATGTAGATTCTCTCAACATTTTTTTTTTAATGTTCCAATTTGTATAAAAAATTCTGAAAATTTTTTTTTAAATTATAAAATTTATATATAAATTCTGAGAAATTATGTGAAGAATTCTTAAGATTTTTCATCAGGGTTTTTTTAGTAAAATAGAAGAGAATGATTTTGCCCAATAATCGAAAAATATATTATTGGCAATAATTATTTCGTAAGCAATCTTGAGAATTTTTACAATCTTACATTCGTCAATTTCTATCTTTTACGATGAGCGATTTATAGTTTATCGTGCTTAATTTTCATTTGCGATTCTTGGTTATCAATATGTGTTACTCTTAACTCCGGTAAATAAATTAATATTGTATATAGCCCAAGTGGTTATAAAATACTGCATAATATTTCGATTTGAATGACGGTAACGATAAAATTCTTAGAACTACGAAAAAGCTTCGTCGTTAATTTCTTCGTGTCGCGGATAAAGCTCCGCGAATGAAATCTTGTGCATTACTGTCGCAAGAATATAATGCATCCGCAATTTCTGTGTTTAAGAATATATCGAGAGATTATAGTACTCGCACATATACACATCTCATTCCTACATCCCATCTGTAAGAGCGTCTGAGCATTGAGATCATGCAAAGATCAAATCGTTTTCTTCGTTAAAAAGAAGGTTCGCTCAGTATAAAGAAAGTATTGACTACATCGTGTCAATACGATATATTGATATCTACGGCATTGCGTCTTAATTCGAGACTAAATTTATAGTATCGTACATACGTAAAATGCTTCTTTATAAAACGATTATATCAAATAGGCACTCGATTGAGATTAATAGCGTCGAGAATATCCTATTTATTGCTTATTACTCGATTGAATTACGTATATAGGATTTAGCGGAGCGATTTGAATTACGTAAGGTAACGTTACGTGCCGTCAATTTTACATTCGATCAGAGTGTGACGTAATTACGACGTTTTTGCGCTGAATGCTTTTTCTACTTTATGCAAGAAGCCTCGCAATACTGGATAATACTAATTTCTGCGTTACCATATCACGTTTATAAATTATTGTCTCTTAGCAAATGCGAGCTGCTGCAATTAAGACGAAAAATTCAATTTAAACGGATCATGATAATTAATAAATATGTCGCATCAGAATTCACAAATAGATTCAGATGTCCTTGCTATTAACTCTTCATTAATGTTCTAGATAAGATATCGTCATCGAAAAATTCTAGATGTGTCTGTTTCCTTCGAGAAAGATTTTATAAAAAATTTGGAAATGGGGTTACTATTACAATTGGAGCACTGCTTGGTTGGTACAGACATTACGATCATAATACATGTTCAAGTTCGGTTTAGATTTAACAAACTCTTGTATATAAATACTTTACTTACAATTTAACAATTCGGTATACTAAATTTTGACTTAAGATATCTCAACTTGCTAAAGAGAGCAAATATATACATTATTGTACGTCACAATAATGAAGAGCTAAAGTTTTGTGCAAGGCCTCGTTATTGACTTATTCGCGGATCACAGAGCGGTTTCGAGAGTAGGAGCACTCGGACTGCGCGGTGCAACATTTTGCGTCACCGCGTGTCGCGGAGATTCCGATCGCGCTCTGAATCTCTTGCTGAAATAGAGATTCTGCGATAGATTGGTGTTCGTGGGTGTGCTGGCCAGGAACTGGGCTCTCGCCAGTTGATTGCTGATCCTCCTCGATTCGAGAGCACTCACGGGATCCTGACCTTTAGATTCGATCGTATCCTTCGAGTACTGCATCGCTGTTCTAGCGATATCATTTCGAGACAACAAGGACGGAGTATCCTGGCCGGCTATCGTAGTTTTCGCAGGAGATACGGTTCGTGCAGGATCATTAGACGTGCTTGTGATTAATTTTCGGATATGGTTGTTTTGATTTGACGACAACGATTTGATTGCAGGATCGAGATTGAGTTCATTCATAGACGTCTTGTTCGCCGTTTGTCTATTGTTGTTTGCGGCTTTATCTTTGTTATCGGTGACACGCAGGTGACTCGGTAGATCGACACAAAGATCCAGCTGTCGTCTAGAATTCAATCTTGAAATGGGAGACGTGTTCTCCGGCGAGGGCTTCATTGCCTTTTCCTCCGCCGCGGTGTCCTCGATTATAGTGGATGAAAGGACATCGGTTCTCGGAGTCTGGAACCTCCAAATCGAGCGTGGACTCAGGACTTTGGCCAAGGGACTCTGGTAAGTGTTCGGCGACGATTGCTGTTGCTGACACTGTTGGCGCGATAGTTTCAGCTGTTCCGCCGCCGATAACCGCATGGGACTGGCCTTTACGCTCTGTTGAAGGAGCAAACGTTTGAAATCCATTCGTGATGTAGGTGATTGCACCGTAGTCGGTATCTGGAATGGATTGGGCGTATTAACGGGAGAAACGTAAAAAATTGTAGCGAACGTAAATCAAATTGCAGGATTTTAGAAACGTAAAAAATATCAATTCATACCAAAATAAAAATATACTTAATCTTTGATATATTAAATTCGATACATATATAAAATAAATTAATCGTTAACAAGAAAGCAATTTCTCATGAGAAATTGAAGATATAATTTATCTTCGTGTCGATGATTTTCGGTATTGGCAATTACCTCTAAAGAAACTTTTTGAGATTCCGGACTCCAGCTGTGTCTGGTGCCGGCCATTTTTTCGGGTGTTTTCACCAGAGAATTCATTGATCCATATGGCGACAGGTTCTCGTTATCGTTTTCATTGAGTTTGATATTGAGTTTCTTCTTAGACTTATGAATCGCGGCAAACAGCTCCTCGTTGGACATAGTGCTTTTGGTGGGTGACAGGACCAAATTGGTTGGTGTCGTCCTGCCGGAAGAAGTCTGAATGGGAGTGCTCCTACCCGAGGAACTTGTTGGTACCGGTGACGAGCAATCATTGCCGGCGGCGGTGGTCAGAGCTAGACGTTCCGCTACGGTTGGCACCGATCGTCCGTGGTGGCTGGTGGGAGTGGACGATTTGAAGCCGTTACCGTAGCCACCGTGGCCGATCGGTGAAATTGGATTATTCCTCAGAACGTCCGCGTTAGGAGACTTCGTAAGAGGATCGTTGGCGGGCGAAGATGCAAAGAATCGATAGCCGAGTGCAGCTTGGTTTAGGGGCGTTGCGAATCTGCATAAGACAGTGAAACGTTTGAAGTAAGACCAATGGCAATTAATGTCAGTTGTTGCAATAGAGTTGATGGTTAATGTAATTTATACTCTCTTCCAAATCTTTTATATAATAAAGAAAATTAAAATAACTAGTATAGCTGGTAAATCGACTATTGATATATTCAATTGTTGTATTATTGATAATAATATTATTAATCTTTAATTTTTCAATATATATATATATATACATTTGCAAATGATTTAAAAACGTAATTAGATAAGAAAGAATTTTCCTATTTGTTTTCTAACTTTTTTCCAACCCTCACCTATTTCTATCATCCACGACTGATTGAGGTTGACTCTGCACGAATCTGCCTCTCGTCTCCCCTTGTTCCAAATTTCTTCTCTCCGCATTATGTCGCGCCTGTTCGTTCTCCACAATCGTGACCCTCTGTTGACCCTGTTTCGCCAGCATATGCATACTGCTAAGAGAACCGCGTCCCAGACCCCTAGTGATGTCCGGCGTGACACTACGAGGTGGTTCGATTTCTCGTTGAGGCCTTCTTGTCGGCAGGGTATAGAACTGCTGTTGATTGATATCTCCGACTGATGAACAGAGCTGTTGATTCCTCGCATTATGCATATGCACTGTTTGATAGCTTCTAACTTGTTGTTGATATTCATAGTTCGACATCTTTTGCTGATCGAGAAGGTTTTTGCAGTTGTCATATTGCTGGACATTTCGACGACCGTAGATGTCCTGCTTTCGATCCTGCGCGATCGGTTGCTTCTCATTCTTGGAATAGACTCGTAGATTCGGTGGCTGCGTGTCCTTAAGGATTTCTTGATACTTATACGACTTTTGTCGATCCTCGGGCTTGGGTGGAGCGATGTAGGGTGGCGGTTGAACAATCGCCTGGGGTGGTATGGATTCCGAAGGTATAGTCAGTAAAGTGTTGTCTGCAACAATTAAGAGAATGTCTTTATGTTTCTCGCAAATAATAGTATAGGACATAAGTTTTTCTTAAATCGATTATGATTATTTGTTTAGCTTGATAAAATACAGTATAAGAATTATTGTCCTCTAAAAATCTTTAAATAGATTAATCTTCTCGAAAAGATCACAAAATGATCTCGAAGATTTGTTAGATTTAAATCATGCCTATATTATAATTTTGTGTGTGTATGTGTGTATGTGTGTGATACATTTTATTACATGATTATTTCTCACAATTATAATTTAAAATTATTTTATTTGAAATTTGCAATTAGAAATTACGTAAAAGAAAAATTTTAATAATTATAATTTTATATGTTAAATATACATATATACTTAAACATGTATTAAAAGTATTTATGAAGATTATTATTGAAACTGTGATTAATCCAAGCAAAGCGATCACGTTGCAAAAGCATCACAAACACAAGCATGCGATAAACAAAACGTGAGAAAATCATAATCAACAGCGCACGAGTTTGATGTTAATCTTCGAGCCACTAAATTATATTAAATTAAATTATGATGTTCAATAAAATTGAATTAAATAGTTAATAACATTAAATAATACATGTTAATGTATTATATGTAATGTCTAATATTAAATAATACAATTTAATTTATATTTTACAACAATGTTAAAGAAAAAATATTAAAAGAATTATTAAAGAATTATTAAATTATTATGTATAAAGAAAAATTTTTTGTTCATATCAAACTTATGCGCAATACCTAGGAAGTTTAAAAAAAAAACGTACTCACCAAGTACATGGAGCATGGAACTATGATATGTAGGTGAGTTACTAGTGCGGGGTGCCACACGCGGGTGAAGTGCATTTTTTTTTTCTAAAACTATACACTAGGCACATATATGGAGATACATAAAACTAAAAAAAAAATAGATAAAAAACAAACGGGAATTTAGGATGGTGCAATATTTACAATCTCAGAGGTGCATATGATATGTACATGGGTGAGATGAGACGATAGACAGAAAAGAGAGAAAAAAAAATGACAAAATGCAAGTGCTTTCCAAAAAGAATGACGTCTATTCACATACATTCCTAAATCGTTAAGATGACATCGTTTTGTCGGCGATAGTAATATTGTACTTTTATGTACAGGCAAGATGCGTCGCGATAACGCATTGTGGAGGTACAAAAAGAAAAAATGTATATATACATATATAAATGTACATATACATATGTAAATGTACATATAACGTGACTATAATAACGTTGCTTACAGCAGATATAGATTTCTTAACGCTCTACACATATACACATATATAGTACACGCTGATAGTGCATGCTCCTCCGCCCGGGTTGTAAGTACGTCCTCGCGATATTAGTTGCAAGCGATATTAATCAACACTGCCGTGTCAGGGTAACACCGTGAGGAATGTGATACAAAGTGCGATTCGAATCCCGTTCCCTCGCGATTTCAATTAATGCATATGCGGCTCGTTTTACAACCGGTGTGCTATTATCCCGCGTTATCCCATGAGCAGACGGCGCGACGGCCGCGCAGTCGTACACGATGTTATCGCGCTAACTAAACGAAATCGACGTGATAACTGTATAAAACTATAGACGCGATATATATCCATTACAAGAGCAACATTATATCAGTGAAAGGAGAGTAATCGTTTCAGATACGTTAATCCTTCGCTTGGTTTCTTCAGTATGCAATTCTTTACATTGTATAATCGACACCCCTCCGTAGATCAGACTAACCTTTTTGATTTTGACATTTAACGGTAGGACAAAAATAATGATATTTAATTTTATGAAATTTTTATAAAAAAAAAAATATACATTTTTTAAAAATATGTTACAATCGCACAAACACAAACACGGTGTCACTCTGATTAAGATCCATGATTACAGCTACGGGGTTCTATGTACCCAGTTAGTCCTTGTTAGTCAATGACAGACGCTACTTACAACGAGAGGCGAGCACGCATCTCGAGCAAACATGCGTCACGGCAAGTTAAGGCATATTTACGAGGGTTTCACAAGCATGCCGAAACATGAACTGCCATTATCTCGATAATGGAAGACGACGGCTGTTTATTTGTAGAATATTTAACGGTGATCAGTCAATATGAGATCGGACGTAAGGATTTACCACTCTTCCGACCGAAGGACGGTTAATTTTGTGTTAAAGTTGTATTACTGTTACATTTCGAGTCAAAGTAATTTATATATAATTTAGATTAACAATAACATATATATATATATATATATATATATATATATATATAAATTTAAGAATGATTTTAATGAAAGTTCTTTTTAAATTCCACGGAAATTTCCAATCACAATAATAGATATTTATGAGATAATTAGCAAAGTGTTAAAGTAATTTAAATACAATAACATGATTTTCATATCATCAATAGATGGAGGTCAATAACTTAACTTCGTGTAACGCGTTACTCGTCAATTAATCACGAGAGGAACACAAGAGAAAATCGAGAATATCGTAACCGCGCTATTACGTTCAAATGCGTACGCAAAACACGTTTTTCTTTTATTGCTATCAATGCGAAAGAAATCACTCTCGTACGTCACCGGGATCACTATTTTCTACCCTCATTCACTACTTATCGCTCACGCGAAATAAAGAGCGAGCTGCGACGAATTACGCATTTATCGCGAACAGATAGTAGTTTTATAGTGTATGACTAATCCTCTCCTGTTCTCTTTATGGATTTATTTTCACGGTATATGATATTTTTACTGCGTCGCAAGAAACAGTCACCGAAACTGCGTAAATCATTAGCAATAATGTTATAACAAGCACATTGACTTTATTAAAAATCATAAATTGTCACTGTCTCTAACGACGCAGCAAAATATTCTTACGTGCATAAAATACGTAGCAACAATAATGAAATACGGATATTGTTGATAGCAAACACAATTTGGTGTAATTACTCACGAGAGTATGCTGATAATAAATATAATTGTTATAAACATATGACCATATAAATATAATTGATATAAACACAAATTGTTATATGACATATTGACTATATACGTTTGAACTGGTTAAAAATAAAAACATGTTTATATATTTTTCGATAAGATGACTTAGCGCTCGTTCCATGCAAAATCCAAAGATCGACAGTAACGTAAATTATTGTATGTCTTTGTCACTGGCCATACGAGTGCGATTATACAAATGAATATGAATTAACATAATACTTTCGGCGTAAATTACATTCATATTAAATTATATTTGAACTTAATATTTTGCATATCTCTACGTTTGTTCTTAACATAAATAACGTAAGAATCGCGAATATAGGCCGCTTACAGCCGATTTCGCAACGATTTATATCTACGTATGTATAAATTATTATGTATCGCATCGACGCGATTTGCACACCTAAATTGGACGGATTTGTTCTTACTACGTCTCATACTTAAACGTCTATATTATATTGTAGCTTGTGTTTGAAAATAATTGTGTAAATCAGGGAGGAGATAAAAAATTATCTACACGTCGGTAAAATTAAATTCGACGGCGAGTTTCACACATGTCCGTATCTTTCTTTCTCGCTCTTACGCCAATTGTTTTGGAAACTGCAATCGAATTATCTGCGATTTAATTACCATTATCGAATTTCGGTCGCGATTTTACGCAACGATATTGCTTGCTCTAAGGTCCTCATCGGGACTTCGCAGGTCGTTCTGGACTTCGACTATCAACTTTTTTTTTCTATCTCGTCCCGTGTATGTGTATCTRCGCTTTGTTATCACTAATATTATTATTATTTACACACTTCACGGGAGAACGAGCCGGTACACGGTACGCGGCTGATGAAAGTCCGCTTTTGAGATAAGCGCGCATGCGATTTGCATTGTGCATCCGTTCGTCAAGTTGGAGCGAAGGGCAAAATACTGAAGGAGAGGATCGATCTTTTCATCTTTCTTTCTTTCTTTTATCTTCATGTTTTCGTATTTATGGTACTTTCCACTGAATTTCTTCATCTCCCTCTCTCTCTCTCTCTTCATTTGTGTAGAACTTCTTTAATCATGCGCTAATTTTGCAATACCGATAACTGCGCGCGGTTACTCACGCGTGATGCGGACGCTTATGTTCTCGAGTGATGTCACCGATCATGGAATTGACTGACAAATTAACATTTTGTTTGTACTTTGCGGAATGTTTTAATGGGAACTAAAAATGCATTGATAGCGTAAAGAAGAGAGGAGAAAACATTCAATTTGTTGCAATAAAACATCCTAATTTTTTTCTACATAAAAGAAGATAAAATAAATTGGAAAAATAATGAATATTACGACGAAATTTCGTCGATATGTACGAGAATAATAAAAAATTAACACAGATATAAAATACAATACACGCATAAATTTAAATTCTATCATGAAATCTCAAAGAATGTTATTTTACGAAATGTAATAAGAGAAATTCGTGATATTTAAAAATAAAATTCATATAAAAAAATTATTTGTACATCAGTGAATATATTTTTTGTAAATCCATAAAATTATCAGTTTATGTAATGGATATAAATTATTTCTCATTGCTGTGCATAACACGAGCCGTATCTAATTTTATTTATTTATTTGGATATAAATAAATTAACTTTTTGCGAGCATCGCATTATACATACTGATACAAAATATTTTAGCTTCAAGATCGACGCAAAAGAAATAATCAAATTCGGTGTAAACATATACAACATATGTATATATGATAATGTTTCCTTTCTCTAATCACGAGCAATTAAAATTATTGTCAAGAAAAAATTTAAGTCTAAAGTGGCGACACGAACTTCTCGAAAGATATGCAACACGTAATCAAATTAACATAAATTAATAAGAATAATATAATATTATGGCTATATTCAATAAATTCCCATCCTTTTACATATTTATAACAATTTTTAATCAATATACTATAATAATGTAATTTTGTTAAGTTTATTGTTCTTTTATTTAAAAAATAAAGAAAAGTAAAAAATGTATTAAATATGAAAATGGCCATAAATTTATTATGCAAGAATAAATTCCTAAATCTTTTTATATCCATTAATTTAAGTGTAAACCTTTCGCGTATTATTCGAATATGTTAAAATATATTAAAATAATATATGCGATAAATTAACACACTATACTCACGTAATTGTAAATATGAAAAAAATTTAGCTAATGACAGTAGATGACAGCTTAGAGTTTATGTTAACCTCACAATTTAATTTCATAAGAATGCAACTTGTAATTATAAGAATACAGACGAGACTGTAAACTTGATTACTATAAAGCCATTTCTATGATATTCAACTTACGAGGCCGCCTGGTCGCGATGAAGAGAAGATGTCTGGCCAGCATGTTGAAGTATTGCCGCGGCGACTGATCGAGCCGGGAATCGTGAATCGACTTACGACCGCGGTGCTCCGTCTATCAGTAGTATTGCCCAGGCGACTGTAGACTGTCTGTCTAGCAAGATTTCCTCCCCGTTTTTGTACCGATACGTCTTATCATCGCGCCACATTAAAAAATTCGATTTCGTTCTGCGGCGAGTCATTCGATTAGTATGTGAGACTTTTGAGGGCCTTTCAGAAATAGAAAAACTGGCCTTCGCTGATTTTCTCGAACTGGTACATCGATAAGTCGGGTATTTAGAAATAACAATCACAGAAGATGATCATGAAACTAAAATCTTGGAAGAACGTGATTGGATCGTGATTAGACGCGACGATGACTTAAAAAGACGTGATTCCATGTGCTTGCAAAAATACAAGCCGATTTCTCTGCGGCATTTCATTTTGTTAATCGGAACTTAGAGTCGCGATTTTCGGGCGGATCGAAGGGAAGGAGAACTTCGCGGACGAACGTTCGGCTGGATCAGAGCGTACTGAAGGCGCCGGGACGCGCACGAAAGTATTTCAATCCTCGCAGTAGAGATTTTGTTATTTATTTATCAACATCATTATCGTGCCGGGATAAACATCACGTCTGATGCAATTCGCGTTGCTTATTGAGCCAGCTAATGATGCTGATAAGGGTTAACAAAGTAAGTCTTTAACTGAGAGCTTCGTGGGAGTTTCCAGTGGACTGCTAAAACGGAAGATTGCCTACTTGCCACCCCAAGGCGATAATTTATGTTTTCCTCTGATCAAAGATCAAAGACACGTTTCGAACGTTTGATGACTTAATACCGTTTTATTTAAATCTGGATAAAATAAATTAAATATACAGCAAAAGCAATAAAATAATATAAATGAAAGTCGAATTAATTGTTCCAGTTCAATACAGTCTTTTGTTTTAATTTATAATGCTCCAATTTCGAAAAATGCTATTTATTTTAAACAAAATGGTTTAATTTTACGCGTGACAAGTCGCAATAAAAAGCTTAATTATTAAAATTTCTACATGTCTCTTGCGTTGAGAAAAATCAATATGAAAAATGAAAAGTTTGAAGAGAACAACTTGTTCGGCAAAAAAGTGTAAAAAGTAATCATTGCCAGTCATCCTATTAATCAATTTTCTCTAAATGTATTCTATTCTTATCAATGAAATGGATTAACTCTAAAATATTCCATACACACACGACGAGGAATGTCATTCGATGATAAAACTCGAGACTTATCTCTTCTTAAGTATAAAATGCACCGCGAGGATCGTCGGCCGACTCGCAGCTGGAAAGATCGGACACGAGTGTGAGATAAGGGAAAACGTGACCGGTCTATTTTGCGCGATGATCTTACCGTTATTCAATAAATTCGAGGCATCAAAGTCTCAATGCGTCAAATCGTTTTCTGCGGAGTTATCACGCCGAACCTTTGACAGCAAAAACGCTGATTTTAGTGATGTTTGCTGTAAAAGATTGCGATATTTTATATTCTAATTTTACTAAGTTGTTTATTTCAACGTAGTTAATTTCTTCTTCAAAGTAATCTTTCTGGAATTCGTCGAATTTTTTACGAACAATAAAATTAAAAATGTTAAAGAGAGTAAACGAAATTTGTTTTCTCTCTCTCTTTCTCTAGAAATAAAAATAGTAGATAGTAAAACTTTTGCTGTATAAAAAGAAATTATATTCTACTATAACTTTTTAATTACTATAATTGTATACTATAATTTTTTAATTATTCTATTATAAACTTTCTTTAGAAATAAAATTATGTGAAAGTGAGATTTAATTGTAAATTAATTTTCAAGATCATTTTTTAAATTTATAATATTTTTGTAAGCCATTCATTGAGTAATTATTATTTATTAATACGATTTAAGAATTATTCTCAAGAAGCAGATTCTGAAAAATATCCTAGTACAGATGTACTCGTATTAATGTCTTTAACCATAAGACATGTTATCACACATTATCATATTCTCCAAGTGAGCAATGATGATGATACTCTCGTCCGTTTGTTTTTCTAAATGCGACCCGACTTATGTCAGAGCCTGCAATAGTCGCACGCATTATCTCATCTCTCGCGCTTCGTATCAGCATTGCAAAACTAATGTTGCACACTAATGTAATGTTCTCTACCAGATCTCTATATTGCTAGCAGAATACTTAACCGATCTTAGTACTCGTGCGTATATCTGAAATCTTTATAAAACTGGTCGATTCTTCGATAAGATGGAAGTCGAAACTTTAAAATAGTCAAATTGTTGATCGCGTTTTAGCTTTGTATCGATATTACAAAAGTTGTTGAGTTACAATCACTAACGTGATATTTTTTACCAGATTTCTGTGTCGTTACTAGAATATTTGAGCACTCTAGCCAGTTCTAAATCCGAAGCCCTCGGTCTAGGACTAGCTGGCATTGATTGAAGAGGTACCGTTATATTGTTGTCAAAGGTGTTGACCTGTGGCTCCGGACTAGAGACTGTCTCGGGATAGTTGATCCTCTCCCTCAGTAACTCCTCCTGCAGCTCCTCGGAGGGCGTCCTGCAAATTTTGGACGACTTTTCCGCTTGATTGCTCGCGGAGAATTTCTTGATGAACATGATCGGACTGTTCGCCATGCGATAACTCTCGCTACGTTTCACCTTGCGATCTATCTTGTCGTCGCGCATTGAGTCGGAATTTTTCGCAGGCTGATTATCTAATTCCGTACAATCGACAGACGTGCTCTTATCGACGATGTCGCGATCATTGAACACGGTGCTCTCATTTTGACTATCGGAATTAGGCTTTTTCCTACAGAAGTTGGGAGTATCGAGATCCGAGACTAACAGTTTCCTACCTAATTTAGGCGTATTGCCGGTTACTTTCAAGATCTTCGGACAGAGACCTGATTTCTCAAAATCCAGTCGCGAATTCGCGGGATTAAAACCGACAGAGTGATTGACTTTGGACGGAGTGATCGCGCGAACGCTCGTCTCGCCATTGAGCTCCGGCGGATGATTCTCGCGATTGAGTTTGCGCTTTGTTTGTTTGTCTATCTGCGAGCTCCCATGGCAGAACCTGGCTTTGTCTACGGATCTGTCCGGCTCCGGGAGCTTGTTACTCGGCGCCAGAGCGAGAGTTGGATTGCCGGGAAGCTGCCTAGACTCGTCCTTAGAGCGTGATGGAGCGGTCGCAGTGCGTAGTGCCTCTAATCTACCAGTGCGGCAATCGCGGTGCTCGTCAGTGCTGGACGTCTTACCTTCGTCGTCTTGCACGTTGACGTAAGCCCCGCGGACTTGTCTGTGGGGACTGGTCGGGCTCGTGGGACCGACCACGGTCGCCGGCGTGCGCACGTAATCTGGACTAGTCGCGAGATCGGGACTCCGCGCCGCCCGAATGATTAGCTTGCCCAGCTGAGGTGACGTCGGCGGTGTGATCTTAATGTTCGGAGCATCCACTGCGTCGGCGCTCTTCGTGACGGCACGGATGTTTGGTATTGCGCGATGAAGCAACGGCGATGGGCTTGGTGACACTCCTTCCCTCACAAAAGGACCTGAACATTGACGTATTGCATGAAAGCCAAATTGCGCTTCAATAATCAGTTAAAGCTTATCTGATAATTTATTTTGTCGATTAATTAACTCTATCAGGAAGAGGATCCGTGTCAAAATTTATGTTGGAAACAAAATGCTATTAATAATTCAATATAAAATTTACAGATTTAATTTAAGTTAAAATCTTAGTGAAAAAAAATCAATATTCTGATCAGGCTAATGAAAAGAGCAATAAATAATTAAAATAATAATTGAAATACCTGGATTAAACGTCGTGTGCGCTCCCTTTCTTCTCTTCAGGCTGTCGGACGAGTAGACGACTTTGCCCTCGGAATCTAAAGTGACTCGAGCGCCCTGTCTCTTCCTCTCCAACGATGAATCCGGTTTCTTCGGCAACTCGCTCAGACTCACGTACTCTGCATCCTTCTTAAAGATATCGGAATTGGCGTAGGTAGTAGTCGATCGGACGGCGGTCATGCCTGACGATGACGACGAAGACGATGATGATGACGAAAACGGGCCCGCGGGGCGTTTATCGTTGTTGTTCCTCACGTCGGCTATGGTCACATAGTCGCCGGAGTCTGCATTCGAGAGCTCTTGCATGGCGTTCTTCGTGGCGTGCTTCTTGCCCGGAAGTACGCCTCGAAGCTTGCCCAGAACTCCGCTTAGCGGACTGATTTTGATCGATGACGACGATTGGCCTGTCGTCGACGGTCTGTCGTTATTGGCGGCCGCCGGCAATACTTGCACGGTGGCATACAGATTTTTGTCCTGGCCGTTGATCACTTCCATCTTGGAAGTGCCGACGGTAGCAGACATCAGCACTGAACCACCGCCCTGAAGTTCAGTTCTCCTTGGTTCGTTCGTTTTCTTTTCGCTCTGGTCTGTCTCTCTCGCGTGCTCGTCGTCGGATACAGGTGGCGTGATCACGCACATTGACGGAATCCGACTGGTTGTGATTGCCGTCTTTGAGCGGATCCTCTCGATTCGCTCGCAGCCCTCTAGATCACTAGACTCTGAATACTCGAACTCGGAGCAGGAACGGCCGGTGCAGGCTGGACTCGAGGCAGATTCGACGGGAGATGAAGATGTGTTGTGACCGCTGTCGGGCGACTCGCCACCGTTTTGGTTTTGATCGTGAACCTTCAAAAAAATTAAAGATATAGAAAGGATAAATGCTACGCAATTACTTTCGACAAATTTTGCGAAGTTTGTTACAAGAACATTTAATAATTTTATGGAATATAAAAGTTAATTTTGATTATAGTAAATATTTTAAAAGAAAAAGATTGATGTTAGCATTTTTATATTAATTTAGTAAAAGAAACATAATCTTTATTATATAGATTATGTAAAAAATCGAGCAATCTTGAAACAGTTACTTTCGCGAAATGTGAAGCAATGAAAGTTGAAAAAAAAATTTGCTCATTTTTAAAAAAAGAAGAATAAAAGTTAATTGAAATTAAAAGTAAAAAAAAGTATTTTTCTATATGCACATCAGATGCTGATATTATTAAAAATTAATAAAATTTATATAAATTTTTTATTCTAAAATCCAATATTAATTATCCTCTATTTTATTTTAATCCCATTTTTATGGAATTTTTTATCTCTTAATGAATATTCAATTTAATTTGCAATTTTATTCCACTATTTCTTATCGCAGTTAGAATATTGAAGCCCGAACTTACCATAGCAACAACCGTGAGACTGGATTTGCGTTCTGGAGGCGGTGGTGCCATAAGCGCGGTACAAACCGTTCCGGCCGAACTGGTCGTCGTGGAAGTTGATCCTCTGCCAAACAATTCATACTCGTTCTCGACAATCGGCGAAGTAGGGTCCGAGCCGACGTCGTTAGTCTTGGTCAAAGGACTTTGTGGCATGGGTTCCTCCTCTCTAAGAGTTTTCAGGCCAGAGTCCATATGAAACGAAGTGTAATATCCCTCCGTGTCGCAGGAATACACCGACGAAGTTTCGCCATCGTCAGAAAAGGGTACCACAGTGATATCTTGTATGATATCAGGTGTTAGGGTACCTTCGGAAGTTACCGAGGATGAGGCTGAGGTGTCCCGTCCTTTCAGTCGTCTCATATGACTTAAAGAAGTAGAGGACGTGCCGATCGAAGCCGTCGTTGTGGATCTGAGAGAATAATTTCGAATATGTTAAGCGAGTATTAATTTTTTCTCTAATCTAGAATAGTTTAGAATAATCTCTTCGTGATTTTTGATTCAAAAAATTGAGGCAAGATCCACGAACAATTGAAATTTAACTGAATTTCGTATGAAGTTTAAATAATTTCTACATTTAATTTTTATAAATCAATTTATAGATATGTCCAAATAATTCATCTTAAAGAGATCTGCTGTAATTTTTAGTGAGTTGATATCGTTGAAAAATATTCAATTGACCGTACAATCAGTAAAATGCAAGATTTTTGTCAATATCGAGATAATCCTTGTTCAATTTTTACCTGGGCTGATGCGTGGTGGTGGTGGTCTCGCTGCCGATGCTGGCTCTTCCGCTCTCGGACGAGGCGCTCCAGTTTCCGGAGCTCGAATGCGGCGCGTCGTCGCGGTTGCTGCCCTTCCGTCGTTCTCGCCTCTGGGCGGCGCTCTCGCGCAATTTCACGCTCGGCTGTTTGTTGTCCGTGCTCGGTACCGACACCGGTATGCTGGCCGTGCTCTTGCCGCTCGAGCTGGATGAGCTCGGCTTCCTCTCATGTGACTTGTCCCTTCTGCGCTTCGTAGTCACCGTCTCATAAATATTGATCTCCTCTGGCGATCTCGTTTGACCTTGAGCTTGCTCGTTCCTCTCCGCGCTGACTACTGTCAGCGATTCCTGCTGTTGTTGCTGCTGACTCGATTTCGGACTGATCAGTTTCAGTCTGGACATGCCCCACGCCTTCAGCGTGTTGAAGTGCGACTTCTTTTCCGTGGGTGAGTCCTTTTTCGCGGAACCTAAGACGTCCGTGCTCGCCGAGCGATGCGCTCTCGGCGTGGCGCTTGGCATCGTCTCCTCGGGCTCGTCGCCAATCGTCTCCCTACAGCAATAAATAATCTCAATGACGTGAACGTGATACGAGGTACTGTAGAGTGCGATTTGCATCACGTTTTAAAAAGCGACAGCGCGAGCATGCTATGATTAATTGGATAAACTGCGACATATGATGACGGTTTTGTTACAGATTTATTATTCGCGTATACTTCAATTGATACATAAATTAGATTGTTAGAGCCCGTGGGAGGTCTCGCTTGCGATATCATACGACAATATGATATCGCAAGCGACAATGATACACGGAGAGATGATCTGAAACTATTATATCATGGCAATGGGAGTACAAAGGTAGAATGAGGGAGATTCTTCATGCTTGGACGACTGCGAAAATATGAGCGCACTTTATCGAGCGTGACAAATCGCCGACTATTTTCGAGGTACAGATCTTCGGAACCGCGTTCTTATAGTAACAGAACGGCTGCGATAAGATGTATCCGAGCAAAATGCATACTTCTTGAATATACAAGTATATTTATCGTATCATGAAAGTTGAAGAGGTTGAACATTCAGTGAATGGTCCATTAATCCCTTCAATCATAGTATTTCTTAGTAATCCTTTTTAAAATGATGAAAAATTATCTTTATTATATAGATTGTGTAAAAAATCGAGCAATCTTGAAACAGTTACTTTCGCGAAATGTGAAGCAATAAAGATTGACAAAATAATTTTTACTAATTCCGGAATCTAAGTAGCACGTATAATAGCGCTTTATAAAACAGAATTTTAATTATATTAATTTGGGAAATAAAATATGTAACAAAAACTGTTTGCTCACGATGAAACAGTAGTAACTAAAAGATGAATAAATAACGTTTAGAAGAGTTCTCAAAATTTCTTAGTTCGGAATCGAAGGGAATTAACTGTGTCAACACTAACCCTCTGATAGCTTGTCGAATCTCCTTCTGATCGGTACCGGCGATCGTATTTCGTCTCTTCCCTCTCGGCCTGCGTGGCCGCGATCTCCTCTTCACCGCCGTTTCCTGAGTCTCTGGCCCTGACAGCAAGGACCTCCTCCTCATCGACATTCTTTCGAAACCTCGTCCGCTCACATCCACCGCTACGATTTCCGCCGGGAATCTACGATGAAAGCGTACATTTCGGGATCACAATAGGGAGCTTGTCGGTCTGTTATTAATACAAAACTGAATGGACCGGAGGAAGAATATATCAAGTCACGTAACAGGAAACCGTGCGACAGACTTTTGACTTATACACGCTTATACGTATTAGTTTATATATAAATTATATAGGTGTTAATTTGACTGTAAACTTCTCATAAATTACTCTATAAATTAGCAATTTTTATTCGAAGCTCAATCTTCTTTGCTGATCTTTTAGCAATTAGATAGTTTTCTCTAAATTTCTGTTAAATCAATAACATTTATGTGTTAATCAGATATTGAAATTGATAATTTCTTTAAAGTGTCCAGTATTACATTAAATTTCATTAATCTTTTTCAAAATAAAGGATCTATTATTATATGTCCTTATATAAATATATCTAAAATCTAATGACAATGAAGAAAAATATCGAAAATTTAACCGAAAAGCTTTTGATACATTTTATCAAGATCATTCATAAATCATATCTTCAATAATTTCCCGTCTCTCTGCTTCGTGCGGCGGTTTCTACAATTCCCGTTCTATCAGCAATCAAGCGACGTATTGAGATAAATCGCTTACTTGAGCGCGATAGCCTGAACCTGTTCCTCGGGGCTGGGTAGCTTGTGATCGACGGCATCGTCGCTAGTTGTGTCGCCCAAGATCCTGGACGCGCAGTCCGGTGGTACGGTGACGTCGCCGAGCGCTTCGGTGGATGTCCATCTCCGAAGATCCTCGATAGCAGCCGGCTGCAACAGAATAATCATACGCGCAATAAAGTCACTGTTCCACCTATAAATCTATATCTCCTTTTGTACGCTTTGCGTATTATAATATAATAATATAATAACAATAATAATAATTATATAATATTTATTCATATTTATCGTCAATTTTATGATTTTTTTAACATGGACAGAAAATACAAAATTATTAAACTTTGTGTGTGTGTGTGTGTGTGTGTGTGTGTGTGTGTGTGTGTGTGTGTGTGTGTGTGTGTGTGTGTGTGTGTGTGTGTNTGTGTGTGTGTCAAACATATATACATATATATGATAATATAATCTAATATATCTAAAAAGACATAATAATAATTATAAAATATGTTCAATTAACATTATGTAAAAGAACATCTCTTTTATATCATAGAAGAGCATTCCTTATGTATCTTTCCTTATATATCTCTCATTGATTTTTATGATAAAATTTTATGAATCAATTTGCTACTAAAAAATTGAAAAGTTGCTTGGGTAGTTAAGTAGACATAGCGAATACTTGAGGAAGCGGCGCGTTTCTCGTGCCGTGTGAAAGAGTTGTGCTATTTTGTATATGTGTGTTTGATGTTATTATGTGACCTGGTCCCAGAGCACGTAATAAATAACTTGCTTTTTTTTTTTCTTCCGTGGAAGCTCCGCAACAAGAAGGTCGCTTCCCGTTCACCCTGCGGGAAACTCGACGCCGCGAAGGAAGAAGAGCGAACGATGTGTTTTACGCGCTGCGGCACCTGCGTGGGTGTTAACCATTGTCGGGGTGTCACCTCGCCGACCGGGCGGGTTTCACGCACGGGATACGGAACGGATTATGTTCCAACCGTCTGCCAACTTTTCCACGCGATGCACTAACCGTTGTTCGCGACTAGTCCGTGAAAACGGTCAGGTCATTGTGCAAGTTTTAATTTCGCATACTTAAAAAGCAAAAGAGGAAATAGCAATTTTAAAAATATTCATTCATCTTGATTTCAATTAATTTTGGATATTACAGAAACTTCTAAATATATGTAGCAGAAAAATAAATAAAATAAATGTATAAATAAATTTAAAGTGTAAAATAAATGTAAAATAAATTTACAGTAAGTACACGGAAAAAAACGATTTTAAGGGATCTAAACTTTTGCTGAATACAGATCTGAAAATAATTTTGTTAGACCATTAAAATAATTTTGTTGGAACATTAAAAATAATGAGCAATGCTGCAAAAAATTTAATATTCTAGCAATTAATTTAGCTACATAATTATTTTGATAGTTCAACAAAATTACTTTTCTAATCTGCTAAAATTGATCCAGCTAAAATTTTAGATCTTTCGGTAAAACCATTCTTTCCGTAATACATTTTTACAATAAACTAAACTGATACATTAAATTAATTTGTGTTTTAATACAATGATTGTTAAAATAAAATTGAATGTTGTTTTACATAAAGCCAACTCATATCAAATTTATATAATTGATTGAATGTGTGTGTCATTCAATCAATTTATCTTGTCATCCTCGGTCCTGATTATTTTCTTTAACGAAAGATTATCTATGCAATTTACATTCTTCTGCTTGTCAAGTACAGTATTACTGTCATATTATAATTGTGTATCGTGAGTGACAATCTTCGATTGATATAAACCGGTTTAACGCCGGTTCAAGTGCAGAAAAAAATGCAAGTTAATCGTGACACATTTTGTGTCAAGTGGAGAAGAAACGCTGCTCGGCGAAATTACTGAAGCTATTTCAAAGAAATGGGATTCGATCCTATGAACTTTTCAATTATATGGTGAAAGTTAATTACATCGAATTAAGTAGGCATAGAGGTCAGATTTGATTCTGCTTGGCATTTGTAAATTAATGCCTCGTGTTTAGGATTATTGTCAGATACTGTAATTTTCGTGTTCGGTCACCCGGTACCAACCAAATGCCTGAACTCAATATTCTGTTTCTTCCGTATTTCGTGAAGTCAATGGGAACAGTGTAACTACGGCGATGAACTGAGTATCGTTATATAACTCATTGAGCAAATATATGTATGAATGCGCTGCCTGTACAACTTTCTCTGCAAAAAGATTTAACTACGAATCATTAGTAAGAAACGATTAGATAACTGCACAGTAAAGTTACATTCCAGCAAGAATTTTTATTTTTTTAGATAAACATTAAATTAAAAAAACAATCAAAAATGATTCATTGCTTAATTTGCATATTCCATTGTACAATTCTAGGTTCATAAACTCATGGATTCATTGACGTATAATATCTAAATTTGTTATTTATTTCAAAATACAATATATTAGAATCAATATAAAGATTTTTTTTAACAATATATAATCTTGAAATCTTAAAAATCGACTGCTATAAAACGAGAAACAGAGAGAGAGAGAGAGAGAGAGAGAGAGAAAGAAAGAAAGATGCTAATAATAATAGAATTAAAAGAAAATATCAGTTTGATCTGAAATTAACTTGGATCGCAAAGAAAAATACCAATCAGAGGAGAACATGTCTCGACATTCTTATAGAGAAAGAGAGAGGAATGTACTTACGACTCTAGACTCGATGTCGAGACTGTGATCCCGTCTCCTTTTACCGAGGACCGGTGTGCAAAGGAACATATCCATCGAGCTGCCATCCCTCCTCAAGGAATCCAAACTTCGTACAGCGACTATAGCAGCGAGCTCGTACAACTCCCTCAGGGCTTTCGGCCTCGTGTCCGTCGTGAACAGTCCCGTCGATGGTTTATTCGTGACGTGAAAATGCTCCGTCCTCGCCGCGAAAGTACAGATATCCGATTCCGCTGTAACACGAAGGATACGAGGCCTTAACGATCGCCTTGTCGCCTAAGAGATTGCAGTCAAACTGTTACATGTAGAGTCGCGTGTTTATCTAATTTCCATCACTTATCCTGATACATTGCATGTAACGATAACATCGCGATAAATCTCTTTCGAGATAATTTCATCTCTTAGGAGTACCGTTATACTACTTTTAGATATGTAATTTTTTTTATATAACAATTATGCAAAAATATGGGATAAATGAGGAATTGTAAATATTACAAAAAGTATATTACGGAGCATAATTGGAGATCTTTTATATTCAAATGCCTTAAGCATGTAAAAAATGCTAATTAAATATAAAACTAAAAAAATCTATTTTAGATTTCTTTTATTACAGATAATTGACAACTAATATATTCGCATTAATATATCGCACATAAAACACTTGTAAACATATACAAATATATTTTCTAAAAAAGATCTTTCTTAAAAAGGAATTCTCTATAAAAAAGAAGCAAGAGAGATTTATCGCGATACAAGATTCACTAATTAAGAAAGAAAAAGAATATCGAATTTAAGAGACGCTCACGACCGCGTCCTTTTTTCCTTATAGCCGTTCTATAATGCGGCATTTCAGGTCCGTAATATACTTTTTGCTGGTCATATGTGGCGGGCGGATATCACGCCGCTGACATATCTTAACTGTAAACATGTTCCATTCACGGTTTCTTGCACCGTAGCGTACGCAGACCCCAGGCATGAAATCAGTAAAAAACCTAACTCATGCCACCCGCGCTCGAGGGGGGCACGCTTGATTCGACGTTTCCGGTTGTTTTCAGAAACGGTTTCTTCCGTGACGAACACGGGGCCTTAATCTCTGACAATGAGGTCCTTCCTAACGTTTTCAATTATATGTCTAGAAAGGGGCAATAATCCCACAATGTACATTAATTATAAAATAACAGTTTATTTGAAAAATATTATGTATAAATAGATTAAAATAAGCAATTGCTGAATTAATGCGTATCAGTAAAGCTAGACATTTCTTTCCTTAATCTGAAACGAAATTCTGTTTAAAGCGATTTTTATTATTATCAAATGTATGCATAATTTGATGGTTATATTTATTATTTATTAATTTCTTGGCTCACTAATCTTTTTGTCTATGACTTTTATATTTCTAGATGTGATATTAGAAGGAAGCTTAAAATATTATATAGTGATGCTTTCTCGCCTATATATATTATAGAATCGTGCAGACTCACTGTATCCTCGCGCGCGTACATACACATACACACGCAAAAACACACACACACACACACAATATATATGTGAAACATATGAATTGAGTGACGGATGAGTCATAACCTTTGATTCGTGTTTTTACCGGCGACGTGATCGTCGAACAATGAAATCCCGTAAACACCTCCGCGTTCACGGACAATTAGTTCCGTTATTCAGAGGGATTCTTAATTGCTGACTTTTTTTAAATCAATCTTTTGGCTTGACAACGCATAGCGCATGTACGTCTCGCAGCGTTATAAAGTGCTTTCATTATCGCATGCTTCTTGTGTTTTCTCCTGTTGTTCACCTTTTGTTCGTACAATACAACGAAGGGTTAATCACCAGCGGTCCGACACGCGATAGGGTCCGTGTTCTCCATTAGAACTTCATCCCCACGAAACTCGCCGCATCCAATAACGTTTACGCTCGATTCGCATGCTCGATTTGCCCTCTGACGCTATGATGGAAAGGCTATTCTACAAAATGCGATTTACTTCGTAAAGCTCCGGGTAGAGAACTAACTAAAAGCTAATAAACTTACAATTTTATATCAAAGTTAAATTACAATTATAGTCTCAATTTATTAAAACTTCTATTCATACAAAGAAATGAAAACATTTTTTGCAATTCTAATTTACTAAGATTTTATTGAATCTACGTAAATATATAAGCCAAGAATTAGATATTTAATTTAAAATTAATAAATTTAAAAAATCAAATGTTACGTGCGCGCGATTTTAACTTACAAAATTGATACACCAAAAGAACAATTTGTTGAAGTATCTAAAAATTTAGCTAAATACAGATCTGAAAATAATTTTGTTGGACTATTATTATATAGAAAATAATTATATAGAACGCTCAAGCATAATGAGCAATGCTGCAAAAAATTTTGCATTCCAATCAGTTTGAACGTCCTACATAATTATTTTGTCCAAACAAAATTATTTTTAGATCTATATCTAGCTAAATTTTTAGATACTCGAGTAAAACCGTTCTTTCCATGTAAGATTTTCACGTTGAACTTAAAAATTTCATAAAAATTTTTTGAAACGAACACTATAGAGTTCTTTGCTATCAATTCTTTGGTATTCTACGCTCTAAATGGCTTCTGGAATACTTCAATATTAAGAGTTACGCTAACGGTTCATTACGAAGCAAGGTAGTAATATCGCACGACTGCTCCGGGCATTTATGCCATAGTGTATAAACAGAGTGATGCGTGTACGTGCGGGCCGCGAGCGAGAAAGACTCGCCAGTGTTCTGCCAAGCTGCAGTCCGATTCGATACAATCGTCCGTGGAGTATTTCTTACTAACCGTCTGTAACCTCGGAAGCCGATGCACATAACTACACAGCCGGTACAACCTTCTGCGCGGACGAGCGGGGGATCGACCTTCCTCCGTGATGTTCTGCAATCTCATCGCGCGCGCGAATAATCGAGACTGGAACCGAAGCTCTGTTTCAGCATACAGATTCCTCTAAAAACTTATCATCTTCGTGCAACCGTTATTTTTTGTCATTTTCAAGCAATTATTGATATCGACTTTGTTGTAACTGAGTACTAAAACTAATGAATCTGTTATATTTTTATAAAAAAATAATTCTGTACATGTAAAAATTATTTTGACATTGAAAAAGAAAGATCTTATATACCGTCATTATATCGGTTTCCTTACAGTTAAAAATAAATATCAATATTAGTAACATGGCAACAGTGAGAAAGAACATTTTCGCGCGAAATGAGACAAGTAAAATAAAATATTGACAAACGCCGTTTCAATTTGAATAAAACTAGCGGTTTTGAATTGTACGTTACCGGAGAATGTGCTTGGATGCATTGCGAAGCAAACGCACGTTTTCAGAATCGAGTTCTCGTCTCGATAAATGCGCGGCGAGCGGCATTAAGCGCGTCATGGCTGTTAGTAAAAGAGGGCCGGACTCTGGAGATTTTTTACAGACGCCAGAAGAGAGCGAGTTACGAGTCAAGGCCGGCTGCACAGGTTGCTCGGTCATGAGAATAGAAATATGAGCGGGTAGACATGGCCGTTCGTAATAGTCGCACACCTGAGTAAGCACCGGCCCGCGCGCGCACGCATCCCGATCTCGCAATAATAGGCTTCGAGCTATTCGCAATCGTTTCTCACAAATCAGCACGATCCACCGTAACCGCGGCCGGCATGAGCTAATTACAATAGTAGCTTGGCAGCGACGTATGGGGTCCGGGAAGTAATGATAGAACCGCTTCAATGCACTTCAACGTGAGGTGGAACTTGTTTGTAAGAAATAAATGCGGAATTGCTCGGTATTCTCCATTGCTCTATGGAGAACTTTATGGAGTTCTGATAAACAGGTGTCGTTCTAAAAATCAAGAGATATCTACTCACGGTTTCTTTCTCCGTCGAATAGGAACGCAACGCGAAAAAAACGATTTTGCTAATAGAAAATTTTGCTGGATACAGATCTGAAAATAATTTTGTTAGACTATCAAAATAATTTTGTTGCGACCTTAAAAATAATGAGCAATGCTGCAACAAATTTTGATATTCTAGCAACTGGTTTGAGCGTTCTACACAATTATTTTGATAGTTCAACAAAATCTTTTCTGATCTGTATCCAGCTAAACTTTAGATCTTTCAGCAAAATTTTAGATCTTTCGATTTTTTCCATATATATTGATAATTTATACAAACTACACATTATGATTTTAGCAGATTTCTATGTGATTGCAAGATTTATTTGTCATAAAATGTTTAATATTAAAAATTGCTTCTAAAAGCAATTGACTCCGAATTGAAGAATTTAGAAGAAAAAAACGACTCGTGAGATCCACCATTAGGTATACTTGGAAAAGATTACGAAAAAGAGATTCCATTTATTTTTTCATCCAGCTCCTCGCTCCTACATTCTCTTTCATTTTTTTCCATTAACGTCTACCCGAATCCGATGTGCACTCTCAACTGTCCGGTTTCGTCTGCGCGAGAGTCACGCTGAGGTTTCGCAACATCCGGCGGATCTCTCTCGACTCGCTCGACTCTCTCGACTCACCGCCAGCGAAAGCGTGGAATCGTCGTTGATCGGGTAGCACGAACCGAGCGGTTCGACGAATCGAAAGACCGGCACGAGACAGGCCGAAGGAGGACAGCGAGAGAGAGGAGAAACACAGAGGTAGGCAAGAAGACGACGAACAAGAGGAAGAAGAACAAGAAGAAAGCTAAGAGGAGGAGGACGAGAGGAAGGAGCAGGCAGATTCTCGATGGTGAAGAGCCGGTCGGCCTGTGGGAGGTCCGCTGTAGCCGATGAGCCTCGGCTGTGCAAAGTGCCCCGAAGGGCCGCTCGCGCGGCCCTTCAGAGGGACCGACAGACGGCTTACCGGTTGCTCCAGCCTCCTCGCAGGCCGAGGCTCAAACCAAGATATCAAGAAAGCGCGTAATTCATGGTTGCCTCTCTCGAGAGTGCGAGTAAACTCGGCTTGGATTAGCCCCTTTGTCGAGAGTACCTAGGATTAGTTCTGGACCTTCCGCATATGCCGCATTTCTCACAAATTTGGATCAGCCAACGTTGATTGTATTGCAAATGACTAATCTTGAAAACAAATCAAAAAGGTTTGATTAGCCTTTTCGAAAATTTAGGTAATTTTGACTGCACTACATATATATAAGAATTGGTCCGTTTTAAGATTAAGATTGTCTTTTTCAAATCAGATTAAATCGTGCTATTTTCAGAACTTTAAAGATAAGATTTATGATTCATGATCTTCGCAAAGTCTTCTAGAAGTCTTCTAGAAGATTTCAGTGCAATGATACGGTGACGCAAACGCCATATTACGAATATTAATCTTTGTGATAAATGTAGAATGTTACATCTCTCTATGATCTCTGATTGGAGTCTTGAAGAGACTTCGTGTATAATTCGCCCTTCCTTCCGCAAATTCGGCACATGGAAGCCGTGAATAACGCAATGTACATTGATCTGTGCCGATGATAAATCGGCGTAGATGTTATCTCGGATCGAAGTGGGTATAAGGTGAAATACCGTGACGTACGAGATGATGTATTATGTGATGATCTCAACGAGTAACATAATTGTTACATAGGAAGAAACTCGTTGCAATAATAATTGAGAATGTAATCGTCGTAAACGATTACTCATCATTACGTCAACCCCGAACGCATCTCTCGGTCGTCAAGCCGCGCTAATTGTATACGTCGACACGCGTATACTCCGTGGGGCGACCAACAGTCGACGATCGACAGACACGATCTATCAGGCCTCTAATTACGACACGTACCAGCATCGTAAGGCCCGCGGTACGGGAGAGATCGTCCGGTCGATCTTCTCGACAAAAACCCGGAATCTCCGGAGAGCGAACCTGCAGGAAGGTGGGAATCCGGTCGTCACGTAACGCTCGTATTCGAATAGCAACAGGGTCCGTTTATCTCTCTTCCCTTCCCTTCTCTTCTCCAAGCTCTGCCTCATCGTGCCCACAGGGCTTCTGACGGATGGCGCAAGCATTGCACGCATCCAGGCCGGAGTTTCGCGGCCGGGTAAACACAGACCCGCGGCAGGTTGGGGACTCCGTGTAATCGCGAGCAAAACAAGTTCGCGCGCGAGGCCCGCTGGATACGTGTTTCGGAATCTGAGTCCTCTTTTGTTCGCCACGTTCGTCAGAGAGAGGAAAAGAGAGCAGACGAAACGTCGAAGAAAAGAAAGAATTGAGAGACATCATTTTTCTAAATAATATTTGTGTTACTTGAGAAAATAAATAAGGAGATTGTGTCTATCCATGATTTATGATGTATAAGAAATACTGATTATCGTTAATATTTGCATAAGACGTATGTGACAGTATAATGCTGTTAGTTTTAGCAAGTAAATTTTAATAATGAAAAATTATGCCATTTGTTGTTTTTTCAAAATCCGATTTTGTTATTCAATACGAAAAATTAAGAAACTTACAAACGTAATTTACTGATAAATGGAAAAATTTATTTAATTTATAAAATTTATTTAATCTTAATAATAAGTGAAGCAACAAGTTAAAGATTAGAATAATAATTTATATAATTATCGTTGAAAACATACAGAGATTAAAAAAAAAACCTCAATAAGGAAAGACGAAGAAACAGTAGAGGAACAAAGAGAAGAAATAATCGACGAGAAAGAGAGAAAGAGTGAATAAAAGCGGCGAGGAGGAGTGGGAAGGTATAAGAGGGAAAAGGGACAAGGAGCAGGAGAAGGAAGAGAGGGAAGGCAGTAAGGCACAAGGGAGGCTGTGAGGATCGTGCGAGGGGCAAGGTGAGGTAAGGTGGAATGCGGTTACGGTAGATCGCGGACCAGTCCTCGTACAGGTCCTGCAAGGCCCGACGGAGCCCACGAAAAAAAAACGACGAGAACGATGAGTACCCCGCCGCCGCCGGGTCCCACCGGACTCCGAAGATCACCGCCGCCGTCGCCGCCATTCACTACCGGGCCCGCGTGTGCACGCTTGTGTTAGCTGGCCCAATAAATTTCCGTCGTTTTATAACGCCGACCTGTGCGACTTGGCCTATCTACGACTACCGAGATTACTCGCTGAGCTCGCACCTGATTCCTTTCGCCGGGGAAAATAGAGAACCCGATTGTTCTGGAAAGCTGACACGATAGCGCAATCGTGACTGATAAGACTCGGCAGATTTTCTTGGAATCAAATGTCCGTTGCATTTACAAACACTCTGAATTTGTTTTGCTACGCTTCACAATTTCTCTAGTCGTTACCAATTGAATTGAAATAGCATTAAAAAAATTTACAAAATGCTCGATAATATAAACGCATTATAGTATAATGAATTGAATATGTTTTCTTGAAGATAATTCTCACGAAAAAATCATAAAAATATCTTGAATATATCTCAAAGAGAACCTTATTCTGCACATTGTGGAAGAATGCAATGCACACTTTTTATCATTGTTTTTTATGAGTGACCGTACGCGCAATAATGGCGACTGAGAATAATATTTCAACGTAACCGCAGTTTTTCGCTATGATTCACTTTCGCCGTGAAATAAATTCGACTTTCTGCAAAGAACACGAGTAATGTTTCAACGAAGGTGCAGGATCTTTCTTTCTCTCTTTCTCTTTCTCTCTCTCAAGATGCATACTCGTTTCTCAGGAATGGGGCTCGTCAAAATGCGGAGGGAGTTCCCGATTGCTTGCCAGGACATCACTCCTGCGGAAAGAGTGACGCATTCTCCTGCCAGAATTCTGCCACCGTCCCGCCGATCCCATTAACTTCTCCAAATTGCTTGGCACAGCGAGAGTGCGAAAAATATTTTGCTGAACCCTATTTCATCAATCTTTATTCAATATTATAGTACATCTTGAAATGAAATGAAATTAATATTTCTTTAATTCGGAGTTATCTAATAATGCTTATCATATCATAATTTGAGAAGACGTTAACCACTTAATTTTAAATGTATAAAAAATTCTATAAGAATTGAATTTCTTATATTTTAGATGATATATCCACAAAATTTTTTATTTATCTTGTTATATTGAATTTTTATTCTTTTATTATTTTTATTTTTTTATAATATATCAAAAAAATTAAATAATCAATTATTGTGAAATTATTTTTTTGTTATACGTGGCCGTGGTCGTGTATACACTATACAAAATGAATCGAATGTTGAATATGAGATGCAGGGTGCGAGAGTTTATTGAATGCGTGCATTATGACGCAAAAGAAGGACCTCGTTAATGCCAAATTGAAACGGGAGTTTATGACTGGCAAGGACATTATGTAAAATTTGACCGGCCCGAACGCGATAACAAAGAAGGTTTATTGACACAGCAAAAGGCATGCAGTTTTAATATCAGAATTCTGATTACCATTCCAGTTATTACCAGTTTATAATGATTAAGCACTAATACATATATTGGAAAGATACAAATAATCACAGTATTTTTGTTACGTATACAGAATAAAATAAATCAAAGTGTATTCTCTGATCAATTCGAAATTTATTTTTTTAAAATAAAAACTTGATTGTATACAAACAAATTGAAAACTTTTCAAAATAAACTCGAATAAATTAAAAAATTTAATAAAGATTAAAGCTTTTACAACATATTTTTATCTCTGAAGCTCGTTTTGCGAAATTCATTCATTTTTGATTGATTTATAATGACTCTTTAAAGAAAAAGCGGCCTATTTTGAATTAAAATGACTGGTTTTTCTATTGCAAAAGAAGTCAAATCATACAACTATGCGACACGAGGACACAGCAGATATAGTAGGTACAGATACGGTTCTATCAGATCGTCTGCCAGAGTCGAGAATTGACACGACTAGAGAACTAAGATCGAACTGATAACTTCGCAACAGAGTAGATTCAAGAAACATAAAGTCTTAGAGTCCCGAAGAAAAAAAATGAGATTTACGACAGTCGCAATCTTTTTCTTGTGGTCGCCGGGAAATCCTAATGTTTCAATTAATATCGCATAGATTCGGTGATATTTTCCAGCAACAAGTCTTGAAATAAGAGATTCTCATTATAGATTAAAGCGTACATGCAAATTACAGGGTATATGTGAACATAATTGATATACAGATTTTATTTTGCGATATATATCCAGCTACTCGTCATATTGGCTGTTGATTTTGTTGTAAAGCAATTTATAATTGAAATAAAACGGATATTTTCAATTTTTTTTCTCTGAAAGATAACGCGTACTCTACAATGATAAAAATTTACGTATATATAGCAATATAATATTATTTATTAAATATTAAATATTATATAATATTTGTAAGACAATTATAAAATTACTCATAAAAGTAGTATCATTTTACATTCACTTGCTGCGAGATGAGGTAAAGATCGCAGGAAACGAGTACGATCTCACAATTCCGAAAAACAAAACTGTCCGCGCGAAACTGTCCTGACAGGACATTCAGGTAATGTGCAAAAGATTCTCATTAGAACGAAAGACGGATGACCGTAATTTGATTCATGTGTGTCTTCGAATCGCCTAAGAACGAAAACGTGAGATAGAGGCATCCGGTACCGGCACAAACCCGTCAGACGACTTTGAGCGTCACGACGACATTTACTTCGGAGCGGGTGTACCTTTGTGTATCGCATCGAAGCGAGGATTTTTTTTTTGGTTTTTTTTTCTCTCCTCTCTTTCCCTCTGTCTCTCTCGTTTGTATGAGAATGAGCCGAAGGGAACCGAAGATATCCGCGGCTTTAACGAGCTCCTTCCTTCTCCTGTAAATTATGAATTATTCAATGATTCATGATCCAAAGATGGCGGATTGCTCCATCGTGAATTGATGGAGCTGTTGACGCGATGCATGAATGACAATCGGATTTAAGGCCCGCTCGATATCAAGTGTCGTGGCAAATTGTGGTTTTGATGTGGTCTTGATTCGTTTTCGCTGTCGCGTCGAGATACAGCAACGTCGTTTCACTTTTCGTGACTTTCATGTGTCATGACAGCAAATATTGTAGCACGACATTGCGCGAAAGTGATCTCAAGGACCTGTCAGCTTCAGTAGAGTAAAAAGTGAAATTATTTTCAAATAATTATTTTCTTTCTTTTTAAGCATTAAAATTAGGCAACTATTTTTTCCGTGTATATGTGAGTTTATAATAATATAATTAATATTAGTAATTAGTATTTATTAGTAATATTAGTAGTAGTATTAATATTAATAATATAATATAATATATGAAAAAATATATATGTATAAGAACAATAGGGAGGGATATTCCGATGATGCATTAATGAATTCACGTATTAATTGGCATCTGACTGGACAACGCGGCGGTTTCTCCGTAACGCTTCTCGCTGCTGAAGGAACCGGATCAACAAACATGGGATTAAATTATAGCGTGCGGTCGACGCTCATCTAATTCTGTCAATCAAGCAACCATTTTTCCGGCCTGTGCGGTGCCTGCGGTGAGACCGCACGACAGTTCGCCGTAATGATGCCCCGTTTAATTAATTTCTTTTTTCACGTATCTCGTTTCATCGTAAAAGAAAGAGAATGAAAGAGAAAGAGAGAGGGACCATAGAAACAGCGTCAAGACATCTCGAATGACTCTCATTAAATATTCATTATAAGCCGGTTCACATTCTAAGTTGCATATTCTAATCATAATCATTAATACATATAAATACCTAAGGATATTAAATTTTCCTATGATCGGCAATAAAATGCTGTAACATGCCTCTCTTCTTATCTTCCGTTTTTCTCTTTTGTCTACGTTTTCAAAGGCAAACTGGATCAACCTCGTTTTGATATCGCCGAATGGGATTGCCCTAAGTTTTGCTTAATTAACAGCGGATAATTGAATTACCAGGTTTATTGCAACGACACGCTATCGCAGGGACCAACTTACGTTAATTGGAACATCTAACACGTTGTTTCTCCACGAGTATCGTGCAATGATGAAATTAATTTATGGGTTTACTCGTTGATCATGTTTCTTTAACGCATTTCTCTATAATAGACTGTTTTAATGACATTCTAATGTTACGACGTGTAAACGTGAGGCGTCAAACTTGCGACTTTCGTATCATTCGTTATCAACCAAGTTTCCCATTTCACACACGCTATAATTTTTGCTTTAATCTGTATAAGATAAGAGCACTTGTGTGCAAATACGACGTACAAAACTTTTTCTTTACATTCCGCGGAAGATAAATATTCAACTTTTGATTCCTGACGCAGCAAACACGAAAGACGCTGTTCGCGTGACGCAAGAATTATTTCATAATTTCCGGTACACGAGATGCACTCGTCGACGAACGAGTGACCTAATTTTTCATTTCCTGAGCAAGATGTTGCCGTGACAAACGGGACAAGTCTTACTTTTTTTCTCACAGTATGCCACTTTTTATTGCGCCTTTTCATTTAAACTTTAAGAGTTCATCCGCCTTGTCAGTAGGTAATTTAATATACCTTCATACCTTATACCAATATACCTTCGATTCATTAACTCTTTTCCTTCAATAATTTACTCCATGTTTATATTATTAATGTATTACATATGTTTTATAATAATATAGTTGTGACTTTACGTGTATGTGTAGTTTTATAATAATTTATAATAATGTATAATAATTAGTTTCGATAATAGCTTTCCACATCACCCGTGAGGTACTATTATTGACGCGTTTATATATATTATAAAATATATTATTATAAACTA
>JANQDE010000062.1:448124-460383 GCA_037157785.1 Cephalotes varians
AACATTAATAATATAAACAATTTAGTGTTTTAATAATAGTTTGACGGAAGGGCGATTCCGTCATATTTCTGATATGGGGACGCTCTTGAAGCATAGCGTCACACGTGCGCTAGGCGGCTCGGCCGCCGAGCGTTGAACGGTAGTGGGGAGGACAGTAGGCGTCGCTTCAGAAATCGGCTCGAAAAGGGCATTTCGTTGCGACCACTGATTTACTCTAACGAAGATTCGTAATTCTAATAACGAAGATTTGTAATTGTACACATCTTTACATATCTTTAAAAAAATTTACTGAAAATAAAACTGCGATACATATAGGATTACATATAGAATGTATACACATATAGGTTTACATACATGTAGAATGTTAAAACGAAAAATGAATGTTCTTCTACTAGATTTCACGAATAGAACCGATCGTCACACGTGAGACAATGCTACCTACCACCTGTGCCATCGAATATTTGCGCTTCGCCGAGCGCCATTATCGGCACACGCTCAATGTTGCGCGCGCTCGTCCGCGCTCGGGCCGTAAAATAGCGACAGACAAAGAGTCGCTTAAACGGTTACGCCGCCATTTTCCGCGAATCGCTCGTTAATCTTTGCGGTCTCGAGGCACGAAACAGACAGGGTGCCTCTCCTCCTCGAATGCAATCTCGTCCGCACTGAATACACAACGCGATACACGGCGGTGCGCTCGGTTGCACCGAGCGCAGTCCAGCGCAGCGCGTCGCAGGGTCACTGCACTGTGTAGGCCGACCGGCTAAAAAGTCGCGCGCGTTGCGACGTATAGGTGCGCGCTGCCATAATACCGTCCAAGACCGTATTTCATCGAAAAAAAAGGAGAAAGCCGCGCGCGCTTGGACTTGTAAGCCGACCTGTATCCCATTCGGCGTTAAAACGCGGCTTTCTCTATCGGGTTCGATATTTGCATAATGGTAAGATTATATTTGACATCATGGCGCAAGAGGAGAGAAAGAAAGTTTCAGTATGTAGTCCAAATAACTGCAATGAGYCATTTTGTATAACGGTACTTGTAAAAATATTTTTGCTTTTTTTTTATTCCTTTCCGGTGTGTGATACATATACGGTATTCTACCTTGCGATTTTGTCAGACTGTAATTGTTGGCTCGATAATATACAGTCCGAATTCTGCGAAATTACCGTTGACCGGGCGGGGGTTAATTTTCGTGGATGGGACGTGCAAAATTTTCGGTAGCCGGCCGGCAATTTCGCCGGTAACGACGCGTCATTCTCCCCCCGGGAAATCGAGCCGAGTGCGCGTGAGATCGAAGAGAAGATTAACAACTCCGACGACGATGAGCGATAGGAGGCACGTTCGATCCGGACGGTAATTAATGCCGGCGGCAATCGCGATTCCGAGGGCGGTACCAAAAGGAAAACAACGGATACGGCAAGCCTTTTGAAGCGGCGCATCGCCGCGGATTGCGCCGCGATGCACCGCGCGCTGCGGCACCGATGGAAGCTGCGCCGCCAACAGGAAGTGCATTGTGCCATTAGCTCTATTTAGACTTCGGCTAATTGAAGATAAGAGAGCTGAGCTCTCTTTTCTCAATCCCATACGGAAAAGGGATTAACGGTGATTGCGCTACGTGAAGGCAGCAATTGAATCGAGTTGCAAAATGTCAAAAAATAATTGTAAATTACAAATAGCTATGCAATTTTCAGAGACGAGATCAGAGATCTCCTCGATAATTTTAGTTTGATTTAAACATAGAATTTTTTGTTGATTCGGCACATGTTAAAAAGTGATTATTTCAACAAAAGCTAAAATCGAAACTGATACACCGACTTTACTTTGCGTAACAAACTGAAGTCGGTGCAACAATTAAATTTATACAATTTTTTATTTTTTTTTTTAATACATGACTTTTTAAAAGTGTAATTATTGATAAGATAATAAAAAATCGTGCACAAAATACAGAACTGGTATAATAACTGAAATTATTAAACTAGCAAGCGCACGAGTCGTCGTTGTAAAAGAAAATAATTCAGAGATTGGCGGTCGGTCTGCGAACAAATATCGATCGTCGACAGTACGTATCACGAGACGCCCCATAAAATTTCTAAACGTTCGTCGTGTCACGATTTGGTCGTTTGCCGGCCGACTCTGATCGATCGGGCGATGCTTGGCACGATCCGAGGGAGATACGGCACGCCCGTCATGTGCTACGTACATACTTCGTCTTGCATATCGGAACATTTCCACATCGTTTACCGACCGATCCCTTTTTCACGCCAAGTGACAATTAAAGAGCACGAGCGCAAATTACACGAAACAATTTGTTCCGCGAGTATTTCGTTGGCACGCGTATTAAATGTCAAGGTTGCATAAATACCGCGCGACTGTCATTAACGAGGCAAAAAAATGTGTGCTTACAATTAGTACATTCTAGTTTTGAAGAAACAAGTGGTGCGCAAGTAATAACAAGATTTAAATTACACTTAGGATACAATTTGAAAAATTAATTATCTTGTAGAAATAAAATTTTTATGTTTTAAAATGTCTTTCATAATCTCAATTTTTATTGATAAATAGTATAAATAGTATATACACGGAAAGAATGACTTTGCTGAAGAATTTAAAATTTTACTGGACTTTTGTTGGATCAAAATACTTTTGTTGGAAACATCTTAAAAATAATGAGCAATGCTGCAAAAAATTTTAATATTCTAACGAGTGATTTAAGCATTCTACGTAATTATTTTGTTCAATAAAATTACTTTTCTGACTTGTATCTAGCTAAAATTTGAGATCTTCTAGCAAAATCATTCTTTCCGTGTACTTACCAATTTTTATCGCTGTAGATAGGTAATAAAAATTCACGCAATGTACAAAAATTCTTCCTCCCTTCTTCTGTACAATTTAAAACTGCGTAAGGAAAAAGAAGTCTAGAAAAATTGTTGTGTACAAATGTATAACCAATACAAATCGATTAAATTCGATCGATCAAAAATCACGAAGTTGTTTAGACATGTAGATGTAAACTTTGCTCAATCAAACGAGGTTGAATGGCGGGGGATGCAATCAGTTTTTAATACAGATTATTAAGAGGTCTCAGCTTCGTATTGACTCAAGGACCAGCCACGTCACGATATTTTATTCTGCCTACAGCGTATCATCGTGCCCACCGGAGTGGTTTTGTATGCACATTGAACGGGTCTCATTGCCTGATCCCGTCGATCGATCATGTCGCGAATGAAACTGGCGCCGTGAATGGCACTTATCTCCGTGGCAGACAAAGGGATAAAAGACGAGAACACTTACTAGTTAAACTCAAATGAGATTAGTACCAATTGCTCTGACAGGAGACATTCAGAATGCTTGACAGTCGCTTCCTGGCGACACATAGACAAGGAACAAAGCTCTATCATTATGTTATATCGGGCACATTATATATTTCGTGCTGCACAGAGAAATTGCATTCTTAGGAAGAACGATAAATCGCAATTATAATTATTGTTTCCAATTGTCTAATCGACAACTAAACTGTTAGCGATTCCTATCTACTCCATTTCTTCTATTTCAATTAACGATCTCGCATCCGACTTCTATTTATCACAGTGTTCCTATTGTCGGCGTGCGCAATTACGGTAATTACACTCGTAATCTAGGCGCTCCATCAATCAATATATAGACAGCTAAACGGGGCTCGTTAAGACCCCGAAAATTGACCGTCTTGTTTATTCGCTGGTATAATTGGCGTGATGCGTCGGGAGAAGGAAGGTCCGTCAATCGATGGCCGTCGCGCTTTTTTCCCGCGTGGGTGAGCGGCTCATCAGGGCGATGCGAGTATTGATGAGAGAGGAGCATCGGACGTGCATTGTCCTGTTAGACAAGCTGCACGGCGCGCCGGACAAACGGCCGCGCCATGGATGGATGGATAGACCCGGTCGTTGACAATTACAATGAATCATACACGATACGTCAGTCTCGAGACTTGTGCACGGTCATGCTAAAGCATGTCTCCTCGGCCACTGTCCTTTCTCCCCGATCCGGTACTCGCGCTGCTTACATCGCGCAGCTACGCAAATCGCTGCCGTCTGGTTTAGGCCTGGATGATTGATACGAGCTGCATAGGAGCCCGTAATAAGTGACCTAGCTAGCGATACTTTATGTAACATTAAACCTGTGGTTAATATTTTCTGTACGTCTATCTATTTTGTGACAAAATTTCTTTCTTGTTTAACCGCCCTAGGGAAAAGATATTTTTGAAATAAATCTTATTGTCAGATCCAAACTATTGAACAGCATATGATACGACGCTACGTTATTGTAAACATTATAATTTTCTGTAATTATTTATTGGATTCTTAATACAACTTTGAATAATTAGATGTATTAATGCTACTTTGAAAATAATTAGATATTTCTGCATATTGAATAATATCAAAAATACTTATATATAAATATTATATTTTTTATGTATATTACTTAGTACATTATCGGAATTTAAATATAAATCATACCTAATCGGCTGTATATCTTTATCGCTAATTTTTCATATTCTCGAGCTAGTAAAGTTTTCCTCTTTCATCTTTCTTCTTTACTTGTATATCTGCAATCATCGCGTAAATTCCCAATTCTTGTAAATCATGTCAGTGTGGATAATGATAGTTGTGGATAATGATAGATTTTAGTGCACACAAGGTCACTGGCACGCGGCGTCGAGCAAATTCTTGTAGTTACCATTATATTTGCATAAACCAGTCACATTATTACACCAAGATGACAATAAGAGAGGCAAAACTGAGAAACCCGAGCGTGCCCTCGTTTTTCATGTTTCACAAGAAAGTAAGAGAAAACGAGTGACACGTGTAATAATCATAACATACGTGAATGTGTGTGTGTGTGTGTGTGTGTGTGTATACACGCGCGTGCGTGTACACACATACACAACATAAATATTTTCATCTAGCTAATTAACATTGTCATTATTTTTCGCTCTTGTTTTGATATTTAAATTATTATTTTTATATCTAATATTATACTATTAACATTTTCCTTCAAGTTCGAAACCGGTTCTTTGTTATCGTCAAAGTAGGTTCCCAATCCAAGTGTCTCTTTATCAAAGTTTGCTTTACAATAAACTCGTTCCTCTTTCCAATGGATATCATCGAAGATAGAATATCATGCTTGCCTGATAAACGACGTATCACTTTTCCTTCTAGTTGCAAGGGTGCCGTCTTACTCGCGGTCTACTCGATAAAGATTTCCACAACCCTCGTCTTTCACGGATTACCGCGGTTACATGCGGTCGACGAGTTGAAAAAAGTGGCACACATGTCTAGTCGGGTAAGGGATTTCTTTATGAAAGAAACGCTCGCGCACGTGGAACCGTTTCGGTCTTTCCACAGTTCGCTTTTTCCTAGGAGATAGCTCCAAACTCGGAGCTCGTCTGTCAAAGCGAACGTCATTGACTTAATGTAACATGATATATGTTGCTTCCTATGTCATGTGATCGCCATCCTGGTCATGGCTACCATCTCGGAATATCAATGGCACCCCGTCGTTATCGTATGTGAAACGCTATGCGTATACTATAAATTGCGATATAAAATTTAAATATACATAGCTGTATACAAAAAATTACATTGGCTTTTATGAGAATTATGAAATGTGAGCTTTATTCTTCAGTCATATAAGAGAATAAATACTACAAATAATAAATACTAATAACATACAAGAATAAACACGAAAGCTATGTGTTTTTCTGTCGCGTTGCGAGGCGAAAGCATAAAGAAACGGCGAAAGAAATTTACGGGCAACATATGGAAACGAGACCCAGGTCTCCGTTATGTTGTCACGGTTTCCAAAAAGACTCTCGGTTATTGCCCAATTCCTGAGGGTCAGAGCGACGCTCTTCCTTTCTAATCGCGACCCGGTTTTCTGGTAAGTGACGACGAGAACTGTCCGCATAAAGCAACCGTGAGATATCGTGTATGCAAGGCTCACTCTACATACATGTTGACGTCCCTCGTCCGATTCGCCCATCACACGTGCTCTGAAGCAGTCTGAGGACGAACTCTCGCTCGCGTACCTACGTGGGCAGATGGTGCCTCGGGCCTGTTTGCCCACACACTCGGGCAACTCTCTCGCGCGTGAATATGCGGTGAACTCCTCGTGGATAGTAGGGACCGGTGTCGATCGTTGCGTTTATGGTAGCGGATCGCCATATCGCGGTGACAATGGAATTGTTGCTGCAGAATTTTTGTAGAGATATACGGAAATATACGAAGCGTTTCAACTTATTGGGATTNGTAAAGTATGAGACAGTTATATGACAGTTATTAACAAATTGTAACGTGAAAATATGATGCTAACAAAAAAAGCGGTTTTTGTAGATTTTGAAAGAATGTAAGAGATCCTTTTCCATTTTTTTATATCTTTATATTTGTAATCCTATTTGTTGTATTTGAGAAAAAATACATATTTATGTATGAGAAGTTTGCTTCTCTCATAAATTGCGAAAAGATACGTGTGAAAATTTAAATTTTCAAAACTCTTTGTTTCTCCTTAGTTAGAATAAATGATGAAAGAATACCCGAAAATGCGATAGGAAAAGATAATCTCGCAGGAGACAATAATTCAAGGGAGGACAAGAATTCGGCGGGCTTCCTATAAATTCAGTTTGCACGCGCCATTATTTCGTAGTCGCTCGGTCTAGTTATTTTGGGCGGACGCGGTCGAAAGGTCGATTTACATAACAAGAGCCTAAACTCACGTAATTTACATTTCCTTTCCACCCCTCTGTTCTCTCGTCAGTAGCGATACGTACACGTACGCGGAAGAATTGAAATCGCGCCACGCGGTGAAAATCGATAACGTGCAGCGCGGTTTCTCGCTATGTTATATCGAAGTGAATTAAACAAATTGATTTAATCCTTAAATATTAAGATAGCATATGAAATAGATATATTAAGACATTAAAAAAATATCCGCCAGAAATATTCAATATAAATATACGGAAGATTTTGCTGAAGCATCTCAAAATTTACCTGGATCTAAAAAATTATCTAAAAATTTAGATAGATACAGATCTGATAATTTTGTTGAAACCATCAAAATAATTAGGACGCTGATTGCTAGAATGTCAAAATTGTTTACAGCACTGTTCATCAAGTTTGAGTTTCCTTTTACATAATTATTTTGATGGTCTACAAAATTATTTTCAGATCTAAATTTTTAAATAGATATTTCAGCAAAATCATTCTTTCCGTCCTTCTACTCTTTACAAAATTTACAATGCAAATATGTTCATAAATAATTAATATTTCAATTAGAAGTAAACCAACATTCGTTAAAAGATAAATTGTATTAATAAACTGTTTCTGCAATTATACATGTAAAAATTATTTATTAATTACTACATCTCCTCTTCTTACGCTTGAAGAAAGTTTTATCTTTAAATAAATCTACAAAAATAAGATATCTTGAAAACATATCTCTTTAAAGTTACAGTTAAATATATATCACACATGAGAGCGTTTTAAATCTCGGGTGCGTTTTTCATACAGAGGAAAAACGAAATGCGGAAGGAAGTTGCTGCACCGTGACGACTGATATTTCCGTTTAGAACAGCGCTATAGACGAAAACTCGTCGGCGGAATAAAAGTTCCACCAGCATGCCGGAAGTAACAGCCGTTACGCCATTATCTATTTCGTTTTTCATTCACATACGTTTCGATGTATGAAAATGTGAGTGTAACCCAGGTACGAAACGCGGACAATGGTTGCATGATTTCGAAATAACAAACAATTTTCTTTCTCGAGAGGAACAAAATTTCATATTTTATAAAATGGCATATCGTTATTGTTTTATACCGTTACACGATTCATATAAAATTATAGAAATTGCAATGTGCATATCTGATTTAACTAAAATATATAATTTAAATATATGATTACATAAATTCAAGCCTTTATATTTCTTCCAGTTGCATTATACGCATTGTTCGAATAACATTACGAGCCTCATATTTGTTTTAAATGTATCACGCGAATTGAAACTGAAATACCCATTACAAGGGTGAACGCCGCACCCTTGAGTATAAGGGTTCGATGCATCGTGCAGGAAACCATACATAGTTGGAAAGGAAATATCTAACACCAAAGGGGATATGCTCCATTGTAAGCAAAGGGGCTTCTTTGTGAAATCCGTTACCGAAGAATTCATGAATCGTGAATTCACGAATTCGTAACTGCTAATATAAATTGATTTTTTTCGGAGTGTTTAGCATTAAAACTATCAACAATGAAATTTATTAATTCGAAATTTTTATTAATTCAAACGAAATTTTTATTAATTCATTAATAAATTAATAATTTATTCAGTAATTTATTAATTATTTATTTGTTTTTAATTTCAACTTCATCACCGGAAAATATTGCGACATCACGTCGCGAATTTTCTGATTGAACCTATGTCACGTGATTCGAGTTATCACCATATAAAAGATTATTGATGTTCACGCATTTCAACGACTTGTCGAAATAGTCATTTCCTCTTATCCCTACGAACACGTCTGCGTTTCCCGTCGAAGAGCGTTTACAGTCGGGTGCTTTTACTCATCCCAATTGGGGTCGCACGCTCTTATTGAAGTGTCGACCGATTAATGACCGGCGCAGCAATATGCACTGCGACCTTGTACAAATTTACATCGACTTATTCACGCCTGCTTCCTCTCCCGATGTATCCATCATATCGCTTATCTAAACAACAACGAAAGTTGAAATCTTAATTTACGGCACCGTCAACTTACGGGGATTAAACCAGCATGGGATTAAACCAGCTCACAGATGTGCAAAAGGGATTGCGAAGCATTAATTCGGATAATTTAATTCTCTTTGAAGATGCTGTTGATTCTTTTTTTAAACCATTGGCGAATTCGGGAAAATAAAATCTAGCAATAATAATTTTTAAATTTAATTACAAGCCTTTTGTTTTCTTTTTTGGAGATAACATCTGGATAATGGTAAAATGATATTTAAGCTACTATATTTAGCCAACGTATCAACAGAGACGATCATCAAATTATCATTTCGTTGCGCTTCTACAAATCTTGCTGCTGCGACTGAAATGTGATCATAATACTTCTTCGCGATCACGTCGCTCCGATTTTCGCTTCGATACCCCGAAGAGCGTGCCGCGTGGGTGTTTAAGAGTTACGTGCCGTTCTCGCGCAACGCGCGAACTCCGACCCCGGGTCGCTTGTCCCCAATTTCGAAACTTAACCTCTCGACGACGACCCTGTGCTAAGTGCTACCTAAGTTAATCGTTTAATTAATTCTCCCCGTCCGGTCGTTCGCATCGCTTTCACCCAATTAACTGCCCCCAACCCCCCCTTCGCCCCGTATCTCTACGTCGCGAATTTGAGATAAAGTGTGGAGTATAGGGTATAAGAGAAATTGGGCTACGGGCACATGTTCTTCACGAAACACAAGAATAATTATTTAAATGGATAATTGTCCGCTGAGCAAGAATTGAAGAGAGAGAGAGGGTGTCTGCCGCGGCACGAACAGACAGTCTCGTAAAATTATCATGACGTTGAAAGAAGGCAATTTAAGTAATTTGTATGTCGCGTGCGTGAGTTACAAGATGTTTCTCGATCTGATATCACAATTCATAAATAAACGATGTGGAGAATATGGATTCAGCTTCAATTAAAATAATAATCCTTATTCGCGATATCATTTTTTTTATGACATAATGTGTAATAATCCATTTTATATGTTTTTAATATATGAAATTAAATCATGAATTGATTGAGAGCTTTTTTATATATTCTTATTAAAAAATTTTATTTTATTTGAAGATTAAGTAATTTAATTTCACACTTGAAATATAAACATTATAAATAGTACAAAGAAAGATTTTTAAGCGATATTATTAATTATTATATTATTTTTCTCATTATAAACAGCAGAATGTGTTTCTTTTGTATCTTAGATTATAACATTAATTAAAAAAAACTCTTGATTTTGCACATTACTTCAATTTTACGCCTTGAAATAACGATCAAAGTGAATTATTGTCTTAATGGCCTTTGTTTCACTTTGCACAATCAAGGAGTAAAATTTAGCATCTCGTTAGGAGCTCGAAGGTACTTGTCGGCGAATCAGGAAAGATGACGGAAAAAGACTTACGGGAAAGCGGGCGGAAAATGAGAGAAGGGTTTACGGGATCGCTTGTCTCGAGGTTCATTCAGTCTTACCACTCGATGGTGTAGCGTCTCAGTTTCTATAAGCGTATCGCTTTCAGACCCTTCAAAGTCGTTCTCTAATTCCACGCTGTTGTCGTCTACGATAATAACAGGTTTCTGGGCGGCGCGGCGGCAAAGTATCACGCGAGCGAAATAGATCTTATCGAATATTAAAATGTAATCAACAAAAAGATACCATTAAGTTTGCTTCCACTATACGCACATTTGAGACATTATTTATATGCGGAATTTACAAAAAATAAAATTGTTTTATGAAATATAAGATAGTCAATACATTCAACGCAGCTATTTTTAACGTCAAAAGTGAATATCATTGTTTTTTCAATAATTGTTTTTCACGAGATTAGTATCTCTAATTAGATGTTGAAATGTATTCTGTCAAGTTGCCGAGGTATTTCAACATCTAATTAGAGATCTCATGAAAAACAATTATTAAGGTCAGATATGAAAATCGCGGTGCGCGATGCATGATAGGAATAAGCGGCAGGTTAAACAGAGAGAAAGTCCCGCGGGATGCGAAATTATGTTTGCGCTTCGGCTCGCCTCCGACTTCCTCCTAGAGCGCGAATTTATACGTCGTCGTGTCGCGATACCGTACGCTCCCCGAGTTTACCTGCGCGTGCAATCATAAATCGTAAACGCCACGAAATTCAGCCTCCCGCAAGCGCACGGCGACCGCCATGAATTATAGAGTGATAGCATCACAGGTAACATCACGGGTCACGTTACGTCACGTAAAAATTTTATCCCGTAAAATGGTAGCCGTGAGACGCGTCCGTGACCACTGCGCGAGCTTCGACAGGGGGCTTCGTAAAATGCTTTGCATCGTGTAACTGGAAACTAACTTTTTAAGGTCATTGCACTGGATTTTCGAGACTCACTCTTCCACTTTTCTTCCGTCACGTTCTTTTAATTAAGAGAAGGAAGATAAGCAATTAAGATCGTGAAATGCAAATACTCCACTTTTTGACATTACATTAAAGAGTCGTCGTGTAACTTTTTATCTGAAATACTCGATTATAAATATTGATCGTTTTGAAGAAATGAAAGTACACACATCTTGTAAAGAATATAATCGAATATAAATTTATTGCTCTTGACGGTTATTGCTCTGAATCTTAATGTTTATCGACGTCTCTAAAAGGAATTAAAGATTACGATGTTTTCTGGGCGCGGTCTTATCGTTCGATCACTTCAATATTTACACAATCTCCGGCAAACAAATTATAAATCTCTCTCTCTCTCTCTTTCTCTTATTGTGTCGGATCGATCGTGTTTCTTTTACACTTCTAATGCGCGATAAGATATGGAGAAAAAGAGACTTTGCAATAAACTTAGCGTATTGGAGAATCGATAAAAATTATCGCTATCGATATATTTATTATTATTATTTTCAGAAGAAGCCCACGGAATTTCAACGACAGTCCTATAGAGAATCCTACAGTTCTCACTCTATTTTGCTAGACAAAAAATTAGACAAATATCAGACAGTCGTTTAGATCGGTAAAATGCGTATCATTTTAAAAATTATGCATCGTCTTCGGTTACGTTCGTGTTTGATTATAAGCAGAGTTAGAAATTAAACGTCAAGTAAATCTAACGATTATCGTGCGTTCGTTTTCGTCCTGACAACATTCCGCGGTTCATGGACGGTACGCGGCGACCTGCGGAAACGAAGAGACGTAATTTACACTAATACCCGCTATACGCAGAATCCGCTGATTCGCATACTCGAGAGGTGCGTCGAACTCCCCGTTCAGACCTGCGCCTATATTAAGCGGTCCTTGACACTGTCAAACGCGCTACCAAGTGCAAGCGAGTGTTAGGCGACGCTTTTAGACGAGGCCGAGCTTTCCGAGACAAAGCTCAAGACACACCAGCGTCTCTCATCCAGTGATCTGTTCACAGGAGTTTGTACATGAAAGTATATGTGTCTGTGTCTGTGTCTGTGTCTGTGTCTGTGTCTGTGTGTGTGTGTGTGTGTGTGTGTGTGTGTGTGTGTGTGTGTGTGTGTGTG
>JANQDE010000062.1:460573-512012 GCA_037157785.1 Cephalotes varians
GACTTAAATATAACTGTAGGGGTGGCATTCTCCGCAATATATATGCTCTCGCCAACCACTAAACCCTGAAATAGCTCTCACCCGTCTCGCGGACTCTCTATTCGAGATGTGTAGACATTACCGCGTTTATATAGCCTTCCGAATAACAGATTATAAAATCCCTCCGGCAAACCCCAAACACTAGCGATGTCTGATACCATTTCATGGAAAGGTCTCTCCGTGGGGTGATATAGCCATCGTATTAAATATTTTTCGAATAGTTTTCAGTGTTTCGCGCTCGCAGCCTTATTTAGAATTAAAATGAAGATTTACTAGTAGATTTGTAACGATTATTAAACAACGAAAGGAAACAAGTCTAGAAAACAAGTCTTTATGAATACGTCCTTTTTAATATTTTTCATTATATCAATTATTATTTCGCTAGTAACGTTCATTCGTGAATCAGTTTGTTTATTTTCACATTTTAAATTACGGACAACTCGCAAACTCCGAGTTTGTGGCGTTAATTTATTACGTGACACGAATCCTTTACGACGGGCGCGAATATAAAATCATGGTTGACCGGATGTTGCCCGACCAAGATAGGGACTCGTAGCCAAGCAGTATCTCGTGGCTATTCCATCGCGTGTCTCAGAAAAGTAAAAGGGTAAAGCACCGACGAAGGGAGACGCGACGGCCGGGACAGGCAATTAGCTTGCAGAAATAACTACTTTCCATTTCTCCACCATGCCACGAAATCTGTCTGGCTCTCCTAGGGCTATCACCTTGGTGTAAATTCTCGAGTTACATTGAACACGTCGTAAAGCTAAATTTAAATATACGATTTACTCAAAATAATCGTCAAAATTTTTGTTTTTACATTTATCTTCTAGCACGTAAAAAAACAGTTATTGCTTCTTTAAAAAAAGCAAGTATAATAAAGGATTTATATTCAGAAATACAATATTGTCTTTTCTCTCTCTCTCTCTCTCTTTCTCAGTATTTTTATTTTTTGTTTGAAACGAGTTTGAATCAGAAGATGAAAAGGAACGCAAGGAATTATAGAATTAAATCTGATTCCATTGTAATAAATAGAATTCAATGCAGTCGCATGATCCAGATTCAAGCTCGTTTTAAACAATAACACGTCTCACCATATTTCCCATCGATAGAAATGTACGCGATATACTATTACATCGCTCGATATATCGCGTCCCTTTGTTCCGTTTGCGCCCCGTCGTTCGCAACAAGTCCGCCGTGGCGTTACATAAATACTCGCAATCTCGCGAATGGATCTCGACACGTCGATGCTTGAGAGAGGTGAGTATGCTTAACCCGAAGTGCGACCCGCGCGTTTAAAGGATTCCGCTGTTCGCGCCGTTCGAGGTACTTCGTTAATGAAATGCTAATGAGAGGCCGCGTCACCTCGCCAGGCGGATCGTGCGAATACTGAAGACGTATAGCGATACGCCGAATGCACGAAAATAAAATGAAATCAGTTTCGAGTGGACTCTTAAATTGTACTTAAAATTTCAATCAATTCGATTTTACTGAATCGGCTTATTCCTTTTTTCACAACCCCGTCTTTTAATCCTTCAGATTTAAATTCGCAGCGCGAGCCTGCCCATTTGGAATACGCCTCTAAAAAACGTTTTCGCCATCCTTAGTTTTACGACACTTCGCCGCAATTTCGATCTTCTCGTCGTTACTTAGCCATACTTTACGACTCGGCGTTTTCTGCTCGGCGATGTTTATACATCGACTGTATTCAAATCGGCTTACATCGCCGATCGAACACCCCCGATTCTATTCAAATTTCTCCAGGATTGATCGTCACTTCGACGCGAGAGGAGAAAGCACGGTTCTCGCATAATTCGCGATTCTTCCTCCTGTCTTGTCGTCTCCGCTTCCCGCGCGCTCACTTCGGGTTTCCGTGTTAGAGCGTCGTTGGTGGGCCGTCGATTGCATTCACGCACGAACGTGGCTGGCAATCTCACGCGGGCGAAGAGCGCATCGCTGAACGTACGCTCTGTGCGCGTAAAGCCGGTGGCGGGGTTTCCCCCCCGAGCGAGAAAATTTATGATACCGGCATATATTAGAGTGATGCAGGCGCGGATTATCATCGGCTCACGGATCTACTCCGTGGGAATTCGAGGATTTAATTGATTAAAACAATCACATCATTGATTAAAACGATCATCTGTTCCTCCCTATAAATATCATTCAGTTACACAGCGTTGATTATTTGTATAATTAAGAAACCATACACGACGATTATAATTAATTAAGAATATATAATTAAGAAATCATGTATGACAATAGTTAAAAATTACGAGCTTTTGGTGAGTCAAACTTCTTTAAGATTGTAGATAATAAAATTTAGTTTTTCATATAAATTTCGAATGGAGACTGAAACAGCGTTTAATTTAAGATTTACTAAGACATTTAATGTTGTAAATAATTGCGAGACGAGATATTGAATTTTGGATTAAAAAAATAAAGAAAAAATCGATGAATAGTGATGCAAAATTAAATGCCGCGCCTCTTTCATGTTTTATGCAGCAAGAAACTGCTCGTCGGGAATAAACACTTCCGGCAAAGTACTTTCGATGTTAACAAGAATTTGATGATACGCGTTACCTTACATCGACGCCAAGAGAATTATCTGAGTATGGGATACGTACCTGAAACAAAAAGAAAGCAATTTCACATTATGAAATTGGAAGATATATTCAATTGTGTAACTAATACAATTAAACTATATTTTCGAATTTTCTGACGTTGGTATTCGCGTCGAGGAAAGAAAGAGTTATTGTTTGCTAACTAAAATCCAATAGAATTCTACAGAAAAGTTAAATCGTTTGGATTTTGTCCAGCGATAAACTCGTCGCGTAGTTGTACAGGGAATTACATTCTTCCGCCCTTGCTTCCCTAAATTGGCCGTTACTTTTTAGCCGTTGGATTGTAGCCAATGTTGCACCAGTCTCTTCTTCTTTCTTGCTCTATTATTCAATGCGCTCTTGTAATAATATATGCATAATATTATTACAAGATATTCTGATATTTGATACATTTAGTTTAACTGTATCAAGATTCTTATGAACTGTATTGATTATCAATTTGTCAACAAAATTATATTTTATATTATTGTATTACCTTAAATATGATTACAAACATTTTATTATTTATTTTTAAAAATTATTTTCAAACTTTTCTTACAATAATAGTAAAATTTTTAAATTGATACACAATTGGGTATCTATTTTAGAGGATTCTATTAGATTTCAAGTAATTTATTCTTTCCTTGCTGGTTGTGTAATCCTAACCGATGTGATGCGATTAGATAACAGTGTTGCTTCGTCGAGGAGAAAATATTGCGGTTGCAACGGGCAATCTACTGCCTCTCTGCAGCTTTATGGACGTATTATGGATATACACACACACACACACACACACACACACACACACACACATATATATATATAAAACGCAAAGTCCCAAAAATGATTCCACAATTGCTATAAAAGCCCGACTTGGGAGTCATTGTTGCAAAAGGAGTTCGCAAAAGGTGTATTGCATATTTATGCGACGCCCACACCGCTGGGCAAAACGCATCGCGCCGGTTATTAAAGGGATAATAAAGTGCATTATCTCGAAGGGTGCATGCGGTCATCCTCGCGATCGTAAATGCCGTCGTGTACGTGAATTGTTGGCGAAAGTCGTTAGGGATTTACAATCCGAACATTCGTGTAAGCGACACGGAAGAGATAATTAACATTTTAAACGCCATAACGTTTCAGATGAACGTAAAATATGCGCAATTTTTTATCTAATAATCTAAATTTTTTATCCAAATTTTTAATGCTTTTTAAATAATTTTTGAACAATAAAAATCATAATCTAAAATAAATAATAATAAAATCTGGAAATTTGAGTTAAAAAAGTACATTTTTGTAGGTATATTAAAATCCTTCGAAGAAAATGGTTTCTTGAAATACAGATAACTAAACAGAAATAAAACTGCAATAGAAATCAAGCTTGTGTAAATTCTGAATAATTATTTGTTGAAAAAATGTTTTAATCAATACAAATTTTTCTCAGCATTATGTTGTCCATCGTAAATGACAGTAAAATGACTTTCGCGTATTTTTACGGCTATCGACGCGATAAATAACCGGAAAGCTCCGAAACGACGAACTTCTCGATTGCCATAAAAAAGCTAACACCGTTCCTACATATACACGCGATATTACCTTGAGAAAACTTGGCTGAGAGTATCCTTTCGAGCTTTTATACCACGACAGCAGTTTGGATCGTCGCTTGCGAAAGAAGAAATTCGCGATAAGCTCCCCTTCTTTGGCGGCGAGGTCGTTAAGGAGAATACCACCTCTCGTGCTTCTCTCGAACTCGCTGTGAGGAATATCCATGCTTTTACGATTCTTAAATTGGCAACCCCCCTCTGTTATCCCCCCACAGACGCGCGATGCTTTTATTTGCTCGATTGTGCATTCCTGCACCTTCGGACGTCCTTCGAACGCGCCGCGTATCGCGTCAACACTGCGATCGTTCTCACGATTCGTGTTATCGAGGGAACTTTTCTTTGATAAGATGAAAAAGCGACTGAGAAAACGTACGTTTCGTGACAAAAAACTCGTAGAAGCGTTAAAGGTTAAACGTTATTGACATTGAGAGCACGATAATATAAATTTATTAAAACAACAAATAAATTTTAAACTAATATCTATGAGAACAATTTCAAACAGAATTAAATAAACGTATATGTATTTCATATATGTATATATATTTTTTTACACGGAAAGAACGATTTTGAAAGATCCAAAATTTTAACTAGATACAGATCAGAAAAGTAACTTTGTTGAATTATCAATATAATTATATAGAACGCTCAAATTAGTAACAAAAATATCAAAATTTTTTGCTCATTATTTTTAAGATTCCAACAAAATTTTTTTGATGGTTCAACAAACTTATTTTCAGATCTGTATCCAGCCAAATTTTAGATCCCTCAGCAAAATCGTTCTTTTCGCATATTTATACATATGAGATTTTTCCATTTACTTCTCTTTCTGCGTATCCGTTACGGCAGTCTAAAAGCGTTATATATGGGAGGTACGCTAACGAAGAATTCCGCACTCCGTTAATCCGTGAACATTCGTTGCGGACGGACCTCCCACGTGTTCCACCTGATAAATGTACCGGGGAGGATGAAGAAGCGATATCGGAATGCACGCGAATGATTGTGCGCAAAGGTCATTGGATGCACGCCAGATCTGCATTTCCTTTCTCGTGAGATGAATATGTCGGAGACTAAGATGAATCGCGTAGTTTTTCCCGTCGCGCTGACAGATGCAATTTGCATAAAAAACGACTCTCCGCATCATCGCTTACCTGCCATATTCGAATCGCACATCCAAAGACGGAATAAAAAATAAATAATCACGTAACATAGAATCAAACGATATCTTGAACGACCATAAAATTTGCTACTTTCTGTTAAAAAAGTATTATTCATTATTTAAAGGCGATATTTATTATTAGTCAAATAATGGTTTTTAAATCATTTGGATGAAATAAATATAATATCATGATTTCAGTCAATTGTAAATCCGAATATTTTTCTTTAATGAAGTTCTCATCAGAGTGACGATGCAGTACAATACAACTAAAGTTTCTAAAGCACATGATGACTATAAGATTCTCGCGAATGGAAACGCGATACTGCATATCACATTCTCGCAAGAAGATCCAATTTGCAATTTGTTATCACGGTCGTGACAGCGTACTTGAACTATTCATCATACCGACACTGTCCTCTTTCCGTTACAAAAATAGCGCCACGAACTGCGACGATAGACGCAAAGTAAGGAAAGGTATAATTTTCTTTTATTTCCATCATAATAAAATACGGTTTGCTCGACGCGTACCGTGACTGTTATTTTGGTCGTACAGAAACGCTTGTTTCTTTATTCTATCGTGTCGATCGTAAAGCTCGAATTTCAATCACAATTTCCATTCCGACTCGCTCCGGAATCCATAAACTCTTTCGTGTACTTTGAACGTTTCTCACGCTCGCGCAAGATTGCCGTGTAATTTTTTTCTTTTAATCTCGAAATGTACTTTTCAAGAAACTGTATATTTCCCTTAATTAAGTTTAAGATGTCTTGAAAAGGGATATGTAGAAAAAGATTTATAAGAATACGATTTTGCGGATGAAAATATAATTTTGTAGAACAGCCACGTACATAAGTAGAGAGAAAGAGAAAAATCAACTGTCATAAACTTCGCAGTAACGAGCCGTAGAATATTTTTACGCAGAAACTTTTACCCTCCCTATCTTTGCAGCGCGTTCGTGCGATCTATCCGCGCAATCTAAACGCGGATTATCCTAGATCTGCGGTCTCGCGCGAACGATTTGCACGAATCGCAGGATTATTTCTGCACGCGTCGCATATACAATCGATAGCACCTACCCACCGCGCGAACGCGTGCAATTTTGCATGTGCGTGCACGGTGTATCTGGCGAACTGGTTCGCCCACCCAACCTAGCTCACCGAGAACGCAAGAATTCTGCGCTCGGGGCTGCTTCTGCCCTCGCGAATGAATCGATTTTCGAAATTGGAAGGCGGCCGTCGGCCGCCCGTTCATTCGGAAAAATAGTTATGCGCCGCTTCATCTAGAAATCGCCCCTCGCACACGACGTAATGGCAGACCCGCGGTGGTCTCGCGATAGTTCAGCGAGGCATAATCGAGGAGTCGATTTCGAGAGAGAGTTATGGATTGAGTTACAGATTCTGTAAATTATAACTGTCGGAGGAGACACCGTTAACGCGTCTCTTCGCGTTAGCGAATGGATTTTAGAAAGTTTGAATCGTCTCGCTTAAAATTACAATGTACACTATAATGCAGTTTCACACATGATGATAGCATATAATTGTCTCCGTGTTCTAATATATATATATATATATTAATCTATATTAATTTATATTAGTATATGAAATGTTTCTATATTTCTACTTATAGTTTTTGTAAATTCAAATAATTTAGAAAACTTCAATCATTCCTAGATATTTTTTCTCATTGTTAATGTCTTTTTAAATTGCTCAATATTTATTTTAGTACAAAAGTGTTCACGCAGAATATTAATTTTATAATAATTTTATAATAAAGAAATATTCGAAACGCGAATGCGGAAGGGAATTCGCATGTTCTCGTTTGATATTGCAATCTCTTAATTTTTTATCTCTTTCGTCCGTGTGCCGCTGTTCTGTTGAAACCCATCTTAACAATGTGCGTTCGTAGATTCTGATTAGGATCGCGCAGCGGCATGCGGCAATATTGCGAAATACCGTTAAATCCCCTTTCGTCGCTTAATTAGATCCTTTTCTTCACATGGCGCTCCTTTCGCAAGCGCCTTGGGTATCATAAAGCGAACTTGTTTCGTTCGGTTCATGCATTACTTTTTATCGCCTTTTTACTGTTACCCCAAAAGAGCGTGACTTCATTCTGCTACACGTAATCCTTAATCACGAACAGTTAAACCTCATAAACCTGCCGATCTTAAATATTTCTTTCTGTACACGAGATAAATATCGCCGTGACGTGAGAAAAAATTACTTCGTCGATAAGTAATTGCCATATTACATTTCCGTTTCTGAGACGGCAAAAGGAGAAGAATTACCGCCGAGATATACCCTATATATAAATGCGAGCGACAGATCCTGTTTTGGGGGAGTTATTGCGAATACGGCATGGCGATTACGCCACATCTCGTGTCGCAGATAGCACGGAGACAGAGAAGAAAGAACGTTTTGCTCCCGCGGAAAATACATAGAGCTTAGGCGGACGTTTGCTCTCATAGAGAGCAATTAAGAACTCGCGCGACTCTTCCAAGATTTCCTTCCTCCTCCTCCTCCTTCTCCTCTTCCTCCTTTTCTTTCTCCTCTTCGTCTTCTTTACCTCTGCCGTCCCGCGGGCGGTCGACGAACCCGGGTTCATCGGTCATCCCCCGGGCTCTCTCCGGTTCGCGCACTTGTCTCGCGAGCGGCGATTCCCTTATTCGGAGTACGTTCTTCGCCGAACCCGCCGGTTCGGCCTGCAGAAGAAGCGAGGTGCCCCGTGATCGCGTTGTTGCAGATATAGATATATCTATACATTAAGATATATCCAGGAGTCCGACTTATCGGGTTATGCTAATGATATGGGTCTTCCGAAGAATCAAGAATCAATTTTACTTTAAAAAGGTCCCAGTCTAAATCGATTTTGCTTTAAAAAGGTCCCAACCTGAATCAATTTATCTTGAAAGTTTCAATTATGAATACGATTACCCAAACACATGATATCCTTAATGAATATATTTAATAAATATTAGGCAATTCAGAACATTTAAAATAAAGCACCCAATAAAGCACAAATATAACACTAGTTATCTAAAATAAAATTTCAATTGATCACCATGTGTAGAACAATGTTTTACATTACGATCATATCTCGATATTTTCGATAGAGTTGCGATAGGAAACTTGCTCTCGCTCGAGGGGAAGAAGTTGCGAGACACAAAGAGAGAGAAAGGGAGAAAGAGAGAGAGAGAGAGAGAGAGAGAGAGAAAGGATGCATGCGACGAGAGCGTGAATGCGTGCGAATCTGTGTGCCTGGACCTGCCGTTGCATTTGTACGTGCAACGGCTGCCGCGCTGCGGAATTTATTGCATGCTGCGTGCAAGGCTCTGCTCTTGCAACGCGATTCCCGCCGATGCGTCATAATTTTCGGAGGAATTGTTCGAGGCTGCTAGTAAAAATACACTACGACCGTAAACATTGCATACGAATTTTTTATATGAAGCGTATATGTTGAGAGAACCTTTTAAAATTAGAAACTAGTCCAAAATTATAATTATTCTTATTTTATTTTCGCTCAAAACTACAATTTTTATTTGATAATAAGAATATTGATAAGATATTTATAAGAAAATTAATATCTCAAAAATTAATTAATATTTTAAAAAATTTTAGTGTTAAGAAAATAATATTATGATAATATGATATTTATTTAATTTTTGTATAGATAGAATAAGATTTTTAAATGTTACACTATTCTTATTTTATTATACATATTTCTTCTTTCCATTTAGCGTTTTTCGATAAATCTAAAGATGTGTTTAAATATTTAAATCCAAATGCAACGTGTAGACGACAAAATAGTTTAGCGGATATCAGAATTTTCTGCGTGTTGCTGAATTTGTGTTCAAGTTTATTGGAAATTTTGTATAAAGAATCGAGGATCGGGGGGAGGGGGGGGGGGTTAGAATCGCTGAGGCAAATGTAATTAACGTACGTGAGGGGTGATCGAGCAACAGTGCTCTCGCGAGCCACTTTAACCCTTTCAACGGAAGGACCGTAACGTGCGCAACGATTTTGCGTGGCACGGATGGATCGGATGGAGCAGCTGACCATTATGCCGGCTAAGGGTTGGTCGGCACTGTCTGCTCCTGACCGCCCTTGCCGGCGGATCGGATTAAAAATAGTGTAGAAGAATAAAACCGGACGGCAGATGGGTTGTTTAGATTTGACCGTGCAGGACGAGCGGGATGCATTGTTATCGCGAGACAGAGCAGATCTATCTGATTTCCTTCATCTCCGAGCTCGATGCAAGCTTGTCGACAGATTTAACGATATGTATCTTGTATTCTTAAATGCATAAATTTTTACGCGACAAAACAAAGCGATGTGATAATTAACGCAGTAATGAGAAAATTTAAACACAATTTTTTTAATGAGAAAAAACTTTTTAAAGGTATGTACAAGGATATACATAATTTTCAATTAATTGATGATATTTAATTTTTGTTATTTCATTTCTCCTTTCATGTATTATTTTTAAGTAATATTTGTTATTTCTAACAACTTGATTTTAGTAATTCTTATATTTAGCAAGATTTTAATCAGATACAAATACGTCACCTCTTTCATTAAATGAAATCGAATACCCTACGAAAATTGCCGTTTGCTCCTTCCAGCTATATTACCGTCATGCAATTTCATTCCTGTACACGAGCAATTAACAGCGGCTACTAGAACGTGCCTAACACCGGCGTATAGGAAACAATCTCTCGCGCGCGGTTATAATTTAATCTCCAATGCCGCGAGCGTTGCGACACGCCAAAGAACGATTATCGTCTCGAAGTTAATGGCGAGCTACTTTCTCAAGGACTTTTAATCAAACAAGCCGTTGCTCGCAAATTCAGGGGGCCCCCTTGAAATTTGTCGGCACGTTGCGCAAAAGCTCAGGGACGGACTGAAATAATCGCGAATCAACTTTTGTTCTTCATGATCTCAATTATTTTTAACAGAATACAAATTTCTCTTTTGCGAGTAAATTATGAACTTTGTTCAGACTCTCCTGAAACTTCGGGAATATAATCTCGGCTTGAGAAACTTAATAAGTTAACGGGGAACGAAAGGGATTAAATCTAAAATTATATCGGTGTAATATTTTCATCTCCATAATGAGAAAACAAACTCTACAATTGAATTAAATGAAATAAAAAAAAAAAAAAAAAAACGGAATAAAGTGAATCAAATTGACATTTTCAAATTCATTATTAAAGGATAGCATCTGATCAAATTTTCAATCGATTTTTGAATTGACATTTGCTCAATAAATTCATATCTCGCACATATGTTTCGAGGAGAAACATGTTCTGTTCAATATTTGTTAAATACATCTATCAATTTCCCTCCCGAGAATTAAATCCGTCCCTGATTGACAGATTTAATTCTAGTAAGAACCTTTCGTTTGATATCGTCTAGATGATCGCCGGTGCTGAGAACGGTACGGATGGGTCGCCATATACGGTTGGCATTTATGCGAGTTGGCGTTGGCTTTTTAGACGCCGCGGCTTTGAGGCTGTATCAACGAATTGCGTAACATTTTTGCGGCCGCGATGCTCACGCGAGCACGACCGTATCGCGGCGTATAACTATACCATACGCGCTACGGATCGTTAGAAGCGGAAAGCCAACGTTCGGTGTCCAGTTTTTCCGAGGAGACGACTTTTTTACGAACGACGACGACGACGACGACGACGATGACGACTCGTTACCACACCGCGTTCTACGAGTTTAAACAAAACTGGCGAGAGAAGTTAAGTTTGACTTTTCCGTTTCCCTTTAAACGAACCGTCGAGAAACGAGAAACCACAGAGTCACAAAAGTCGCAATTAAATAAACATCTGAGTAATTTCAACATTAACATCGCAGCTCCTAATGTAATTTAATGCGCGACTCCATTTCCCATTTTCACGATTATTAATCTCGCAAATTCGTCTCTACAAATATATATACGTTCCAAAACTATATATTATTAATTCAATCTTCCCATTAACTTCGCCATTAATAAATCGTTATTTCTGTTTCATATTAAAGAAGAAAGAGTTTCAGATCCGAGCGCGCGATCACCCTCGTGTTCCCATAAGATACGGCGACGACAGTTAAAACAGCTCGCGTTAAATACAAGCCACATACTGGCGATAAGCGTAAATTGCTACAAGCGCGAGCGTGTCCGGCCTTAAACGGATTCGCGTTTCGTGCACGTACGTACGTACATACGTTTTGGAAATAGGCAATAGCCGGATGCATCGCGGTGTATGTGCACTTCGCTCCGCGCGCCTCGGAGAGCCGTAAAACGCATCGGCCGATGAAACCTTTGACGCGACCTCTCTTCGCGAGAGCAGGCTGCGAACATACAGCCGCGGCTGAAAGGGAAGAGAATGTAGTATAAAACATACACTGAAGAGATTGTTCTAACGACTGTCTTTCTGCCGCGCGGCAGAACACGCTCGCCCTTTCTCAAAATAAACATCATGGCACCGTTTAACGAAGTGGCGTGTAAATTACGTATCGCTGTCTGTCTGCACACGCTGTCTTACCTCGCGTTTACGGGGCAATTTTATTTTAAGACTCGCCGGTGATAAAATCGGAGGGATTACGAATAGCATAATTCGCGATAATAGACGGGAAATAGAGGAACAACTGAGAATTGATAAAATCGGTAGACAAGAGGTTCAAATTGTTCGAAAAGATTTAAGATCTAGCGAATCTATACTAGATTGCAGTAGATATAGTTTGGCGACGCCTCATAAAATTTATAACTTTCTATTTATTCCTAATTTATCTGCGTATTTGGAGCTTCCATCTTCTTGTTCTACAATTTATTGAAACTGAATTTCATTTTTGGCTAATGTTATGTCTTCTTTTATAAAGAATTGTTACATTTAAATATTTTTTAATAATAAACTATTCATAATATATTTCAATATTTATTCGTTCGAGGTTCACCTCTTTCAAAAGAATTGATGTAGGATACGGTTTATGTAGGCGATAAAATATTTTAAATGCTATTTGTTCATGAAACCGAGCTCGTTGCGTTGGAGGTGCAAGTATGTGTATCACGCGGCAATCAGTAACGGCAATCTTGCGACAAACGCGTCACTAGGATAAACTACCATTTACCGACATTTAATCTCTTTGAGTTCAGATTGCAGAGTTTAAATTGCAAGCGTGGACAGTCTTATCGGAGAATTCGTGAGTAATCCGATTAAAATTAAGACCGGCGGAAGTTGGGACGGGAAGGGGAATAGGCATCAGTTTGTTCTCTCCCCGTAATTTAATCCTCGTCAGAAGGATCATCACGCAAACGTGTCGTAATCTTCATTGCAAACTATGCACATTTTACGCGGCTGTCGAAGAATACCGGTTTTAACCTTATATCCCGTGGTATAACGTAACACCCGCAAATATTTTATCGCAATTTTCGATTCTCATTTGAGAGAGCTGAAAATTTTTTAACGATGTAGCTTTTTCCACGGAACATTTATATTTCTATATAAAAATTATATATATTAAAAATGTATAATATAAAAATTTATAATATAATTTAAAAAATAAAATTTATAAAATTTATTATTTTATTTTGTTAAATATTATATGTCAATGTATAATTTATTTGAAAAAGACTTTATATTCATAAAATATGAAATTTCAGTTGTCTTATACATCCATGTAAAATGTATAAAATTTAAAAAGTAATGTAAAATAAAATTTACGAAATAATTACATCTCTTTAGTGGAATTAATGAAAGTGATTTACAAAAGTAATTTACAAAATAAAATTTATGAAATATATTATATTTGTATTTTTAATACTCGAGGTTTTATGTTCATAAAATGTAAAATTTCGCTATAATAATTCGAAGCTCCGACCTAGTAATCAAAGTGTACCGCATCTTCCGGTTATCTTCATGACAGCCTTCCGTCAAACACCGTTACCATTCATCTGCCGTCCGTTATTCTAGATTTGCATGCCATTTGCGATGAGATTCGTACTGAAGTGTGCGAGTGAGGCTGTAGATCTCGAACAAGGGCCGCTGAGCCTCGTGAGCACTCTTACGGCGAGGATGCTCGCCGTGACGTGACGCGTATCCGGTTTATACGGCATCGGCGACGGTAATGCTTCGAAGGGCGACTACTCGTTGAGAAATTTCGCTGGAAAAACCGTGCGACTGGTTCTTGACATTCTTCGAAGGGCTGTTTGAAACGCCGCGCGTCGACAGTGCACAGAAAAAGATACCACTTTATCAATGATTAAATATCTCTCTGGGGAAGAGCACGCTTCTCGATTACAAATGCATCTAATCGTTTAGCTTCGCTATTGGAAATCCTAGCTGTATTTAGTAATCTTCTAGTAACATTCCTCTCATATTAAGCTAACTTATATTAAATTAACAAATAAAAAAATCTTTGCGATAAACACAGCTTCGTTTAATAATATATTTATAAATATTTAATAACGTGTATATATATGGATTGTTATACAGGATTGTTATATAAAATTAAATTTTGCGTATTTTTAATATATCTACATATTATAATACTAAATATTTTTAAACATTTAAACGCAATCCGATTATATTCGTTCAATAATGTATCATCAAGCACAGAAGTATTTCACAATAATCGGCCTTAATTGAAAATTGGATTGTACGCCGCTAGCTCTATCCCTGAGGGTAGCACTTGCGATATGCTGCATCGTGAATTAGTTTCCATCCGACCGTTAATCGAACGCGAACTGATCCAATTTAGCCCGAGTCGACTTGGCGAACTGTCGTCGTCTCCGATCCCGAACTCTCGAGCTCGCCTCTCATCTCTCGGGTTTTGCAGGAATAGGCAATGACGAGAATACGTGCGAAGATGGTGAAAGAGAGGATACGAGAGCTGTGGGAGCTCACGATCCTCTGTACGTGCCTTGTAACCGAGATACTTGCCGCGTTTAACTCCTCTCGCAGCGAGACCGGCGAGCCAGCAATCGATGATGATACATGGAGCCGAAATAATGAAAGAAGTGGGTGGTTAGAAAGCGCGTTAGCGACGGACGATTTATTTTCATTTCATGTCGCTGTTCAGAGTGTAGCGAATTCGCAACAGCTGCTGCCAGATGCACGACGGAGAAATCGAGGAAAATGTCGTGAAATAAGTAATTTATTTTCTGACAAACGTAATCGCGTTTCTCAATCTATTGATCGTCAAGCATATAGATACAGATTCGATATCATAATATATTATAAAATTTTGATTTGACATAATTAAATGCATATCGTATTCAAAAAAACTTTTTTTGAAATATTCATCACTAAATATTATGAAACTTATTGAAATATTAAGCGAATGTGTGTTTTGAAATAAATCGTGTGCTCAATGCGTGCGAAAATTGGACAAAGTCAATATCGTGTACCTAATAGAGAAAATGTTTCATGTGTCGAGATCGAGATATATCGCTCGACAGAGGCAATCATTTATTTACGACCTGAGCTCTGGAGTCTTCGTTTGAACATCGACTACTGCATTATGGGAATGAAATGAAGAGGTGGGTACACATGCACTTCGATCCCGGAAAGGGTTGCCCTCGTAGAACTTCCCGCTAGGCAGAAATACGAGCCCGATCGCTGACGTTGATAAAAAAAGAAAAAGTAGCAGTTTCGGTTACAATATATAATGCGGATGACCGGCAAACGCACTATTACGCTAATAAGTACCGAATACCTTGCTGAAAAAAGAGAAAAGAATATTAAGTTTCTTGTAATTAAAGTAAAGATGAAATGTTACACACTGGCTCTGCATAACTTAAGTCCAGCACATACAAAAACATAAGGCAGTAAGACGTAAGCAGTAAGTGAATTGGCCAATTAGAGAACGTAGTGTAATTCTCAACTATGATTGGCCAATTTGCTTATTATTTACATTTTATTATCTTATATTTTTATACCATGGGCTTAACACTGTTAATGTGAATGCAGTAGTTACTAGAATTTTAAAAATTAAAAACTATCTAACTATAGTAACTACTACAGTAACAATTCTCCATATATTTAGCTTGGTATATACAAATTTATCTTGGCTGAAATAGAGAGTCGAAGATGACACTTTCTCCGGATGGTTGCGTTTCTTGTGGTGGACGACGTTAATGATCCGCGGCGCGGTCGATGTGACATAATGGATGGCAAGAGATTGCGGGGTGAAGCTTGCGCACGGCGTGACCACCATTAGCACGGTATCTACGAAATTAATCTGGTACGCGTTCCAGAATAACTCCCATGTTTACCGACATTTGCATGCAGAAACGCCGGGCGATAAGCCGGGCCAGCCTCCGCAAAGCGCGTCTATTACGCCGTGTGTATTAAGTGTCACGTCTCGTCTGCGAGTTAGAGAATATTATAGAAGCAAGATGCTACCGTCCGCGGAGCCGGTAAACGATAGCATGGCATAATACGACGTATGTGTGTAACATTCTGACTGATGTACTCATGCTTCATCTGCAGAAGCATGATAATGATAAATACCACGTGTTTATGTCGGCAACTCTTCACAAATGCTTATCATGTGACGTGTGCGCAAAATTTTATCATCTTATAATTTTTGTTAAAGTAGATACATATTACGATATGCTATCAGGACAAGGATTTTCCTTTTATTCCTAGCGTGATTATTCTGGATACTCGGTGATATTTCAGTGAAGGCACGAGACCGAGTGGCCTATTCTGCAAATACTACTTCCTATTACTCTATTCATAGTTCGGTCACAATCTAACATTAGCGTTGTATTCGAAATATCTTACTGTCGTGTACAGACTTACGTTAATTGTTTACGTAACTTTTTATATATCTACAAACTTTTTATATATCTCCGAACCTTTCAATTCAAAGAAGATATTTAAATAATCAATATTTCTCTTCTCATTACATTATTGATTATCATAAAAAATGTTATAATTATATAACTTAAAAGTATGAAATTATATATATGTATGAAAAATTTTTTCTATTTCCTGAAATGTGCCTTTTTTTTGTATGTGGATGCGAAGGGAGGAATTCCATTATTCTTAATTCTGTTATCACTTTCACGCGCACGTTAGAAAGAACGGATAAGGGTCCCATTTGGGTCGAAAAAGAAGGGATGTTTCCCGTTCGAACACGGTAGTCCGATTAGGATGGTCTTTCTTAATCCTCTTAAAACTCCCTAATCTACGCTCACGACAATCCTGATTTATAAATCTATAGTCATGCATGTTGCCGTAAAAGCGGGGTCGTAGATATATATATATGCCTTTTATTACTTGCAGAAATTTTTTATTATTTTATTGCTATATTATACATAAAAATTTTTTTCTCTCTTTTATAACTAATCAGTAATAATTATTAATATTATTTATTAATATAAAATTAATATATTTTTCTAAATATTATTTGCAACGTATTTTTAAATATTCGTGTGAAAAATATTTCATAAAACAATTTTATTTTATTCTTATATTTTTAATCTTAAAATTTTTTTCATTAACTTTAATAAATACTCCCAGAGTTGTTGGTCGGTATCGTAATAATAATTATTCACAAAAATATGTAACAATAATCACGTGGATTTAAAATTAATATCAAGAACGCGCGGTATAAAGTACAAATTTTCTGTGGACGCAGAAAAAAATCTGCTTTCATTGCGACTCGTTGTCGAAATGATACGCGCTATTTTGCGCGCATTGTTACATATTACATCAGTTCCACTGGATCAAGTTTTGCATGCTTACTTCATAATTTTTCTGCTTTCTGCGCAATCTGATTTGCTGCTCACGCGTGCCGGTAGAAAATTTTTTTTCTCTATGTATGATAATATCGCGGTTTATGCAAGAGAGATTATTTACCCTTTCGTTTGTTACTTTTTCGACACTAATTCTATTTCAACTTTATCGGAACGTACACAATTTCACGATGTATGTAATTTCTTTTAAATGATTGGCAATTTTAAATCAATAATAATTTCTAAATACAAAAACTCGTTATTTATTGTTATAAGATATCTTCAAGACTCTACTAGTTTGTTTTCGAGTGATTGATGCCTAACTATAAGACGCGCTATAAGATGAGAAGTATCTCTTCTTAGAACCTAGTCGCATTTAAAACAAATGACACTCTGTCCATCGTCTATCATCCAGAAATTCAGATAACATGGAAAGATTAATATTAGTAATTATTCGTGCAATCTCGATTAGATGATGGTTATTGTTCCTATGTAGTTAATTGAAATATTATGAAGTTTAAATAGTAGTTATTAAACAGTCACTTCAGTTGCCACTAATTAAAATATCGTGTTGACTTCTGATAAATTAAATTATTCATATAATTATACATATATAATTCTATAATAATCACATTAAATTCCTCCCACTAATAATATAAATAAACCATATAATATAATAATAATAATACAATATCATATACAATAATTTGAGATATTATTATGTGTACGTAATTTTATTACAATAATCATTTAGATTCAATTACGTGAAAACGTCAAATGGACACATTATTACATTCATATCGAGTCGTTTGCGTGAAAATGTTTGACGATAGAAGCGCGATCCAGAATACGCAAAACCAAATTCTTTATGCGCGAACGGTGAATTAAATTCTTCCAGCAAATATCGAGCGATTGCAGTTACCGAGGGAAACAAAAACGGCGGGACATAATTCGGGATCCATTCACCGGCAATTTGGTGCCCTTTCATGCGAGCGCGCGTTTGCCCTCGAAACCGCAACTGTGCGCTTTCGGTCCACAGTCGGACTGCCATCGACGTTTCAAAGACGATCTACATTCAACATCTGTCCGTGTTTTGCTATGTGAATAGCCGCGCATAATGCTCAAGTGCGTACATATCGACCCCGCATAATGCGCGCGTATCCATCGCGGGGTGTACGTCCGGATAATGCGGAGTTTCTCCTCTTCTTTTTTTACAGGATGTGCGTGCGGTAACATCCGTCGATGTGGCTTACCACGCTTTATTATATTGCGCAAATTTCGCAAATTTTCACTATTGTTGCTAGTGTAATAACTGCGAAATTATTATATGTTAGAACTATATGTATAACGTGTATTTATAATTATAAAAGTCAATTTTTTCAAAGAGGAATAATTATAACTATGGAAAAATAGAAAATCTATTAACAATTGATATAAACTAATCAAATAGTAGGTATGTTTATGTAAATTAGACTGATCCCCAGATAAATTCAAACTGGTTCTGACTAATCCAGGTTACTGTCGGATCTAACATATTTAATTAAGCTAAATTTAATGGATTTAATCTCATTTTCATGGGGAAAAAATAAAAATGGGAAGATATTATCACACTAAATTTGATGTGAATATTACTTTTTTTATAGATAACCATATGTGACAAGGCGGTTGTAATTTTAAACATATGTGAATAAATTATAGCCCTCGCTGGACAGACTGGAGAATATGTACTCGTGAATGTTCTGTTTTCGGCGCGTCTAACCTACACGGTATGTCTACCCTCGAGACAAAATGCATTTCATTTGAAAAGGATGCGAGGGTAAGTCTGAGCTACCCTAATCCTAACCCTGAAACTACACGTGCAATACACAATACAGCCGGTGGCATCCTACGTGATTGCATTGATATCAAAATACGGGGTAAACGTTCGTATAGATACAAACGAGTTCAATAGCGCTGCACTTGAAATATATTTCAGACATGTGGCGTGCCGCATGGTGCACGGATGTAGAATGTAACAAGACAAGTTGCCGTAAGTTTTTATGCGAAGAACTTTGTAAGAGATTTACATAAAACTAGAGAAGAGACTCCGATAGAATGGAAATTGATTGCGCATTTTCAAAGGGGCATATTCTGATATTTTGCATTGATGAATGCGAAATAACTGAATGTCTAATAACAAGTCATCACTCTCTAGTCTACGTAGAATTTTAGTCTTTCATGTAAGAATTTGAGAACTACGCAAGTTTTTTTATTATTCAATATTAAAAATTATGTATCGAGTGACTATATAATTATTGGATTAAAAAAAACAACTCTCGGAATAAAAAAAATTTCCGAAAATAAAACTAAATGTAATCTCAGTTAAAATGATTTTTGTTTTTTTTTTAATTTTTGTTTTCATCATATACTGTTTTCCAAGCTAACGGTTTTTAATTGATTATTTTTAAATTGATAACGGTGATCATTTGCGGAATCCGCTGAATCCGGACTCGTTAATTGTAGCGGGGGGAAGCAGGTGCGGCGAACTGTGTGCGAACGAACGCACATGGCAATTGCCGATGACAATCGCGATTCTTTGTCGATGTTGTATGCGCTCCGAAAAGTAAAGAGTTATGCTTCGATGAACTCTGCAACAAGAGCTTCGGAAGAGCCCCCAGGGAAACTCGAACCAAGAGGGTAGGGTCGACAGGCTCGCAATACGAAATTTCGGGCACGTAGGAATGTCTTGAGGCATTCGCTGTAGCGGAACGATATTCGCGAGAATATGGTATTCTGTAGTCGTCGATCGAGATTTACGGTCCAACTGCGATTTGCGATCAAGATTGCGTATCCAATGCCAAAAATGATTTTGATTCGCCGCAGCTGTATTCCCTTCTGCGTATTTTCCACATTTGAAGATAAGTACTTTGTGATATATATTTTCTGATGTAACTTTGATTTCTCTCTCTTTGAAAAAGTATATGTGCGTGAGAAGAGGAGGCTGCGTGGAAATAGCCGCGATATTTAAATATCCACATTATAATGAAAAATGTTTTAGATTAATTTTGTTTTAAATTAGTTATTGATTAGTTATGAGTATTATAATTATTGTCGTTAATATTATCAATATTACATATTATCAATGTTTTTAATATTATTAATACTAACAAAGTTGTTTATCATCTTATTATTTTTTTATCTCAACTTCCATACTTGTATCTATTAAGTTCCTTATTAATAATTTGATGTCATGGTATCAACATTTCCACCTGCGCAAAATTTTTCGCGACACGTGCGAATATATGCATAATTCACCGACTACTCGCTCGAAAGTGGAACGTCGCGAATGTGGGTCGGCACGTGCGGTAATTATGCATTCGTCTGGGTATTATACGCACCCCTTTCGATCAAGGGGAGAGAAAGAGGCTAAGGGGAGACAATTCGAGGGGGTGAGTGAGAACCACCGCGAACGCATTCGGAACGCCTCGCATCGTAAGCGCGTTGTCGCGGTTAAAGACACTTCATTTACGGCGAATTAAAACTTCGATCCCAGGGGAAAGGGACGGGGGCACATCTCGGCGGCATTCAATAGTTCAATGCGAACAATGCGCTGCTCCCCTGACACCTTGTGCCCACTCGGTCTCCGTTCGCTGCGACTCTCTCACGTCGACTCGCCCCTCCTGACTCACTCGCCTTAACTCGCTCCACTGGCTCTCCCGTTCACCGGAAAACGATTCTTTTATTCCCAATCAACTCTATTTCCGGGATACGATTTTACCCTTTTAATTCCATTTAATCGCTGTCGTCATTCACTACTATAATTTAATAAATCAATTTTTAAATTATTCTTGAGTCGTTTTGATGACTTTTTAAAATTTATTACTCTCTAAATTTTCTGGAGTGAAATCTCACTCCAATGAGTGAAAATACTGCCACTCTGGAAACGGAGATTTTCACTCGTTTTGAGTAAGATTTCACTCGTTTGGATAAGATTTCACTCCAGAAAATTTAGAGAGTATATATAAACTTCCCTTTCTGAATTTAAATTTTAATAGATTATTAATGAATATAAATTTTTGAAAATCACGTTGTGAAAATGATGAGAATTTATAAAAATCTATTATGCGTTAAAATATTCTAAAGAAATATTGATATTATCAGAGAAGAATATAAATTAATCGACGATTAACGATGTTAACGTCTTTTCATCAAATTTTTCCGGCGGCCTGCTGTTTCCATCGGGGCGACCCTCTCCAGTTCGATCGCACGAGCGATCAGACGAGCTTCTGCCGTACATGTATAAACGAACGTTGCCGTGAACCGAGGGTGGCCGAAGGGTAGTTGGATGGGCCGAAAGGGGGACAGGCGGGAGGCCAGGGGGAGGCTGGTTTGATCACGCGACGACTACGACGACGGCGAAGGCGAAGGTTATTGACATCTTCGGTAGTCTGCATGTGCGCGGTATTACGCGTCGGTCTCGCCTTTGTTTCTCTCTTTTTTCCTGCGTAAATTGCCCCGTGTCATCTCTCTCTGTGCCGAACGCGCTTACTTCGTTCCAAATTATGAAAATTACCGAGAGTAGTTCTTGCTTCCTTGTTGTAACTACCGGCATAATAAAATTCCACGATTTTTAGGTTCTTACACTTTGCGCATGAATAAGTGGACATCGATAATATTAGTGCATTATCGATCAAATTTTGACGTGAACACTAGACTATGTTTGTTAATTATAAATGTTGCGCACACACAAGCCTATTCAACCGTTGCAATTGAATGGTCTAACTAAACCTAGAAATCATAAATAGAATTAATTTGGCTAATTATTACAGAAACTATAATTAAAATCTTAAAGATAAAGATTCATGAAAGAATTCGCCTTACAATTAGAGAGAACTTAACTTCTTGTATACTTATACTACACGGAAAGAACAATTTTGCTGAGGGATCTAAAATTTTGCTGGATATACATCTGAAAATAATTTTGTTCGACCTCATAATGTTCAACATCATAATAATTTTATTGGAATCTTAAAAGTAATGAGCAATGGTGCAAAAAAGTTTTGATATTCTAGCAACTGGTTTGAGCGTTCTACATAACTATTTTGATAGTTCAACAAAATTACTTTTCTGATCCAGCTAAAATTTTAGATCTTTCGGCAAAACTGTTATTTTCATGTAGAAATAATCATTATCTCGCGCGGTTTTAATTTCCGAAAAAGTATTCCTTATTTTTTAAATTCCGTCGAAATTGTTTCTCGTAGAGATCCAGGGACGACGAATCAAACCACGCCATTACCCGGTTTGCGGTAAACGCCACTTAGTCCCACTTTGCATAACAGCTTCGTAATGCCGTCGACGAAATCCGAGTGCGAGCGCTCGGCGTACGTTGACTTCGCTCCGCGCTTACCTGGCAGCAGGTGCATTTAGTCGTTGCTTGTGGGAAACACCTGATAACTCGTGCTCACATAGGTACGTGCATCTGCGTGTGCAGTTCCTGCCCGTTGCTGATACAGTCACCTGCGGCCTCGCGTTCGCTTGCAACGTTCTCTTCGCAATTGGTTTTCAATGTGCAACAGATTTTTATACATTCTCATTATTTTTCCATAGCGCGATACGCGAAATGCACGTGTTATTCGTTAAAGATATACCAAAATCTAGACAGCTTCTAAAACCTCTAAATAAAAAAAAAAATTGAAAATTTGTCACAAGCTTCTCTGTAGAAATTTTATGAATCTTTTGGTTCAATTAAAAATAATAGGTTTCTATAATAACGGAAGTTACGAATGACAGGAAATCTGAAGAGACATGCGATCTTTGGATGCACCTGGCGGCTGCGGGCTTTTTAAAGAGGAAAAAAAAGACACCATAAACACCGTAGAATGTTCTCTTCTCTGATATTAAAACTCGTGAGACTTAATTTTTCTGTTACATTCTCACCATGTATCATATTTTTATAAATTCAATGATTCTCGCATCAATAATTCAATAATTCTATTGTCATAGAATAATAAAGAAATCAAATAAAAATAAAATTACAGAGTAAACCGTTAAATAATGTTCTGAATAAAGCAAAATAACAGTCGTACAAATTTATAAATATATATACGTGAAGGATGTATGATATGTTTCCATTTATGAATATCATTTATTTTATTTCGGTATCATTAATATTAATATTTCATATATTTTCAATTATAATTTAACGTCTATATTTCTTGCGATTAAACGCGTTGTTTTCAGTAAAACAGTTAAATTTATAGCTTACTGCGATTATAAATGTTCAAATAAAAGTCAAATTTTAACATTCTAACATCAGTATTATCTTCTACATTATCGCGTGTCTGGAAAAGGACGCTAAATTTAGATTACTCATCTTCATCGATTGATCCACCCTATATTGCGATTACAATCGTATCCATAGCCGTTGGATGCGTCCATTGTTACCTCAAGAAAGCAACAGCTCATTTATCATAGTGTTCGTTTAATTACATTGCGGATCGATCTTATCTCTTTGTAGAAAAAATTCGTCATCTTCCTAGACAAAAGCCCATTCAGAAAAATCCTCTTGCAGTGAAAATTTCCCGTCACCATTCTCACGGCGTTTAATTGCCCGTTGCAAGTGTGCGGCGAGAAATCGCTCTAACGAATAAAATCGGATAAGAATAGTGCTACAAACGTGTATATAACGAACTACGATTGCTATGCTTCGACGATATAGAAACGGAAAGTAGATAGATAGGTAGGTAGAGAGAGAGAGAGAGAGAGAGAGAGAGAGAGAATGGGAAAGAGAGAACGAGAGAAAAAGAAACATTCTAGTATATTTGTACAGAATGCAGACGCAAGTCTCTATTTACCGTTTCAAGCATGCGTGTACATTTATGTTCGCACGAAAAGACGCGTATAACGAGATAATCGCGGCTCAATGACAATTACGTAATTGCTTAGCAATTACGTTGACGTTACACGCTTCCGCATGGGCGAGCGTGAGGTGAGGGGTGATAGAAACATACATGTGTTTGATGCAACTGTACGTAATTGATCGTGATAATGCGATGGCCATGATCTCTCATTTGCGGCAGATTAATCTTGGAAAATCTGCTTTCTAAATGTATGATAAAAAACAAAATTTCAAATTAATATTAATAATATTGATAATAATAATTAAATTTTAATAGATATTTTTGTAAATAATAACATTATAGTGGGGTTTTCAAGTGCTTATAGCAAATTGTTTTAAATCTGTATTTTTGCAAAATCGAGATTATATTATAGTTTTATGAAAAACATAAAATATAAATTATATAATAATTCCTTATTTCTTAAAGATATAGATTTCGGAAAGACGCATTGGAAATCTTTCATTTGTTAATGGAAATGATAAAATAAGATATAATAATATATATAACAGTTAATAATAAATACAATGAACAGGGAATAGTAATTAGTAACTACAAGGTTCCTCACGATTAAAACATCCGCGCAAATTAACTTTACAGAAAATCGCGTTCGACTGCCGGAAATAAATGCAATAAAGCCTCTCATTCTAATTAACGCGTTACAAAGCAAAGCCGCCAAACGATATCTACCGTAACAGAACTCGCCGTTCCGCAATGCGGGCGTCGGTTATAGTTGCAAAGTTAAGTCGTGATAAGTCGGTTAGCGTGGCCGCGTTAAACGGTTTGTTCGCAAACTTTCCTCTTCTCGAAACGGAACCATCACAGCGGAGACAAAGGCGAGGCCTTTTAACGGCACCGTGAAGTTATTTGGGGAGATACGGCGAGACACGCTCTTTGAAACGTCAGTCAGCACCCAAGGACTCGAGATGTGGTCCCAGCCAGATTCCGTATTGTTCACATCGTATCTCAATAGCCCCGACACTTTGACTCATCGACCGACCGACCGACCGACCAACCGACTCTTTTAAACCGTATCCAAGTTCGAGCAACCAAGCACTCGAGAACATAACGAATGACGCGCGGAAGTGCGCTCCGAGGGGAACCGGGACGTTTCCTTATGCGAGGTGTGCATTCGTTAGGTAATAGTGTTGGCAACCATACGGCTTGCAACTGGCCAATCCCCATTTCCTTTCGAAGAGTTGAGAAAAGGAGAATGAAGAAAAAAATTAAGAAAATGTTATTCATCAGTGTATTAAAAAGAACAATTATGTACTAATTAGTGTAATAATTACAAAAAATTCATAGTTATGAAATTTATTTCAATGAAACATGTTCCATTGGGTAAATTATTTAATTAGTCCATCCACTATTCATCTATAATTATTTAATTGCGTTACAAAAGGAAAAATTGCGCCGTTTTTTTTCTGGAGAAGCCTCGCGTCGTTTAGCATCAATCTTCTTATTTATTTCTGCGATTAAAGACGAGAAAGATTTACGACGTTAATCGGATGGTCGGGGGGGACTAACTCACTAATCATGATCGCACGATGCTTCGAGACCGAAGAGTCGTTAGGTGCACTTTAACACCGGTGCGAGGTGAGAAGCCGGCCAATTATCAGTGCGAGGAGCGAGCCGCGAGATCGCGATTCGCAGCAGATACTGCGAACGACACTGTAAATCGCACAGTGCCGGTCTTACAGTCGCGAGCAAATCCGTGAAACGCAATAAATCGATCAGCGAGCGATGCAATTGGACGATATGGACAGGGGAGCCGCGCCGGGGATAAATGAGAGCCTGGATCACGACGATGCCGGATAAATGGCGAGATATTCTGTTTCGCCGTACAGATAATGGCGACCGACCCTCGAACTCTTTCCTTCGTCAATGGATCGTCGATCCTTTAGCAGCGAACCATAAATCTTTCCGCTTACATTGTAAAATTCGCATTCACGTTTCTTTCAATGTAATTCCAAGCAGAAATAATTATAAGTTAACGTTATTTCAAAACGTATATCTTCGGAATTGCCTTCTTCTTGCCTTTTAACCAGAAGAATCCAATGTAGAAGTAGCATCGCGTGTTAGCAATAAAAATTGAAGGCGCCATTAAAAAAACTGCAGTCGACATAACAATAAGCGATAGGATAACGATGAAAAGAGGTATTGTATAGCGTGCATTCCATGATATTTGCATACGTTGTCGAGCACTTAAGATATCGCAAGGTTATCAACCCTTTTTTTAATAATTAATTTTATAAGGCAGTTTGCGAAACTAGTGCAATAATGATACAGAGTTGCACAAGACGGCTATACAATCTGACTTCTCTTTAAAAGAAACGTCGCGTCGCACGTTTCCATGCCACGGCCTGGAGGAATTATTGCGTAGATAGTGAGTGAACGATCGAGGAGAGCGGTCGTGATTATCTCATACGAACGATCGCATGTGCTCGCGTCGGTCATAATACTCGATGTAATCGGCACTTCTTCTGCTGACGCGGTGTCTCCGAGGTACGTTCCGCCGTTTCCGAAGGACGAAGCTGCACTCATCGCTAGAGATTTCCCGGTGGAATTCCCGCTTGCCCCACATTCGCGTTGCGCAAGCAATAATTGTATCATATCACGCGACGCATCTTAACAATCGTGCATTGCTCGCTAACGACCACTTAAGTGCACTCGCGAGACGCCGCGGATCGACTTGTATGTTAAAACGCATCTTATCTGCCAGTTCGTACCTAGAAGGTTTACGAGCTTTATAGAAAGTTACGAGCTTTATAATTATAAGGATGTAATTTTTTACAAGTCAGAAATCCATAGATTTAATTAGAAAAAGGAGATTTTTCGTATCTTTTAATCATCAATCTTTCTCTTTTCTTTTAATAAAAAAAAATTTCACATTTGAATATCTTGCTAAGATCAGCCTGCCATTATCATCATCTCATATTCTAGAACTTAGTTGTATTAAGTGCTTTTGCAAATAATTGACATCTCAGTTACAAATAATTCACGTAATTTTCGTACAATGCGATGACGTTTGAATAGGATGCGTCATAATAACAGAATTAATTGTGAGGTTTTCAAAGCATCGCGCTAAACGTTTTAAACGGTAAATTGAAAGAGCAAACTTCTATTACCACTTAAAGGTAATTGACAATCTTTATGAAGCGAGCCATAATAAGTTCAGTTCGTTTTGACGTCCTCGACTTCTTCATGCTATTCGTTGACGAGTGGATCTCTAAAGATTCTTCCTCGTTCATTTAGATTGTTTATAATCACTGCATCGTTTGATATTTTCTCGCGATAGGATAAACGATGAGAAACGTTATCCATTGACATTTCTGTCAGTTAGAAATAAGAGTACAAATCAAGCTTCTCGCTATAGTAAGTTAAAAAAATTAACTACTTCTTGCCTTCGGCATTATATCAAATTTAAAGATATATAAGATAAAGTGTGTATATGTAAGAATATTGTTGCGTAAATATGAAAATGTTTATTTATGAAAAAGGATTTAACACAAATAATTTACGTAACTCATTAGAAAGTAGATACACTTTCGAAAAAAATTCAGACCGTTCTCGCATAAAAATCTCATTATACGAGAATGAAAATGTTTCCTTATGGAAAATTCAGCGCAGGAAACCCTTGTGAAAGATCTAATACGATTAGAATATCGTTCCGTATTGAAATTAAGCGGCGATTTGTACAGAAATCATGTTTCACAGACTGTCGATGCATTCGTCACGCAAAGCTTGACGCGAATACACTCATCGGTCTTTCAGTAAAACGCAACGTTATCGTCGGCGCGTACGTGAATCGTAAACAGAAATGTTTGAGTAACGGGGTCGTTACTCTCTCGCGGGATAATCGTGCGATAACGTAACGTCTACGGAGTGGCATTCAATCGAAATGCAGACGATGGGTATTAGAAATTCCTCTTTCTATCACGCGGTATACTTCGGATAAAAGCCGTGGGGAACCGTTATAAGATAGCGCAATTTGCATAAACACAATTTAAATTTATTTAAATTTTTACGGACAGTAAAAAAATTCTAGATATCGAATCATTCCAATCTATCGTCTACACAAAAGTACAAACCTTTTGACAAATTAATCAATTTATTACAGTTTTAAAAATATTTCTTCTTGCTCCAAGATTGTTTTGTATAATGATATTTATATGTATTTATATATTCGTATTATATAATTATTAATATCGACATTTTGCAACGTTAAATGCGATATTGAAATGTGAAAGTTTTAAGATATCGTGATCGTGAACAGAAATGCGAAAATAAAATCGACGATCAACTGGAATTTGCGGACTGCTAACTGTGCATCAGAATTTCCTGTGCTCTTTCTATCTTTTCTCTAGGAGAGAAGTCAAAGGTCGCGAAAGGGCTTTGGCAGGTAGATATAGGCGAGTAATGGTACTTAATAATAGGTTCGTAACGCGCGAGGGCAGGTGTGCGAGTAGCAATGATTAATTAACCAATGATAGGTTTAACTCGCCTCCTCGTGACTTTTCCATCGACTCTCTCGCTCCTTACGCGACTGATTGATGATTACACGACTCGCGGATGCAAGCTGCGTTGCGTTTATACGCGCGCAGAATCGCGGAAACGTCGAGGAATAGCGATAGCGACGTCGATAATCCCATTCCGCGAATTCTTCGGCGCGAAAACGTCGACGAGAAAGGATTGGGGCGTTTGATGAGTGTACCTAGGCGCGCCAAAGGTCATCGGAAACTGGTATTCGAGTTGCGAAACGAGGATAGAATGGACGATAGAGACAGACGGAAAAATTTTAGAAAGCGTTATAAAATCGCACGTAAATATGAATAGATTAGAATATTGAATTTTGAGAGGAAGCAACAAGAGTTACTGAATGCTAAATGTTCGCTTCGCATTTTTTTGAATTTGTAACTGTCCGAAATTCTTGTTAACATTCCTAGAATTGCGAGGGAAGACAGCTGCAGCTTGCGACAAAATCTCAAGGTAGAACCTCGCTTGATGGCTTTGCGTCTTGTTCCCAAGACAGAAATCGTGACCACCGAAAATACTCTTACGATCATCAAGGGGCATCTGTTCCCGTCTTACGAGCACGTGGTGTAAGATGAGGAAGGTTAAAGTGGCTGCTCGAGGAAATATACTTGCTATCTCCGAAAGGAAAAAAAAGAGAAAAGAATAACATGAGCCCGAAAGAGAAATTCCTTCGTGAACTATGCTCATTATTTCTCCGAGAGATGTTGTCTCTTTACGGTTACTACCGTAAGGAAGATAAAGAGGTTGCAATGTACGTCAATTTCATGTGTGACGTAAAAGTATTATCACTCGTGTACTTGTGAAAAACTGTCATTAATGTAATCGTTACAATTATTCACTCGGTATCTCCCTCATTTGTTTTCAATTAACATGGTTATCGAATATATTCGTGGACTGATTATCTGTAACGTTCATGAGGAAGTGAATAAGTATTTGCACATAATATAACAGTTGTTGAATATATTGATTAATGATACTCGTATATAAATGTTTAACATTATCAATATACTCAATTTTCGTTTTTCGGAAGCTTTTTTCGGATAATATTTTCAAACTTTTTTACTTTTCGACGATGCTCCATCATAGATAAGTCAATACACTTCACGAATATCTATAGGGGCGGACAAACCTTATCGTCTAGGGACGAACTTTTTTCATAGCGATGTACTTTAAAGAGCGGTAAAGATCAGTTTTATTCGGAGCACGTGCCTCGGTGTCAAGCCGGCTAAAATTAAGCGGGAAAGTCTCCCTGCCTAGATGCCCACCTCTCCCGTGTTTGCGTCACCCCTCGATGAGCTCCCTCCTGCTTCTTCGATGCCAGCTGGCAACCGGAAGTAAGAGTAAGAAGCCGGGCGAGGAAATAAAGAAGGCAACGACGAGGGGTGATGAAAACCCGCAGACGGAGCTGCAGCCGAGAACCGTTGCGGCCCACTTTTATTTCCGTCCGCGTCGTTATTATTCGCGTACACGGGGGTCCACGATATCCACAGCGGGATTCGGGGAGTAGAAAGAAAAAAAATTCGAGTTAAACAGCTGACGCGGAAAACTCTTTAACCCTCAAGTTTAATCCTCGAGCAACACTGTAAAATTTTACGTTGCCAGAAGAAAATTACATAACGATCGTAAAAAGTTTTAAAAACATTTGTGTAAAAGTTTTAATAAGATTATTAACAGTATATAAAAAGTCATATCTATTTCTTTATTTGGTGAGCCACATTATTTAAAATAATTTTGATGCTGTTATTTATAAAAATTTGTTAAGCTGTACTTTTCAGAGAAAGTGGAGCTTCAAAATTATCGGCATACATTCCAGACACCTCGTATCTATAGTTTAATTTACATTTATTAAAATATATCAATCTTTTACGGATGATTTAAAAAATGAGGCATACATGTTCTTTCATAAATATCGCAGCCACATAAAATTTCCATGTTTTATCATGAATTTAAAAGAGGAAACGTTGCAGAACGTGCTTATGAATTAATGCCCTCATTAAAATATAATTATTTAAGCAGGTAGCAGAGGCTCGACTATACAAGACTCTCGTATATTTGATTAAAGGAGCAACAGTAAATTTAAAATATCAGTATATTTATCCAGAGAAAAGCGTGCGGCTTCGCAGTTTCAGGTTAATATAAGACCGAAAACTGGTTAATGACATGTGAAAGTAAACACCACTTTATTCAAACTTTCTTTAGAAAACATTTTTGAGAAAAACAATAATGTGATAAAAGTAATCATTGTTATGTTAAAAAAAAAAAATGCAGCATTGAAAAGTGAAAGTTCACCCGAAAGAATGCATGAATTTAAATAAACGTTTGAAAACAACCATTTATTTCGTTATGCTCATAGTCTCTTTTATGTAATGAAAAAGTTTCTTCAAGTACAAGAAAAGGAACAAAACAGCTTTGTTGTCAATACAAAAATGAAAGGAAAATATTTTTTCGTAGAATCGGATGGCTTTCCTCAATAGGAAGCTTATCAAACTAACCGTTCACTCGTAGTTCGGAGTGAACCTGCTCGACCAGGTCGAACCACATCCTGCGTATGGCCATTTCCGCAGAAGCCGGTCGATTGCTATCCTCTCAACTCGCTCGACGCGACATTACAGAATCGCATTAACGATATTAGATTTCCGAAGTCAATATTATGATCCTAAATTTATATTTCGTGTTTATCTAACAGACTGGTCACACAAGTTCCATTGTTTGACATATAAACAATTCGGTTAGGTAATTAAAGAAAAGATAAAAATTTGCATGTCTTGTTTCTGTTAATTCTAAGTTTAACTACTTTATTAAATGTTGATTTTCCTGGAAGTGTATTGTACTCGATAATAATTATGTAATAATAACAAATAAGAAACATTATTAATAATTTTTATTTGTATATTTTTTCTTAATCAAGTGGAATCGTATGAACATATATTTATAAAATGCATATAAATAAAATGCACATATATTTATAAGAAATTTTTATCGAGTCTAGGATTAAGTCACACACTTCCATAAAATTATTTATTTATATAATATGCGAGCTAATAATATAAGTGATATGTTTATGTCAATAGTCTCTTTCCCCTCCGTTTCTCTTCGACTCGACTTCAGTGTCCCCTCGAGAACGTAAATTCTGATTTCACTAGAATCTGCGATATCCCTGGCGAGATACTTGAGCCTGAAGGTTCAAGGCTAGCCATACTTTCTCGCGGCTCTCATAGCTTCGAGAGAAGTTACGTTAAATGTCGGCGGCGTATAGGAATATTATATCTAGCGGACGTAATAAATGATTAAATCGTGCTGCAACGATGTCTTAATAATCTTTCAAAGCGTCTTGATACGTATAATTCCATATATAAATGATAAATAACGTAAATAAACTACGTTGATTTGATCGTGGTGGATCATGTCAAGTAAAAAAAGAAATCAAAGCTCGGAGAAATATTTTTGAAAATAAATTTCGATAAGCGAATATCGCTCTCCTCCTCACAAATCGAATATATTTGAGACGTACAAACGCGCGTACCGGCATTAAATTACACCCGGCAGACGTTATTTTATCTGCTTCTTCCCGACGGCGACGGAGAGCCTGTTTCACCCTTAGGAATTAAAATTCCCACCGACCCGCGGGGAAGAATCCGAGGCCCGGCGCCGTTTGTGCGGCCGATTACCTGAGTCAGCTGTCTCAGCGAACAGCGTCTTTGCAAGACTCAGGACTCGGCGGTACGAGAGGCTGGAAAAAAGTGCGGGTTCTCTCCTATAGGCGTTTACGAGGCTGAGCGAACGATCCCTAAGGGTGGAAGACGATTCCTCTCTCGGCTAGAGAAAGAAGCCTCAGTTGTTTGTCGATGGAAATGAACATCTATCCCGATATTTCGTAATAGGCAGCAACATTCTTGGCAACATAGTCATGATTTCTGATCTCTTAGATAGAAACAAAAAATTATTTAATTATTGCAAATCAAAGCAATTTGTTTTTTTTTCGGTAATTGTCGCCAACCAATTTCTGACGTAAATTAAAGCGAATTAACGTAAAGTAGAATCATAATGTTAATAGGAAGTATTTTATATATGATAGATTTAGATTAATTTTAACAATATGATAGGAAAGGATATGAGTGTGTTTTGTGTGAGATTTAATATGAATGAAAATGAAAGATTGAAAAGATCTCTTTTTCCTTTAATTTTTGTTGCAACTGAGTACTTGTAATGATACAACTGCATCCATGGAATAATGAAAAGGATCAAAATATCCGAGACGACTAAATCTTGACACTAAAATCTCGGAAAATATTGATCTCGGAAAGAAAAGTGCATCGTTGTTTTCACGGCAAAATCACGGTGCGGTGATAAACGATGGTTTTCTTGACTTTACGGTTATTCGAAGTAACGGAAATCGCGTACGTCGTAAAAAAAGCGATTCCAAGTAAAATCCGACGTTAATTTCCCGCGGACGGCGCCGATGATACTTAAACTAGAATTAAAACAATTTCGGTCGGTGAGAACTTTTTCCTCCAGCCTTTCAATAGCGCTCTTCAATCGCTGCCGCATAGGCGTGACCGGAATTTATACTAACTAATCCCTTCAAACGTGAAATTCGAAAGTGCTTTAACAATGTTATACCTCGCGATTATCCAATTTTTAAGGCTTTATTATTCTTTTATAGATTTTTAAAGACGCCATAAATAGGAAGAATGTTCATTCAATATAGAAAAAAATTTTAATTTTGTTACTCGAAGATTTCTTTTTTAAGAATTGCGACGTAGAAAAATTAAATAATTCATAGAATGTAATTTCCCATTTATGATATGCACACTTCCAAATTCCATATTTCGAAACATAAGATTCATAACTCACAAGTAGTCCGCTAAATTTTTTGATGAATCGATATGTCGATAATTTAATAAATTTACAGATTTTTCTTTTTAAATTTTTTAATGCAATACGATTAGGTTGTTATTCCACAGATATTCCATAGGTTTTTTAACCCTTAAAACCCTTAAGTTAGACATTATCTATCCTTAATTACAGCTTCAGAGACTGAAGTGGAATAGCTTCGATATCTTCAAACGACTCATTAATGGTCCTTGTAACCTCATTTTTATGCCTGTTTTTTGTCTCTGACATGAGATAAAGAAGAATATACCAAGGTTACACTGAGAATAAGGAACTCTTTATGCCTCCATCGGTAGGAGCTAATATGCCCTACCCAGGTGAAACTTAGTTTCGGGACACCTCGTAATCTGTTTCCCACGGTACAAACCAGGTAACCGGGAATGTTTTCCTCGTAAGCCTCTTCGCTGCGTTTCTCTCTTTCTTCTTTTTTATTTATTCTCGTCTCGCTTTCATGATGCACTGTGAAATCGAATGGGGATGTTGTTTTTTTACATCCTTTCGGTAGATAGGTGAAAGGATCATCGAAAATAATAATAGAGAAAAAAGTAGTTTGCATAACTATCTCGCGAAGAAATAATATTTTTATTAAATTTCGCTAAAGAAAGATGTAGGAAGAAATCTACAAGAATCTGTAAGAATAGAAACAAGTCAAAGTTTCTATGATTCAATTGCGTATCGATCGAACTCAAAGATGGTCGAAATGTATCAAAATATATAGTTATAATTTCAAAAAATTATTTCGAGTTTCGTGGAAAAATATCAACAAACTAATAACTATCGAAAGCTTTTTTATTTTGACTGAAATTGGAGCAATTTGAGCGTGAACGTGCGCCTCGCATTAGTTTTCTTTGCGTGTTACAACGTCTATCCCCCTAAGGCAATTTGCTTAGTTTCTAACTTCATTCAACGACAACACTTCGAAGTAGGAGGATTTCCATAGTCACGCCATAAGCAATAGTCGTTTCTCACTTCTTGTATTCTCAGAGAAACTTTATATTTCAGCAATCGCTATCGACGATTGAAGGAACTAACAAGCGTCAATTTCGCTATCTGTTGAAGCATCGTAGTAATTGCACATCACATCGATAAAATCGCCGTCTCCGAATGAACGGATTTGTCACCCGATCAATTGAGAATTAATCCAATAAGATAAATAAGTCACTTCGAATACTCACGGACTGGTATCTTCTTGGGATCAACGGTGCCGAGTCGCTCTTCAACCTTGTCGATCTTGCGACGTAGATGTCCGCTTCTTTCGGCGACCTGGGCTAGCTCGGCGGTGAGACCCGCGAAGATATCCTCTGCGACGGTCAGGAGGGAGGCCAATTGTTTGAGGGAGCTGGTGAGGGTGCCGTTCGCCACCGCCTCGAGCTCGGCGCCCACCGGCCAGCCCGGATGCGAGCCCGCCGGCACGTGGCCGCGGCACACGTGCCGCGGCTCTATCTTCCGCATCACGAACGGCATCACGACGACGGTGCCGGCGGCTTGCTGCTGGGTAGCGTACTCCTGATCGGCCGCACTCGCGCATAACACACTTTAGCGCCGGTTCTTTCTCATCACCGGAGCACCGCATCGTCGCACGCCGATCCGCGAAATCGGGCGAATTCCGCGGATCCTCCGTGCCGCCGGCACGATCTCATGCTGCGCGGTGTGCCGCTGATTTCTTCCCGTCACTATCCGAACCGTTGTATATCCTTCTACCGTTGTATATCCTTCGCGTCACCGTGACTCGGGTTTTTTTTTTTTATTCTCCCAGCACTTTCACTCCGCACTTCTGTCGGACCGCGAGAGATCGAAATACGCGGCGCGTCACGAGGGGACGCTCGAATTTCGAAAATCGTATGTGTGCGACATCGCGGTGAACTCTTCGAAAATGCCGCTACTTACGAGATTCTTTCGCGCCAACTTCTTTACGAGATGAGATTTGCGATTGAATCGGGAAGGGACGCGAAAAACACGCGAAACGACGGCGCACGTTGGTGCGAACGTACCGCGCGCCGCGACGATGGTACGCGAAGTGCCGGCCGGTCTGGCAACCAGTCGTCGAGCAGCCGGTTCGTTCTCCCATTCAAGCGGGTATGTAAAAGGCGCCTTTACTAGCTGTCTGGTTGTCAGACAAGCCGCCATCGCCATCTACCGATCAGCATGGCCGTGTGATGAATATCTGCTGCTGTTACACATTTTTCATATTAAAAATATAATATATAATATATAATATATAATAATACATTAAAACAAAATAAAATAAAAGTCTAATAAAATGTTGAAATGATAAAATATTAATGTAAAGAATGTGCACGAGGCTGTCTTATTGTATTGGTTCGACCAACAATGAATAATGTAGGAATCGGAAAACTTTTAGAAGCTACACAACTTTGAACACGCGCGTTCTACAATTTGAAGCTAAGAAAAGGAAGCGAGCGCAAGCGTTATCTTCTGTGGTAGATACTGTGAAAGACATACTACATATCGACGATAAATAAATTGAAGTTAACTAAAAGCAAAATAAAACAATTAAAACAATTAAAAGTTCATCACGAATGCCAAGAATTTCTAAGTTACTTTTTATAAGAAGAAATTAAAAAACAAATTTTAAAAAATTATTACAATAATGTGTAATATTAATATTTATAGATATATCAAAATCAAAATTAGGGTTATTTTATTAAGATGCATATACAACTCTTTTCGTATCTTTTCGACTGAATAAAATATTTAATTCATGTATTTCTAAAAATTATATACATATATAAAATGTATAAATAATATAGGCGCGCCCGCACGATTAGCTGCTTTATGTAGCGTATCAATAGCAAAATCTGTCATTTATATCTCATAGATATTGCTAATATAAAATTCCGACACGACAAAAACTTAAGTGTCAAGTGACATTCACGATGCACTGTTTTAAACTGAACCGGATTTTTCAATAGCTATAGTATACGGCTATATTTAGCTATAATATCTATAGAAATAAAATAGTTGAAAAGAGCCGTGTAGATTCTTCATATTTTAATTATTGATATTCATTATATAATACATACAAATAAACACACACATGCAATTATATGTTCATCTTCATGGAAACTTTATAGACAACTGCACTATCCTAACTTAGCAACGCGAGATGCGCGCATACGCGAACTATCGACCCGTGATAGCCGCCGATCGAGTTAACGAACGTCGTAATTCGCGTTTATTTTCATAGCCAACTAAACAAAAAGTTACACACAGCGGCGGTAGCAACTCAACGAGTGCAACGCTCGTTAGCGTAACAAATTTAGCAGGCTGGCCGGATTCGATTCGACGTAAAGTAAGCTCCGGAATTGGGTTGATGTAATTGATAGTCCGAACTTATCCCTGCCTCTCTATCCTTCTCTTTAGAAGAATCTAATGGTCAAGAGTTATCGGCAGCTAGCGCTTTCTTTCACTTCGCCTTAATTTTCTCCGTATGTGCAATTTCACACGATAAAGTCTCGCACTTAGGGCCTCGGAATGACTCTCCTCGCCTCGAAAGATCACTTTTCGAGAGAAACGATCGCCCGTGAAATATATCGCAATTCTAATTTTATGGAAAGAATCTCACATGGTATCACTGGAAATAACAGATTCGTATTAGAAATTCAAATAACGTATCTTACGTTTTGAAAGATATTTAAATTATTTTTCGAGACGTAATGTGATCTGTATTCATACTGTACATTCGACGTCAGAATTCTGAGTTTAATTTATGTATTCGCGTATCGTGTATAATTTAACGTTAATATAAGATGAAAACCAAATGGATATCCTTGACATTAAAGGTCTTCCGAATGTAAATCTGAAGATATAGGAATCCGTGATATCTGTGCCATTGCTTAAAGTTCATCAAGCAACAACGAAACTCAGAATTAATTGCCTGTGTTTGGCGTTCATTCGTACGAATTTAAAAGTATATGATAAGATTACGCCACGATGCAGTTAACAAGATTTACAAGTCCAAGTTATATACGCTGTTCTCGAAGTAAACAGCTTGCACGTTTCTTACGTGCCTTTTTAGACAGGTTTAATCGGGATGATACTTGAAAATGATTAGGTCGCAGACTACTTAAGGATGCTAAAATCGTGTTCTTTAGTTCTTTATTATCCAACGCGTATCTCAACTCTGCGCAAAGGAGATGCATGTTTAGGGATCGGCATGAATCGAAGGGGTCCCATGAGAGAGTACAGTCGAAATAAAAATCTAGGAACGTCCAAAATTTCGAAACTACATTTCGTAACTTTTATTCATTCGTCATTATTGCGTCATATACCTTTTAAATTCTTGTATAGAAAATTGTAGGTCGTTCTCAAGTGAACGCTTAAGCGTTATGACAGGTAAAGAGAGAAAAATTGAGCAGAAAATATATTACACTTTGAAATTTCAATTGAAACAAAAACTGGATAAAGTAGACGCAGAAATTGATAGATTTGAATTTTTATCGCATGATTTTATTCGTGTATTATATTTTTTCTCGAATTTTTAAAAATTTTCAATATTGATTACGTGTCAATATGTTGCTTGAATTTTCTCATTGGGTTTTCACCACTACCAACTATGTTTTCTCTACATAATACCACATACTACTTTATCAGTCCTTTTCCGGATTAACGAACCCAAGAGTTGTAGCAATTTATTGTCGGTATAAATCAAACGAACTTAAACTGATACAGCCCATTATACAAGTAATTTACAATCACGCTATAGTTAGTCGTAGTAGTTCAAATTGTTTGCACAATTACTCGATCAGGTAGTCCTTAAGAATCCATTCATCTTCTATTTTTAGCCGCGTGTTCGCGCCGTTGTATGTACACGGACGTGGTGAGCTACGGCATGCTGTTTTTAGCTCACGCGCAAACAACATTGAGCAATGGGTGCATCGGGGATATCCGCCGGACAATCGAATGTGCATAATTACGCACGATGACAGTATCCCTTAAGTTAACCGTGACTGCCCGCACAGGACGACACGGATATGTACGCGCGCGTGTACGTGTTTGGCCACCACCAAGCGCGTCGTTTCTTGTTTCAACCGGGTTGCAATGGGCCGGATTTACCTGCCCTTTCAGAAGGCACTGCCGACTTCTTTTTATGGACGGGGGATATCTTCAGCGTAGGATTTATATCAACAGACCTCGGACAATGGCCGAATTGAAGGACGATGGAGAGTTTCGGAATTATTCGGCTCGACAACATCGGCGAATAATTAAGAGTGCGCAAAAAGAGTGCCCGAGAATCTATTGTGACAGAAAGTGCATTTAATGGCGGGCAGTCAAACAGTTCTTTTAGATACTTCGGGGTATGACCTTGACGGAACATGTCGAAAATAACTACGGAGCTAGAAAAAGTTACGGCTACTTGGGATATGTGCGTCTTAATCGTTTTCTGTATCTATTTTTGAACCGGGACTTTTAAAAAGAGATAAATGTATTATCGCTAAAATGTTATACATACGAACATAACTTTGAAAATATCCCAAATTCTTTGTAAAGTTCTTTGAGATTCAAACTTGGATGAACATTCGATTCAGTTGAATTATGAACATTGATCGCAAAAATAATTCGCAACAGTTCGCTTGTATAATATCGATTGTTCTTAAACAAAAGATCCTGTATACAAAATTCTTTTCTATTCTTTTATTTCTTTTTTTTTTTATACGCACAATCAACGCGAATATAAGAGGAACCGTGAGAAAAATATCTTTGTGAAAACGATCGTTTAAGACTTTATGTGATTACAAGCGTAAAAAGAAAACGAACTATACTTCAATTTTTTTTCGGCAAATATTTGGACGAAGAATTCGCCGCCGCCGCCGCCGCCGCCGCGATGCAACAATGTTCGCGGACGTATTCAGGAATGTTTCATGGGTTTCAGAGGATGCTGTACCATTCGATAGGCACGCAGACCGAAAACAACAGGCCAAGTTATTTCGATCGGTCGTTGGGAATCTTCGGATTCTACAAGTCGCAAAGCACCGATACGAAAAAGTACCGGAAGGGTTGTCGCAAAATCGAGCCGAGAGAACGTAGGACGATCGCGGCGGAATGGCGGGAGGAGAAACGGGGTTGGGAAGAGACATAGGACAGGGAGAACGAGGGACTCGAGGGAGGCGAAGGAAAGGAGGAGGAAGAGAAAAAGAGAGAGAGAAAGAGGAAAGAGATGCACCGCGTGTGAATTCCCTCCTCGCGGGTTCTGCGCGCAGTGCGATGCCTAACCCTGGGGGCACAGCGTATACCCCTTTTCCCGCCCACCCGTTAGACGAGCACGCTGCACTCTCCCTCCTTCCATTGCGTTCTCTTATCCCTCTCCCATCCCCGAGTCACATCGCGACTCCCTGTCTTTTTCTCTCGTTCGTCTCCCACTCTCTTTTATGTTGCACAAAGTTGCAATTTATAGCCTTCTCTCTCGCCTCCATTCGTCCTTCTCTTCATCCCCCACTATCGTCCGTCTCCCACTCCGGCTTTCTTACCCCCGCCGAGGTCGCCGAGACACCCACCAGCTACGCCACTCTCGAGTATCCTCCGTACATCTCCCTCCCGCTCACCGAGAGTACTCTCGCGGTTGTACTTCTTCGTTCCTCTCTCATCCTCTCTCTCTCTCTTTCTCTCTCTCGCTCTCACGTGCCACGCCGTCGGACGATCGGCGCGCCGAAGTGCGGCGACAGGCGTCGCAAATTCGCTTCTCGCAACTTCGGCTCCGCTCGGTCGGTTCCGAGCGCCGGCCGGAGGAATTCGCCAGTATGCGCCGCGCTGCCTTGCCGGCAAGTTGTACGTAGTGAATAGGTTTTCTTTCCTGACCGATACGTGCGAATCGTTGTTTCTCACGAATCACGAAGCGAGCGATAGCATTCGCAGATCTCTCATTTTTTTTGAGCGAAGGAACGCGCGACAACCATCAACGGACGACAACTCATCCGGAGCACTCACGTCAGCCACGTTTGCAGAAATCGAGAAGCACGAGATCGAGAACCTCGATCACGAGAGGAAAACTCGCGCGCGCGGAGCGACAACGCCGAGGATCCGAGGGTATCGATGAGAGATATCAGAGGGCACGGTCTCCCAAGGGCAACGAGGGCACCAAAGGTCACCACCGCCATCGCGATCGCGCCATCGGCGGTCTCTACCGAAAATCGCGCCGTCAGCCGACCATATAGAAGGAGAGGATCGTTGGCCACGCGAATCACGCCGCGATACCGAGCCGGGCAGCCATCGTCAGCGACGACGTAGATTTACCCGCTCGTACAGCGGGCCAAGTTCCTATCAAAACATGGCCACGTGACCCCCGGTCGGCACGGCTTGTAAACACAGAGTTTGACCACGTGGTCTGCTCCCTCTTTCCGCCGCTCCGAGCGCCTATCTGTTTCTCTCTCTCTTCTTTTCTTTCTCTCTATTTCTCTCTCTTCGCTCCGCCGCATTCCGGCTATCTCTTTCCTTACCACTCGCTCTCCCCCGCCGCCTATCGCTCTTTTCCTACGTTTCTCTCGCTCGCGCGCGCTCTTTCGGCACGCAGAACGGCTCCCGTCGGAATCCTCAGTTGGTTCACCGCCGTCGGCAGTCACACGCGAACGTACGATCGCAGTCGATTCGCTTCGAACGTCGCTCGACACGGAGCTTCGTCTCCCGGCGTGCGTGAGCGTCGATTCGTGCCTCGCCTGACATCGCGCGACACGTCACGTCGCACGTCCCGATCTCGCGCCCGATCCGTTTCCGGTTCGATGGTGATGTGTTGAAGAACCTCGGTGTCTGGAAAGGGTTAAGAGGCGACGGCGGCACCACCACCAGCAGCAGCAGCAGCAGCAGCGGCGGCAGCAACACACCGACTCGAATCCGGCGTGAATCGGAGCGCAGCTGCGAGCCTTCATCCAAGCGGAGTCGTACGAAGGTCGTCGGGCACGCATACCTTTGCATACATACGTACACGTACACGACTAGTGACAGTGTGACTCAAAACGCAAGCCGACTTGTATCTCTCGATCCCGCGCGAACGGATCTTCTCGGTGTCGCCGATCGTCGGTTATCGAGTTCCGTCGGGAAGTTACGCGTACGATCTCGCGCTCGATTGCGAATTTCACTCAAGTTCGCAGGACGGGCCGGCGAACATGATGGATTCGGTGCCGGTCGCGGCGTCGGGGTCGATGACCCCTTCGCAGCAGCAACAGCAACAGCAGAAGAAGGGGGTCTCGTTCGAATTCTCGACCTCGCCGGATCTGGAGACCGGATTCGAGCCGCAGACCCGCGCGCGATCCAACACATGGCCGTTACCGCGGCCGGAAGGATACGTGGAGGGTAACGCGCCGGCCGCAAAGGAGGGCGCCGAAGGCGGCACGCCGCCCCATCAGGCGCAGCTCGCCCAGGGTCTGCTGCCGGTGAAGAAGAACTCGTCGAGGAGGAACGCCTGGGGGAACCTGAGCTACGCCGACCTCATCACCCAGGCGATTACCAGCGCGCCCGATCAGCGGCTCACCCTCTCGCAGATCTACGAGTGGATGGTCCAGAACGTGTCCTACTTCAAGGACAAGGGTGACAACAACAGCAGCGCCGGTTGGAAGGTAAGTGAATTTTCGCGTCGCTCTCTCGAATTCGCGTTTAACGCCTTCCTTCGACGCAGGCCGTGGTCGGGTTTGCCAAGATCTAATTTAAGTCACAACATTGAGATGCTTTTCCCGAAACGTGTCTTAGATCAGGGACGTGAACCGCAATGAGGAACGCGCGCGCGCTACCATTTAATGTTAAATCTTTCTCAAGAGACATTTCGAGACGCACGAACATAAGCGTGTACACGTGTGTGTCTTAAAGATATATCGTTAAAAGCGATGTCGGATGACTGTGATGAAACGCGTGACGGAGCTAACATTAATTCCGCTTTAATGATCTCCGAACAGTTTTTTCGTCACTCTGTCAAAACGTGCCCCTTCTTTTTAACAATTGCGCAATATAAAATATAATTTTCTTAAAATCGATGACTCACGTGAAACGCGATAAAACGTTAAACGCACTGTCCACGTTCTCAAAGTGTGACGGGTCAGAGTTTCATTTAATGCAAGAATCGCGCAATTTTTATCACGGGACGAGAATCGGGTAACCGAGTTCGTGGTAACATGCGCGGCATGAATGCGAGCCGAAGTCACACTCGGAGTCACGTTTACTGCGATATGAAGATTTCCGTTTCGTATGGAAACAATTGTGACACGCGACAGTGCGAAGGTTAGTCGCGAGAATTCATCCGGCTGGAATTTATGTGCACGTAACGATATTTTTGATGATTCACGTTACGCGATTACATTACGAACGGACGTTTCGCAGAGACGCCTGAGAAGAGCTTCTGTTTCGTAATTAATGCATTTTTAAACCTGGTACTTTCAGTAATATAATCAAAAAGCATATTCTTTTTGTCGATTAATTTTTAGTTTACGTTAATTATAATTTATGTTAATTATTAAAATTTATAAAAAATCTACGCATCTCGTGATTAATTCTGGATTTAGTTTAATATACTTTACTTTCAAGTTTGAATTAACTCAAGTTAATTCAATTAACAATAACGAGAAATATGTGCGATACGTTGTCTTTGGAATGACAAAATTTTTAATTCGTTGTCTGATTGTGAAAATTTTACTCATTCTCTCTCTCTTTTTTTAATTAATGGAAACGGTTGATATCTCGAGTAGTTTGGAAAAGCACTACGTTCTTTACTGTTGATAAGAACAAACTTATCAGAACGATAAAGACGATAATACATCGAGCATTTCTTTCTTCTGCAACCGGACTTATTTACATAGATTACATATGCGCATCATAAGCTTTAAAATTATGACATTGTATTTTTATTACGATAGAATATATCACGGAAGATAAAGGCCATAATTATTACCGTAAAATAAAGAAAGACATAACTGATTGTTACTCTTGAAACGGAATTTTAAACAAAGTGATAGTCCCCCATAACTTATTAATTAATAATAAAATAGCTTATATAAAACGACAGTTGATCTTTTAATGACATTAATGAATATAACGCAAATATGAGTCGAACAAAATGTTAGAACTGCAAAGCGAGTGTTTATGTTGAACTATTTAGCGCGGCACGCGCATAATTAAAACGTTAATAATGCATTATAGTGTTTATAATTATAAAGCTCGAGCTTCCGGCTCGGCAAAGCTCGGCGTTACACGTTGCGTACGACAGATGAGATGTATTGTTTTACGTATTTCGTTACAGTGTGTCGCTAATTGGCTGTCAAATTTGAAGTAATTCAATCTTGGAAGTTTGGAGTTACGTGTGTAATAGTTGATATTCTTCTCTTCATAAATTATATTTGTGGTGTAAATCTGCTTTGTTCAGGTTAACACTTTAAATAAAAGGAAAGAGAAAAATTGTTTAAAAATTTCTTTGACGTTCCAGTTTGTTTAATTTGATTCTTTCATAAACATCTTTCATTATTTTATGGCTATCTGACACATGGCTAGCTCATTCTTAAAAATTTTTAACAATTTAGTAATTAGTAATCAAAGAGCTGTAACGTTATATCTGTTATATCTCGGTTATATCTCGAACTTATTTTTTTTTAATATAAATAAAATAGCAAAACAACAATAAATACTAGACCGATATGAAACAGTAAAAATTTTATAGAAATTACAAATCATGTATCATTCTTCAAAGAATTCTTCATTTACACAAAGTTACATTTCTCAATTAATATTTCTTTGTTAATATTTCTTCTATTTAAATGGAATAATAAAAGTTATATATATAATATATATATATAATATATATATATATATATATATAAAGTGCGAAAACATTCATCATAATGGAGAAAGATACGTTTTTTTCTAAACTTTCTGAGTTTGGCACTTATACTGTTTCTAATCCTAGTTTATTACTTATATTCGAAGAAAGACACTCTTAATACTTCAAAGAAAAAATCGATACTACTGCAGAGTCTATAATCGCGATTGCAACTGTTAAAGATAGTAAAGTTATTTTGACGTAGTTGAGTTATGGAGGAAGTTATTGCAATTCTCAGATATCTAAGGTTAATAGTCTAAGTATAAGGGTCTTTCATAACTCCTCAGTGTCTAATGTGTCAGTTGACAAATGTGCTTTCCATGTTTCCCTCGTCTCGGTTATTTAAATGAAATATTAGAAATTGTCGGTTAGGCACCTACGACACTTAGCCACTCAATTATCGTGTGTCGAGCCAGCGCGTCAAACGCGCGGCAAGAATCCGTGCTAAAAATCCACGGGAGGCGGGGACCGCAGCCGCAGCTGCGAACTTGCGGATGCAAGTCGCGCAGAGCGGCTGGTGACGACGACGACGATGACGACGACGACGACGACGGCGGCGACGGCAACGGCAACGGCGGCGGCATGCAATCACGTGGCGCAGTCGAGCCGAAGGAGAGAGAGATATCTGTATCTTCTCCTGTGTGTTTCCCGCGAGCGCGCGGGAATGCATACCGACGCAAAATGCAGCGCGGGGAGTTTAAGGCCCGTTTGCACCGTTCGTCGCGCGATGCAGCGCGGCGCAACGCCGTGCCGTCGCGGCCATCATCGTCGACGTCACGTCGGGTCGAAGTACACGCATAAATCGATGCCACCGGACGGACAATCGTCGTCGCTCATTTCGCTCTCTCGAACGTCGTACGGCGCGCATTATTTATGCGCGAGTTGCGCTGCACGCGAAAGCGCCCGACAAAAGTTCAGGGATACGTTCTGAGAATTTGCGGAGGAAAGAGATTCCTGCGTGCGCGTTTAACGACTTGTTTCATTCAACGTTTCTCCTCGAGGATTCTCGACGTCCCATTCCGACGTCTCGCTCATCGGCGGATCGTGACATCGGAAGTGAGAAAATCGTCGAATCGCTCGCACGTGGAGCTCGCTATTGTAGCCGAATAAGTCCGAAACATACTGTAGTGTTAATTATAACCAAGAAACTCATCGATATTAACGATGTAATAAGCAGGGCCTGGAAAGCATTTCTTATTTCGAGGTTTTTCTACGCTGTAGACGCGGTATCGTTATGCCATCAATTATATATCAATTGAGATACGAGATATACGAGAAGTTACAGAATTTTATAAGTAACATAGTTGCATTCCAGTAATGTGTTGCGAGCACGATAATTGCTTCCTTCGGCAATCGTGTCTCGCTCGTCGAAAAATTTTACCAGGGATGTGGACGATTTTCAATGCGTTTTGTCGGCGCGTTATGAATTATCCTTTACGCGTGAATCGGTCAGACTCCGTAGATGGAAGGGAGACCGGCTTGCCAGGTTCGAGACATCCTGTACGGCGAATACGACTGTATCTCGCAGTTTTAACAGACCACAAGCTCGCGAGATTCATAATGACGGCATTTTAAAGCGTCCGATTCACTTTACAAGTTATCACTAGATTTACGAGCGAGACGAGTCGAAGCAATGAATCTCGCGTTGCGAAAAATTTCATCGCGCAATTTGTTCGTCTGTAATGGCAGTCTGTAACAATACCGCGTATGCTATAACGATCGCGCAGGTATTCGCGTTACCGCGAACAAACGCGAGAAAGCCCTTAAGCCATCGTGCCGCACCATCGGATGGAGCAGTTCAGATCTCCTTCTCCCTCGTGTGGCGCTAGCGCAACGTGCCGGAGAGAAGACGCGTCGAGAAGCCGTGAAACCGGCCAAAAGGTTATTCATTCGTCTGGTTTTGAGACCAGCGTCATGGCTGGCGCCCGTCATTACAAAGCTCTCCCTACCGTCTTCTTCGGCGCTAATCGGTATCCATCCATGGCAATTAGAGGCGGCCCGCGCCTCTTTAATGACCTTTAGAACTCGGCTAAATGTCCGGTCGTCTCTTCGCGGTATCTTTGCGTTATTGCGGCACGGTAGATACCGGGACACTACCGGTCAGTGAAATCGGAACATCGCAATGAATACTGAATTCTTCTATGAGATCCTTATTCACCGGATTATCTCATCTTAGGGAAAGGAGAATTAATCGGCGTGTCTCCCAGAAGTCTTTATCTTTAATGGCGGATTCTTTGATAATTAAAATTATCATTATCATTAAATGTAAAGTATGAGCTTCTGGAGCAGTCTGTGGTATCGAGATCATTTGTGTTACGTTCTATGCGAGTATTATATGATGATTATATGAAAAGACGCCTGAGGATCTGTGAGAGAGGATCAAGAACCTGATAATTTTTCATATACAACATTATTTTTTCATTTAACACGTACGGGAATTATGGTGAAAAAATTATGATGCCATTATTGAGACTGAAAATTCATTATGTTGGAATGAGGATAGTAACTAATTGATATTTTAAACAGGACTAATTACGTACGATCAGTAAGCTCAGAAAAATTATAAATGCACCTAGATAGCTTCATGCCGTTCTGATTTCTCTGAACAGCACTTGCGTGACACCATCTCACGCGAAGTTACCTCAGCGCGATAAGCACACGTCGACACGGAACGCAGTGATATATCGTGCGAATATAAAAGAGAGAGGCGATTATGATCTTCAAATAAAATAGGAATCTACCTGTCAGAGCGCGATAGAAATCTCTTCGCCGCGAGGATCTCACGGCAGTTGTCATTGTTATCAATTTGAAGTTTCAGGCGAATTTTTTTCTGCCACAACGTCTAAACTCGTACACATTTTACAGATACGTAAATTTATAGATTTGTACCCGCGTTTGTTGTATTAACAAAACAAAACGGTTCTGCGCAGAGTGATAGGCGGGATCAAATGTATCGATCCCCCGTTACATCGAAGGTAATTAATGGTAAGCGGTGATGGGACAAATTGATAGTATTGAGCTACGTAAAATAGGCACGACTGATATCATAGTCTCCAAGTTCTACTGCTCTACGGTTCGATTTGATAGTTATGACGATCGATGTGGATTAAGTATATTAAAACGAGGCATAAAGGCAGTAATCGACCATATAAACTTTTAACGAGACATCATCGACTTAATGAAAAGCAGTCACTGCTTCTTAATATTTCCGTCGGACCGACTCGAAGGATTGATTGCGAATCATCCTACGGAACGAAGCACATACTAGACTTTGCGTATTATTTGATGTAAGATAATTTTAAAAAACTTAATCTCGTATAAAGTAACATAATATTTCCACAGCATAAAAAATTAAGTGGTGATAATTACCTAATTAATTACCGCTCTATGCTATCGTTAATTAATATATATAAAGTTAGAATCAATGAGAATAAGTTATTAAGGAACGTTCGTCTTTAGAAAATTAGATACAAAATGAAATATAAAATAGGAAGTAAAATTAAAAAAGATATATTTAATGAGAGATATATCGAAAAAAATTATAATTTGAAATAAATAAACATTCACAAATTTATTGCACGATTGGAAAAGATTTTTTTTTTTTTTTTTAAGTAAAATTAATTGTACATGATTGGACAATCGTGATAAATTCCTCATTGTAAAACACTTAGTTTGATTCGGTATGCGTGTATCGTCTAATTTCCCCCGCGTGAATGAATTAGCGGAAGCGTAAATCATGCAAAATCGCAAGCGAGCACAAAGTGCTATAACCGGCGGAGTGAAAAACTCGCTCACAGCTCTGAGTTTTTCCATGAAAAAGCGCACATTTTACCGCGCAGTCATTAAGCAAGGGTTAACGGCGCAATTAGCGTAAATCACCAACGGGCAGTCCAACATATTTTGAAAATGACTTGCATCCGCGTTATACACTATGTAACCGGATGAGAGGATCAAAATTTACAAACGTAGATTTTCAAAATTTTGTATTTTTGTTCAACACAAATTTAATCGATTCTTATTTTTTTTTTGCAAGTTTATCAAATATTTTAATAACACGCTAAACTTCAAGTTAAAATTCCACAAAAGCAATTTTTTATTGAGAAATTAAAATTAAAACTGGATGAATTATTTTTTTCGCAAGTTTGTCAAATATTTTAACAACACGCTAAACTTTAAGTCACACTTCCATAAATTTTTTTATTGAGAAATTAAAATAAAAAATGGATAAATTATTTTTTTTTAATCATTTACACCCTTGAATTATTTGAGAAATCTCTGAAGCTTTCATTCTCGAGTCGCTCTCAAGTCGGAAACAAAAATCTTTACGAATTCACATTTTATGATTATTCTCGTCCTATTTTTGCACATCCATCGTGGTCTCAAAATTCCTTCTCTCCACTTTGCTACATTCTCTGTACGCGATGCGTATTTTCAGTTGCAGACGCGCTCGGTTGAGTTTAAAGGAGGCTTTCCGCGTTATTTTTGCACGAAACTGCAACGACCGCGGCGTCGTTGCCGCGTCTCTCCTTCGCCAATCATTCTCTCTTCCAGCTACTCTCTCCTCGAGTTCTCATCTCTTTTCCTCCCTCTCTTTCTCTCTGTCTATCTATCTTTTCTTTTTCGCCACAGCCTCCGTGTGCGGCCCTGCAACGTTACCACGTTGCCAATATCGTCATCTCGAGATCATCTGCTCCTCCGCCCACTTTTGGGCCCGGTGCGACCGAAACTGCACGGTAAAAGTTGTGCCATCGGAATTCCTTCATTCATTAATTTCTCGAACCGTTTCGAGATGATGTGTTAACTCATATTGACTCACTCTTGTATACTTTGTCAAGAAAATTTTTCTCAGAAGAGAAAAAGACGCGAAATTTTTATTTCGTAAGCCTGTCCCTGACGAAACATTAGAACTCGAGTCGCGATTCCAATTTAAGTAAAAAAGATAAGATTAATTTTTATATAGAGAAAACGAAATAAATAAAACACTACACATTTTTTAAACTTGATCATTTGAACTCTTCTTAATCTTAGAACACATGGATCTGGACCTATGCAACTTTGAGAAGTTATAAGTTTGATTACAATCAATATTTTTCAACAAATTTTTTTTAAATGAAAGTAGTACAGAGTCTCAAAAATCTGACTGAATAAACGGCATTGCCGAAAAATGATCTATCGTGAAGTTATTAAGGAAAAACTATAAAGCGATTATAGAAAAAATAAAAAATCGAAATTTCGTATAAGTTTCCCAGACTCATGTGCTGTGCTCTAGGATTAAAATGTATCTGGAAATTTGAAATTCTTACAGTAAAAAGCAAAACTTTCAAAATTGAAAATTTTGGATTTACGATTATTCGAACAATCTTTGTGGTGATATACACGATGACAAACGAACATATTTACTGGACATTTATGTACTGTAAAATTTACATCGTGATTTTGAATATCTGAGTATCCGGATTATCGAATATTAGCATCGTAAATGATTCGAGTTGGGAATTAAAATAGCGAGTTATGTATTCAAGCAGCCCGAGTGTAGACCGTACCGTACTAGTTAATATTTCATTGCGTACAATACTTCAGCGTAAAAATTCTACAGAATGATTTCAGAATGCTCGAATAATGCCATTCTAAGTCAGGGGCGTTAAACAAATCCCTTTGTTATTGCAGTAATAGGTCATCGTAAAAGGATAGCAATTCCTTAAAGGTTAAAGGCAAGTCTCCGTTTTATATTATACGCAATTAAATCGAAGAAAGAGTAAAGTACGCGCGCCTCGTAGCTATACAGGATGTATCAAAAGTCACGCGCTTTCTCTTGCCTACAGAGGAATCGGGATTTCTTTAAATTTTAGGAAAAGTTGAAATTAAGATCATTATCATAGCCCTATATAATAAAGTGTCTACAAGTAGATTAAAATTCCAGTAAATTAAATCAACCGAACAATTTTTCAAATCTTTTTTGAAAAACTTAATTTATGAAATATTTAATTTCTGTCAATTTTCTAGAATTCCAATGTAAACTAAATAATGATTGATAATTTTTTATAATGATTGATTAGTAATTTTGCATGATTATAATATAGAAATATAAATAATATAGAAATATAAAATATAGAAAAATATTGAAAAATATTGCGATGTGAAAGAAACAATGCAAAGTGTATTATATTCAATATTTTATATTATATTAATTATATTATATTAATAAATAATTTTTCTATGTTTGTAACTTATGGAAGTATATATTAATTAACGAGTTAAAAAAAAATGAATTGTTGAAAATACAGGTGTTTAAAACACAATTAAATTTATTACTCTCTTATAATAGTCACTTATAATAAAATAACTTGGACGTCAAATTTATCGCGTATGTAAAACCAAGAGAAAATCATATATGATTTGTGACGTATCCTATAGACAGGCGGGACTCGCCCGTATCGAAAGTATATCCATCTTCCTCTTTTAAAATGCACTCTGTCAGCTGTCAGTCCCCCGGGCTTCGTGGTCAACACTCTACTTACCTTGCCTGGAGCAAGGCTGCGATTTCCTCGCCGTAAATTGCGACAGAATCATGCTGGCTGCGCTTTATAGCCGCGCTTCTCAATTCGCTCTCCTGTACGGCGCACGACATCGCACCGAGTCCGCCTTTCTCCCGGTAGAATTTCTCGCCCGGAGCGATTTTCTCGGTGACTCTCGGTGAGCGCTTCGTTCAAGCGCAAGACGGCTTCTTACAATTTGAATTCCACCGACCGAGCCGGTTCGCGAAGCCGACTCCCCGAAACCTGAAATCAGCGAAAAAGTGACTGGTCGGTCGACGATGGATAAACGTGACGAATTCTCATCCGCAAATCCGCAGTTCCCCGCAGGGCGATTTTTGGGCTTTACGTGCCAAAAAAAATTCTTTCTAGCTTAATTTGAAGGCCCATTCAAACTGGAGGATAATCCTTGAGGTTTGGGATGAGGTGAAAGAATGACTCGGCCGACTTATCTTTTGACTCTTTCTTTGACATTTTAAATGTCCTTGCATCTCCGAGTTCTCGCTATGTTAAAATTCATTCAGAATTAAATATATAAGAAATTATCTTTTTGCTGCTTTTTTTGCGGATCTTAATTTAAATTTTGAATAGTAAGTTTTCTGTAGTGTTTCATAGCTCATAAGCTGTTGATACCTTGACATTTTCGTCGAGAAACAGGAAAAATTGAATCC